>CM076584.1:283488717-283756184 GCA_034641835.2 Pinus albicaulis | reverse complement strand
GCTCAGTGATGATTTTTAACTACTATTTCAGCGAAAAACAAAGAACACTGAGTTTTATTTGCAATCGGGGTGGAAAAGGATAAATACCTGCTTTTAGACGGAAGCTGGTTCTTTAACAGGTAACAGGTAATGGCAGGACTGTTCTTCAACACGGGCGCAGCGGAATCTTGGAGTGAATTGGTCAATTGCAGTGGAAATTTGAAAATCGCAGCGGGAGCTCTGTCGTTTTCAGAATAACGAAATAACAGGAAAAATATGGAAAAAATGGCTTTAAAAAGAGTTTTTATTTTTTGAGGGATGACGTCATCGACGTACGGGAGTGACGTGTGCAAGGTCGGGTGGGAAGCGGTAAGCGGGAAGTCCCCGCACCGCTTTTGGTCGAGGGTGGTATTGATCGCGGGGGGAGCGATTCCACAGAACGTTTGCCACGTGGATGTCTGACTTTTCAAATACCGCTCGTTCCCCGCTGATTAACTTTCTCACAAAGGATGGGTAGCGGGGTTCACGTGGACCATTGATCTGTGGAGGATTGATCCGACGGCTGAAGCGATGGGGGAACATGCGGAGATTCCAGATGTGGGCCCGTCGGGCTTTAAACACCTTTTACCGTTTTTAATCACTCCGGGGGAAATCTAATAGGTGGATAAAGTTATTAATTAGTCCAGATGACTTAATTAATCCCGTATGCAAAAGAAAGGGTTTGCGGCGGAGTTGGCTAGGTGGAATGCCAGGTGGACAATCCACGGTGGCGCGAGACTTTTCCGAAAGAATAAATCTTCGGGCCTTGTATTTTTGGTTTTAAACATACATATTGTATGTCTAAAGTTTGATTTTTTCATATATATTTTTATTATATGGTAAATTAATTAATACAACTAATTCACCATAGGGGCGGGATTAATGTATAACGCTATATTTTAACCAAAGGGCTTGTAGAAGCGGGTTTTAATGAATTTTAGGGAGATAAATACTTTGGTTAAAACATTATAATAAAGGGGTTTTTGGGGTATATATAAACAAAGGAATTATATACTTAGGATAGGGTATTTCACTAGGGATTTAGTAAATAGAGTTAAATGTTAATATGGCAAAGGACAAGGAAACTCAAAATATTTTTGCATATCTAAGGAAGTGATAACTTGTGAAGTAAATTGCAACATTTTATCTCCAACACTTAAACTTAGAATAGCAAGTTATCTTGAGGGATTTTTATGAAATTTTGCATGAGTTTCCTCAGTAAAATGGGATTTTACTTAGGAAAAAATTGAAGGTGAATGATTATGATGATGAATTGTCTCAAGTACTTAGGTCTTTTTGATCATTAGGCCGAGGGTCCGGTCCCTCCAGAAGTCAAGGAAATGCCTTGAGCCCCTTTGATCTCCAAATACCTTAGTAATTTGGGGGAAATTAGTAACACTTTTGAGGAGAAAGTGATGAGGGAAGTTAATGAGTTTGATTTTGCTTGCTGTGATTTTCCATTGTATTTCCTGCTTTAGTACTTGTGATGAAAGTAAAGAATCAACAATATGTAGCAGCAACATTCATCAGATAACACTTTGCAGCACCATCTACCTACCCTATCTACTTAACACTACCATTTTTATTCTTTATTAGGGTGCATTTAGACTTGCAAACCCTTTTCAACCTTTTCTTTTTTACAAGGAAAATCTATCTAATTCTACCCTTATTACATCCAGGGGCTCAGATTAAACTGTTGAGCACCTCTTATTAACTCTACCTATCTACTTATCTGCCAAGATTAAACTGTTTGGTCAGATATTTATTCTCTAATCTATAACATGAAATTGAAATATGAGTAAGTCAAGTTTAAACAGTTTGACTTATTCATGAATTGTGGCAAAGGTTTTGACAAGCTGCACACAATTGCTTTATTACAAAAGATGAAATAGTAGTGGCATTTGGATTTGCACACTTTCCTTGGTCTATTTTTTGCTTGGGGTTCATTTCTTTCTCTTTTTTGACCACTTTTATTTTTCTTACCCTTTGATTTGTCTTTTAGGGTATACCCTCTTTACATTTTTTAAATTTTTCGATTTTTTGGTCTTTCCAGAATATGGAACACCTTTGCTCAAGAAAGAAGGTTTGAACATATTCCATAATTCAATCAAGACAATCATGAAAGATGAAACCTATTGGTATAGGAGTCTAACACTGGCTCCACTTGGGGATGGATTTTCCTTGTGAAAAGTCAAGAACAGCAGGTCAGATGCCTCAAAATGTCTTCAAACTGAAAGTATGAAATCTTCCTTCTTCTGGTAGCTTTTATTTTACATATGATAGTGAAACTCTTTGGGACTTAGGGCCTTCACTTCGGGCTTCAATTCCAAGAAGTCACCATCCAATCCAAACTACATTAACAAAACAAAACAAACAAAAAAACAATATATTATGTACAAGTTAGAAACACTAAAACACTCTAGTAAATTGGATCAAAATAATGCTTGAGCATTCGACCATTGACTGGTCCTTCTTCAACTTCTGAATTATCCATATCTTTCAAAAAGTATGTATTGTTTCCATGCAAGGCATGAATGATATAGGGCCCTTTCCACAAGAAATCAAACTTTCCATGTTTCCCTTTCTCTTCTCTTCTAGAATCCCATCTTAGGACCTTGTCTCCTAATTGAAAATCCTCTGCTTTAGTCCTTTTATCAAACATTTTCTTTAGATTTTCTTGCAAGACTTGTGATCTTTGGTATACCTCTTCCCTGGTTTGTTGCAGATGAATTGTTTGATTAATTATTCTTTGAATGTCATTTGGCTCCACTTGAGCCTCCTGAAGTAATTTCATAACAGGAATTCCTAAAGATGATGGGAATCTTGCTTCAATGCCATAAACTAACTCATATGGACTAGTCCCAATAGATTTCTTAGTTGTAAGTCTGTCTGCCCACAATGCATTGGTCAGTTTCTTGTGCCAGTTATTTTTATTTTCTTCCAATAACTTTTTAATGATATTGATAAGGCTTTTATTGGAGGATTCTGCTAGTCCATTACCCTGAGGGTAATAAGCTGTTGAATGGCCTAAAGTAATATGATATTTATTACAGAAACTGATCATTTTCTTTGACTTAAATGCAGCAGCATTATCTGTTATAATCTTTTCTGGACAGCCAAATCTTGAAAGTATGTTGGTTTCTAACAACCCTATAATCACAGAATCATTGGACTGTCTACATGGGATGGCTTCAATCCATTTAGTGAAATAGTCTGTAGCAGTTAAAATCCATCTATGTTGACCTGAAGAAGGGGGGTGAATTTCTCCAATAAAATCTAATCCCCATTGTTGAAAAGGTCTTTCTGTGGAAACTGGTTTTAAAGGCAGAGGTAACAACTTTCTTTTACCCTCAAATATCTGACATTTATGAAAAGTTGTTACAAATTTCTTAACATCAGAGAATAAAGTTGGCCAGTAAAACCCAGCCCTTAAGATTTTGTCTGCAGTTGATTTCCAGTAGAGATGTCCTCCACAATCCCCTGCATGAAATTCATTAAGTACTTTATCAGCTTCATCTTTTAAGAGACAATTCAACAAGATTCCTTCATGATTTTTCCAAAATAGAGTGCTATCTAAAATACAATATTTCAAAGATGTCATTTTTAAAAATCTTCTTTTGGTTCTGGACAACCCTGGAGGAGCTTGCAGGTTTAATAAAACATGAATTATATCAGTGTACCAGGGTGTTACACAGTAATTTGTCACCGTCCGTACCATTCCCCGTCCCGCACAATGGAGGACCCATTATGTGACCTGTGAGCAATGTCAAGCCTTGAAAATACCTTCATTGCATCCCTTTCCATGAGGACAACATTTCTCCTGTTTATCATTTCCTAAACAGACCCCTAAAAACACATGTTTTTGCATTGGCGCTGGTAGCCCGTTATGTACTCGCGCCAATGGGGGAAAATTAACACCGAGCCCGCGCCAATTGGCGCTTTGTCCCAGTGTTGTACCCGCGCCACTCTGTTTATGGAAAGTTTTTTAAAAAAGAGGCGAAGTTTCGATTACAACAACTTCGTGGATGAGTCATCAGGAGTGGTTTCGCCTGAATAACCACGGCCTTCCTCCTTTGGCCTCTTGTTTCCACCATATGGGGAACCTCCCAAAGGATAAGGCCTCCCTTCCACTATTGTAGGGATCCCAACCTCCTCCTCTCCTCTATAAATATAGCCTTCATCCATTGATGAAAGGGCTGAAAGGGCTGAAGGGCTGAAGGGCTGAAGGGCTGAAAGGTTGAAGGGCTGAAAGTCTTGAAGTGCTGAAGCTTTGCATCTCCCTATTCCCAAGTGCCTTTGTGCTGTAAAGAATCCCTTCTTTCCCTTAAGGCCCATTCAAGTGAGGAGACCATCGTTACGAGACTCTGGAGAGGTTTTCCCTTTCCTTGGCGAGCTTTGCGAGACGTGGACGACCGGGGACCCGTACGAAGGAGGCTGCGACGTCAGAACTTGGTTGTAACTTCTATTCGTTTATCATTTAATAGATGACTATGATTATGGTTCCACTCCGTTTTCCATCATGTTAACGCGAGTAATATCTTTTCTGACCGATGTTTAGTTACGTATGCTGGTTCCTATGCTTGTATCTGTTCGTTTCTTCTATGTGCAGGTGTTCATCCGCGGAGATCGTGGAAGGATTGTGATCTGCCAGGGCTGAAGGACGGGGACACTTCTTCTTCGGATTATAGCGTTGGAATCCAGGTAGGCTTCTATTCCTATTCTTTCCATTCGTAACTAGGAGCTTGTGTCATAGCATTGTTTGTTTGTTGCTAGACCCCTGCTGGGCTAGTAGGGATCGCCTCTATCCGCAGAGGGGAT
Source organism: Pinus albicaulis (assembly GCA_034641835.2). Taxonomy (NCBI): domain Eukaryota; kingdom Viridiplantae; phylum Streptophyta; class Pinopsida; order Pinales; family Pinaceae; genus Pinus; species Pinus albicaulis. The sequence goes on along the minus strand of CM076584.1, from coordinate 283,751,348 downwards.
TTACCTCCTCAAGAAATTGGCGACTCCACTGGGGATCGTCCGGTTTTGATTCTCTCGTTTTGATTATTTCTTCGCCTTCCTTGCTTGATCGGCTTTTGGGCTGGGTTCTTCTTGTGTTTTGGCTTTAGGTTTAGCCCCAGAGGATCAGATCTGACCTCTGTTTTTCCGAATGTTCATCTTTTCATGGTTGGCTTGATTGGCGCGGTTTCTAGCCTGACAGTCGCGCCAATTGGCGCAAGTTGCCAGTTCATCACTCGCGCCATCCCCTGTTTGGCGCGGATTATAGCCAGACAGTCGCGCCATTTCCTGTAGGTGGTAGGGTTATCCTTGTTCGGAAGTTTATTTTGGTCAGTACTTTGCTTCTGGGTTTGTTTTAGATTCAGCTTGAAGTGGGAAGTCTGGTTTTGGTTGGGAGAAATTCTTTGTTTTTTCATTTTCAGGAATCGGTGCTTGTTGTCAGTTAGCAACCCACGCCAATTGGCCATTGGCGCTAGTTGTCCATGTACAGGTCGCGCCACTTGGCGCTAGTTGTCAATATACAAGTCGGGCCAATTTCAGGATGTGTGAAATTTGAAGATTGTTTCCCTAAATCCTTCACCAGTGTGTCTTTCCCTTCTGGCCTTTCCTCTGTATGAGCATAGATTACATTGCTCATTGTTTGGAATGTCTTCTTTCTATGATTGTTTGATGTAAAAGGGAATGAATGCCTTGTTTTGATCTCTTGCTTTGGAAGTCATTTTTGTTTTTGACCGCTTATGTCTTGTCAACTTTTGAGGGATTTTGTCACAAAGTATTTTGAAACAACGATTGCATTCTTAGTGTTTGTTTGCATCCCTTTTTCTTTCATCCTTCATTAAGAAGATTTGTGTTCTTTTAGTTTTCGTCTCATAGTTTGCTTTTCGTTTAAATGCATTAGATCACATTGCATCGAAAAGTGTTTTTGAGATTTATCATTGGACTTAGATCACATTGTTTAGTGATTGAAAACTAAAAATCGCTTTGAGTGCATTCTCTTTTGTAAAAAGCATGCATTAAGTAGATTCTCATTTTATCGAAAAATGCATTGAGTGCATTCTTATTATTTGAAAAGAAAAAGGAAATTGTGCATAGATTACAATTGCATAGTTTTCGAAAAAAGGATTTTGCATAGATTACATTGCATAATTCGCTTCGTTGAATGTTTAGAATACTTTTGGATAGTGAAAGTCATCTAGTTTGGAAAAGTTTCGTTTTTAGTTTTGCTGTTTGTTGCATCATTGTTTGAAGCTCTTCCCTAAACTAGATAGCATTCATCGAATTGAAAAGTTTTATTTTCTCATATAGCTTGCATTTAGGAGACACTACATACGATAGGGCCTGGAAATTGGAACTTAATTGAAGATCAACTGTAAAATTTATTCAATTAACCTAAGGCAGCATTGGAACTTAACGAAACACATTTAGAAGGTCTAGGCTAGAGACGTGTTCCGACGTCATTAAACCTAACAGCTGTCGTTCGCCTGTTGGCTTTTGACAGCGCTAGTACGGACTTGCGCTCCCCGTACCGTCGCGTATATAAAGGGAGACCCCTATAGGTTTTCAATCCTTTATCCACAGGAAGCCGAGTCTGTCGCCCTGTACCCGTGATACACCGAACACAGCATTCGGGGAGACTACCTGCACGTACGGAAAGTCCTTGGTCGATTTCTGTTTCATTATTGAAACCAAGGTGTATATTGCAGTTCACGGATATTTGGTACACCCTTTGTGCCTAGTTTTTTCCCTGAGCAGTCATTTGGTCTTTTCTGACTCCCTAAACTTGAAAAGACCGTCAAGCGCTTGTCCTTTCACGCTTGTGTCAACTCTGAAAGAGATAGAGTCATCTTTTTATCGTTTCTCGACTCTTAAAATATGAAACGGTAGAACTTCTTATTTTCCAATGTGGTAAAATTAATCGCCCACGATTTCACACCTATTTAGACATTGCTTGTTGACCGTTTGATCGTGTGTCTTAACTCGTTTTCAGCCCATGTGTGGTTTTGAGTTTGATGGCAACTTTTTCAGAGTTTACCAACCAAGGAATCCCCTCAGAAGGGAATCCTGGTCACTTTCCTCCTTTTGGAAATGTTGGCGCTCCTTATATGGCGACGTTGTCCCTTCCTGGGATAACTGTTGGGTTGCCTGTCTGGTTGTTCTCAACCTCTATCGTTCCAAATGTCTCAGTTACTGGTCAATCAGTTCCTCCACCCGAACCACATCATGTTGATTCTAAGGTGGACCTCTCCCCTTCTTTGCCTGTTTCTGAGTCCTCCTCCTCCTCTTCACCTGGTGAAAGTCTGGATTCGAGTAACCAGGTGGCTAAGAAGAAGAAGAAGAAGACAAAGAAGAAGAAGTCTGATAAGCGAGAGATTAAAAGTGCTGCTATTGCTCCTGAAACGTCTCCTCTTGATAACACTTCCAACCCTCCTCGGAAAGTCAAGTTCCCCTGCATGTTGTGCACGGGAGACCATCTTCTTCGAGACTGCCCTGGCATTCCCAAGGTACTCGAAGTATGGTCCAACGGTCCCCCACCATTGTCTTTGGCTTCCGGGAGTCAGGTTGGGGGAACTGGTAAGGCTCCTAAGAAGCAGGGTAAGATCACCAATCCCTGTAAGTTGTGTGAAGGGCACCATGCTATTCACCTTTGTCCTTATATGGATGAAGCCAAGCGAGTCTGGGACAACCTGACTGTTTCTACACCACGCCTCCCGGCTGGTTATAAACAGCTTTCTTTGAGTCTTCCACCGGCTGATGCCGTGATTGGTCAAGGGTCATCCTTGGTCGATCCCACTCCTCCCGAAATTCAGATTCAGGAATCCGTTCCCGACCAACCATTGGTCGTGGGATCGGTTGAACTGGCCCCATCTGCGGTGCACCAGGTCTTTTCTGTTGAGAGTGGACCCCATAACCCTCATGTTCTTCTGGTTTCTTCAGATTCTTCAGACTTGGAGAGAGATTCTCCTGTCCTTGTACTTCAAGAAGTTTCTCCTCCGCCTCCCAAGATGGAGGCTACAGAGGATATCCCTCCCGCCTTCGAGATGGAGGTCATGGAGGATGCTTCTTCTACCGTAACATCAGGGGAAGACCTTCGCTTGTCGATGGTAGCCCCTCCGAGTAGTTTGATCGCTTCCTTTGACTGGAATCGATTTGCAGGATTTCGCCTTCCGTCTTATGTGCCTTTCGAGATCACAGTACAGGCTCTTGGTCTGGTTGTACCCAGCACCATTATAGACGAAGGTGCCTCTGTTAGTATTCTATCCTCGACTACCTGGCAAGCCTTCGGTTCGCCGCCACTTGCGCCTGTTACGCAGAATCTGTTGACTTTCAACAGAAGGACGAGTCAACCGTTGGGGATCCTTCCAAGGTTACCTGTTACTTTGGGAGGTAAAACCGTCCATAAGGACGTGATGGTTGTTCCAGGCCCCTTGGATTTCAATCTGCTCCTGGGGCGAGATTACACTTATGCCATGGGAGCGCTCGTCTCCTCCCTCTTTCGTGTGGCCTGTTTTCCACATGAAGGAAGGATCGTGACCATTGATCAGCTGTCGTTCTTTGGTCCTAATGTGGCAACTGGTCCACCATCACCCCCTCCGGGTTTTTATCCACCCGTTGTATCTGCTCCACCGCAGGTCAACTATGTGGCTACTTACCCCGTGCCTGTGCTTAGTGATGATGCCGTTGTGCATAATGTGCTGAGGGCATTGGGTCCTGACTTCCAGGATGTTTTCCTTCCATCAGGAGTGGAACTCTTGGAAGCACCGCCTTCTTGTTCATTTTGATGTAAGTCGGTTAGAGCACGGTTTCCTCCCTGGGTCAAGCTCTTTAAAAAATGAAACCAGGATCTCGGAGCATGGTTCTTTTCCGGTGTCAAGCTCCTTAAAAAATGAAACCAGGTTTGGTCGGAGCACAGTTCTTTTCCTTGTGTCAAGCTCCTTAAAAAATGAAACAAGGTTGTCGGAGCACAGTTCCTTGTCTTGTGTCAAGCTCCTTAAAAAATGAAGCAAGGTTGTCGGAGCACAGTTCCTTGTCTTGTGTCAAGCTCCTTAAAAAATGAAACAAGGTTTGTCGGAGCACAGTTCCTGGTCTTGTGTCAAGCTCCCTAAACCATGAAACAAGGTGTTTGAGGATAGTTCTTTTAATGTGTCAACCTCGTTAAAATAATGAAACACATTCCCGTTCAATTCGAGTCTTTTGTTTAGATCTCGTAAAATCCCAGTCGAGTCTTTCTCTTGATCTCGTAATTTGAACCTTCACTCCATCCGCCTTTCATATGGAATGAAGCTTGGGGGGCATGTACCTCGAATTGAGTCACCATGCTGGGGGCATGCTTACTTTTTCAAGCATAGTTTGTTTCCGTTTCAAGCTTGTGTAAAAATGAAACCGGTTTCAAGCATAGTTTATCTTTGTTTCAAGCTTGTGTAAAAATGAAACCATTCTTATTTTACCTCTTGTGATTGCCATTTTATCAACCTATTTCTGCCAGATGAGCCTTGGTTTTCTCACTCCATTGTCACTATCTGCTTGGCCGATCATATGCCTTCACTTGGTTGTTTTACCCGTTCCTGAGGAACCGCTGCTATGAGTGGTCTTGTTAGCCAGCCTCTCGACCTTTATTTGTTCATAGTAGTTCCACCATTACCGGAACCAGTTGCTACCCTTTATACCACTCGTTCCTCCAGGAGGAGTCATCTTTCAGCTCTTTTCTGACTCTCTAAACATGAAAAGATCGTCGAGGCCCTTGTCGTTTCGATCTCGTTAAAATGGACACGAATCGACATTCACCCAGTATAAGTTTAACCCTTTTTCGGGCTGGGCTGGATCGATTACGAAAAAGGAATACCCTAGCCTATCGCGACTAGGAGGTTTTCCCGCATATTGTTTTCTACCTTTTCGGATCTGGGGAACTATTTACGAAAAGGGACCTGTGGAGTTTTCTTTTCCGCTGTCTTTTCAAACTCTCTAAACATGAAAAGACGCCGAGTTCTTCCTTTGTCAGACTCGTTAAACCCTGATGACATTGGATTCCGTCGCAATGACGTTCTTCGAGTTTCTCCTTCCTAGGACTCGTTAAATGCACTAGGATGGATTCGCCCGAAGGGCGGACTTATATCACAAGCATATGCTATCCCCTTCAAGCTTGTTATCAAAAATAATTGGGGTACTCGCCAGAAATGGTGGGGGAAAAATGGAACCATCATCGTTGTCGTCGGCAGTATGTCACTCTTGAACATGGCACTTGTTTGCATTCGTGTCGGGTTGGGGACATCTCATCTCGCTGCTTCACTTTGCTTCCATGGGTTTGGGTAATCTCTTTTGACCTCTCATCTGTTCACTGCCTTGTCGCCATGACCTTTGATCCGTTGATGTCAAATACTGCCAAGTCCATTGTCGTGCCGTTTATGTGTTCAAGAGAAGTTGGCCTCTGCAAATATCAACCTTCCTCTGTTTCTCATATGGTCCCGATTCACAACAAAACATTATGTTCCTCTGTCTCGTGTCGATGATGTGGGAATCATTATGGCCCACCTTCGATCAAGGTCACTTCCTGTCGACATCAACTCATTATCCAGGAAGTTGGTCTAGAGACTCCTTCTGGTACCTTGGAGCCCGCATGCCTCAATGGCAGGTTCGTCGCATTCGACGAGAGGTTTACATCATTGGCGTCCGATCGAGTGATTCTGCGGGTGTTCGACGTCAGTTCATTTATTCGCACGCCGTAGATTGTACCTGTAGTACCTTGGGGACCATTGTCATTATTGGTGGTTTCTCTCGCGTCGGTTAACAGATTTCATCATTGGCTGGTAATCCGACGATGTTCTTGCATGTTCGACTTCAGCTCACATATTCACATGCACGAACTTGTACTTGTTTTCCGACGGCGGGCCTTCAGTTGGACATGTTCTCGTAAAGCATTTCACCCCTCTCTCTCTCGGGCCTCATGCTTTAGGGGGCATCTGTTACACAATAATTTGTCACCGTCCCTACCATTCCCCGTCCCGCACAATGGAGGACCCATTATGTGACCTGTGAGCAATGTCAAGCCTTGAAAATACCTTCATTGCATCCCTTTCCATGAGGACAACATTTCTCCTGTTTATCATTTCCTGAGCAGACCCCTAAAAACACATGTTTTTGCATTGGTGCTGGTAGCCCGTTATGTACTCGCGCCAATGGGGGAAAATTAACACTGAGCCCGCGCCACTTGGCGCTCTGTCCCAGTGTTGCACCCGCGCCACTCTATTTATGGAAAGTTTTTTTAAAAGAAGAGGCGAAGTTTCGATTACAACAACTTCGTGGATGAGTCATCAGGAGTGGTTTCGCCTGAATAACCACGGCCTTCCTCCTTTGGCCTCTTGTTTCCACCATATGGGGAACCTCCCAAAGGATAAGGCCTTCCTTCCACTATTGTAGGGATCCCAACCTCCTCCTCTCCTCTATAAATATAGCCTTCATCCATTGATGAAGGGGCTGAAGGGCTGATAGTCTTGAAGTGCTGAAGCTTTGCATCTCCCTATTCCCAAGTGCCTTTGTGTTGTAAAGAATCCCTTCTTTCCCTTAAGGCCCATTCAAGCGAGGAGACCATTGTTACGAGACTCTGGAGAGGTTTCCCTTTCCTTGGCGAGCTTTACGAGACGTGGACAACCGGAGACCCGTACGAAGGAGGCTGCGACGTCAGAACTCGGTTGTAACTTCTATTCGTTTATTACTTTAATAGATGACTATGATTATGGTTCCACTCCTTTTGCAACCATGTTAATGCGAGTAATATCTTTTCTGACCGATATTTAGTTACGTGTGCTGGTTCCTATGCATGTATCTGTTCGTCTCTTCTGTGTGCAGGTGTTCGTCCACGGAGATCGTGGAAGGATTGTGATCTGCCAGGGCTGAAGGACGGGGGCATCTTCTTCTTGAGATCTAGCGTTGGAATCCAGGTAGGCTCTTATCCCAAGTCTTTCATTTCGTAACTAGGAGCTTGCGTCATAGCATTGTTTGTTTGTTGCTAGACCCTTGCTGGGCTAGTAGGGATCGCCTCTGTCCGCAGAGGGGATTTACCTCCTCAGCACTGCATGGGCTTTTACCGGACCTTTCACTTTCCAAAGAAAGATGAATCCGGAGGTTATCTGGCCCGTATGCAGGCTCTGTCCGAGGAAATAAGTTTATAGATCTCGACAATTTATATCGCTCTGATACCATGTAGAAATTTGCTGAATAAATCACTTATTCAATGGAGATTAACCTGATCACACATCAATTTCGAATTGCATGCATAACACATAATCTCTTCTACAATTAATTGTCACATGCGGAAAGAATAGAAGCGATAGCACATAAAATCATCACACACATTAACACAGTATGTATGGGGAAAGCTTATAGCTGAAAACCCCTCAGCTATTCTGTATATTAGATGGAGAGAACATGCAGCAAATACATATTACAAACTCCTCACAAGTACTCAGTACTATCTCCCAAAGCTACACAAAAACTAGCTTGGTTTTGAACAAGTCACAGGTTCAAAACACACCCACTAATTTCCCTGCTTCTATTGCGCAATCAAGGCTGGTCTAAATAGAGATCCAAGTTCGAATCTCAATAGCTCCAACTGCGCAATTTTCATTGGTAATTTCCTCCAAGTGTGGTGCAAATCTCATGCACAACTAATGTCGCAACTGATAGCTAACTCAACCCTTTCATCTACCTCTTTCACTTGTCGCCACTGAACTGTCCATGCACTGAGTTAAATTGATGTGTTCTTTAGTTGAATAATGAGTTAATAATTTGTGAATTAAATAATATTTAATTCACACAACTCATCTCTAGTGTATTAGCCAGTTAAACTAAATACAACTAGTTCAACTAGTTAACCAGAACACCACCTCCATTAACTGTCGCGTCAACTCCACCGAACTCCGCCACTTGAGCTCTAACTGAAGTCAACCATGCATTAGCTCACCTAACTCATAGGAAAAGCGTAAATCCTTATGGCAGCTGCATGCCCCACCTCTGAGGGTCAAACTGAAGTGCTCCAAGAGAGTAAACTCAAGTTTAGAGTCCAAATATTATTAAGGGTAAATAATATTTGACTTCCCTATTTTTAGGATAGGCAGTCTAAAAATAGACTTCGACCTATAGGTCCAAAAAATAGATGTCCATCTATTTTTACCAACATGACCAATACTCCAAGAATATCATACTGCAATCCCTGGACCATGCTCCATATGTCTAAAAATAGACATAGTCTAAAAATAGATTTTTCGACAAAAATCACATGTGTGGTCCCCACCTAGTTTAGGTGATCACTTTCCAACTAGGATCAGGAAAGATTTTTCAGGAGGCCTCCTTCACTATTTCTTGTTTCCATTTTCAACGGGTAACATAGTTATGTGGCAGTTTCAAGATGTGTTCTCGGCAGAGATCTCAGAGTTATCGCCTCACATGGAAGTGAAATTTTCTATTGAGTTGGTACTAGGTGCATCACCAACGTCAAAGGCACCATACAAGATGAGCACACTGAAGTTAATGGAATTAAAGCTCGAGTTGAAGCAAAATCTTGACAAGGGATACATTAGACTAAGTGTATCTCCTTGGGGTGCACTAGTATTGTTTGTGAAGAAGAAGGATTGTACTCTCAAGTTATGCATTGATTACAAACAGTTGAACAAGGTAACAATCAAGAACAAGTATTTTTTGTCAAGGATTGATAACTTGTTTTATCAGTTGAAGGGAGCAGCAGTTTTCTCGAAGATTGATCTAAGATTAGGATACCATCATGTATGCATTAAGGAAGAGGACATCTATAAGACTTATTTCAACACCAGGTATGGGAATTATAAGTTTGTTGTAGTTCCTTTAGTTTTTACTAATGCTCCATCTACCTTTATGTGCTTGAGGAATAATGCATTGTGTCCTTATCTGGACAAGTTTTTTTTTGTATTCATTGATGATATATTGGTATATTATAAGAATGAGGAAGAACATGATGAACACTTAGTATAATTATTGATATTGCTGAGAGAGCATCAGTTGTATGCTAAGCTCAGTAAATGCAGTTTATTTCAGACAAAGGTACATTACTTAGGACATGTGGTTTCCAAGGAAGGTATAGCAGTGGATCCATAAAAGAAAAGAGCCATCATGGAATGGACATCTCCTAGGAATGTGGATGAGGTAAGATCATTCTTGGGGTTAGTAGGGTATTATAGGAGGTTCATCAAGAAATTCTCACATATTTCTTATCCTATCACATCATTGCAAAGGAAAGGTAATAAGTTTGAATGGAAAGATGAATGTGCAACCAATTTTGAGCAGTTGAATCAATTGTTGGAAAATTCTCAAGTTCTAAAGGTTGCAGATTCAGATAAATAATTCATGGTGTATATATATTCCCACAAAAAGTACTTGGATTCTTGATGCAAGAAGGAAAAGTGGTATGCTATGAATCAAGGAAACTAAATGAGCATGAGAAGAATTATCTGACACATGATCTTGAGTTGGAAGTGATCATCCATGCATTGAAGAGGTGGAGGCACTATCTTCTTGGTAGGAGGTTCATAATTATGAGTGATCATAGTGGATTGGTGTGTCTATTTTACCAACTGAATCTGAATGATAGGCATGCTATATGTTTGGCCATGATCAGTGAGTTCAAATTTGAGATCAAGTACATTAAAGGTAAAGAGAATAGGGTTGCAGATGCTCTTAACATGAGGATACATGTGAAGAATATAGTAGCTATGAGCTCCTATGGGACATATTTATAGGATCAAATCCTACAGGCAGGGCAACAGGATGACAAGTACATGTAGCTTATGCACATGTTACAACAGGGTACAGGTGATCAGGATGTGGACTATCATCTTTTTTTTTTTCTCCATAAAACTAATTCTATTAAGAGAGCATATGGTACAATATGAAGTTACAATCAAGAGAAGCAAGAAAATGGGAAGCCGGAAAGGATAAACTATCCACCTCGGCCCCTAAGAGAAACCATGAAGAGAGCATTGAAATGAGCAAAAAGGGACAAGAAATAACAAAGTAACAAGAGCTGAATAAGGGATTCTACCCAGCATGGGTCGAATCAACCATTCGACATTTTTTCCCTTTCTTTTTACCAACTTTAACCCAGCCAAGATGATGCGGCTGAGCTGGAACGATTTGCAGACTGAGCTGGGCAGTCGGAGAGGTCTTCTTTTCTGAATCTGAGGGAGAAGATTCATGAGTTCTTTTCTGTGAGTTTGGTGGAACATTCGATTCCTCGGGGCTTGCTAAAGGCGAATCCTGTGGCTGCTTTGTGTCCTCCCCTTCTGCTTCCCCTTCCTCTTCATCCGAGCTGAAGTCCATATCATCCATGGGGGGAGGATCATGAGGTTTCCAACTTTTGGATTTTGGCTTATGATTGAATTTCTTCTTTTGGGCAGGAATCGAGGGGCAAGAGCTCTGAAGGTGCCCTGTTTGATGGCAATGCCGGCAGCGAAAGGCTGTGTTCTCGTAGTCCAGGGTCTGAGTCCAATGGAAGTCTCCAATTTTGAGATTGATTTGATCGGGTAGACCTTTGCTCATATCTATTTCTGCACAGATTCTGCTGAAGGTGTATATGCCCTTTTCCCCCCTTGAGGTGTCTGTGGCAAGAAAACGGCCTAGAGTATTTCCAATCCCTTGGAAGACAGCGAAGTGCCATAGATGCGCCAGGAGATTAGAAAGTCTGACCCAAATGGGGAGCTTGGTGATCACTGCTGTAGATGGATCAAAATATGGGAACCAGGGGGTGAGGAATAAACCTGTTGTGCCCCAAAACCATGGGCCTTCTGTAAGAGCTTTTTGGTAGTCTTCACTGAAAGCAAACACTACAACGAAGAAGCCCTTTGAGAAAAATAAAACCTTGCAATTGTTGGTCCAGTTGGAGTGAATCCATTGGTAGAGATCTGCCGTGCGTGGCCATAGACCATTAAATCTTCAAATAATGGCATGCTCTGCATACTTTTGGGTTTGCTCATCCAGCGTTGGATGTGATATTTCAATGGAGGGGATTTACTTTAGTTTGTCCACCAAAAAATGCTTGGGAGCCTGAGCTGGTGGAACTAATTTCTTGGGTATCTGAGCATGGACAGCATCTTTGTAGGAAAAAGCCGGAGCTGTAGATGACTGTCCAACTGCGCCCCCTCTCAGACGAAGGGTTAAAACAATAGATGCATTTCTTTTAATACTGTAAAAAGAGAGGGGATAAATATCCTCAAGTTGTTTACCTTCGTGGAGGAGTCTTTGTGATGCATATGGAATCCCCAGCCTATATTCAAGGACTTGCTTGAGGTCCTGCACCAGATCCGAGGAGCTCACCCATTGCAGCATAGTTTTTCCAAAAAGGAGCAAGATCTGGGTCTGATAAGAAGCAGAGTGATCAGCAGACTTCTGCTTGCCTCTGCATATCTGAGATGAGAGCAATCTGGTACTCTGGTAATCCATCTTTTCCAGAACTTGTTGCTGGGGTTTGAGAGAAGTTGTGGAGTGAGGCAAATAGCCATAGAGATGGGTATTTTTTCTTGCCCATAAGAACTCCCTTGTGCGCCCATCAGGCAGATCCAGGTAACTCAAAGAATTTTGGATCTAAAAGGCAGAGGTTCGACGATTCTGGGAGAGCAGACTTGGTTCGAAAGTGGTTGAGCAGCCTTTCTACACGCAGGCGTTCATCCCTAGAGCCGCAACCTGAGGAGAAGACAGTGTATTTGCTGTAGTGCCATTCATAACTCGATCGATCTTTGCTTGAAGGGGGCGGCAATTCCAAATCGCGACTGCAGAGGGCCGAGCTCTGGCTTCATCGTTTTCCTGAGAAGAGCGATGCAAGGGAACGTTAGCGCCCAGAGGGGCATAGGAAACCCGAGGATCAGCGCTGGCTGAAGCATCCGGCATTCCACATCTGAAAGAGCAAGCAGGGCCAAGCGAGGGAAAAGCGGCGGCATGGGAGCTTAGGTCAAGAAAAACCCTAGGAGCCATCGCGCCCAAGCGGAATGAACCTTGTCTTATGTGGACTATCATCTTACAGCAGATGGTTTTGTCAGATTTAGGGGAAGGATATATGTCTTGGATAACAGTGAGCTCAAGAAGCTTATATTGAGGGAATTTCATGCTAAGTCATATTCAGGTCTCTCGGGATATCATAATACATTGACAGTAGAGAATAATTTTTATTATTGGCCGAATCTAACGAGGGAAGTGTCATAGTTTGTGGCTAGATGTTTGGATTGTCAGTAGGTGAAAGAAGAGTGTAAGCATCCACATGGATTACTTCGGCCTATTCTAATTCTAGAGTGGAAATGGGAGGTAATTTCCATGGATTTCATTATAGGTTTTCCTAGGACATCTAGACAACACGATTCCTTCATGGTTGTGGTGGATAGGTTGGAAAAGTTATCACACTTCATTCTAGTAAAGTATACTTTTTCAACTAATGAAGTAGCATAGGTCTTCATCAGAGATGTAGTGAGGTTGCATGGTGTTCCGAAGAAGATTGTGTTAGACGGGGATGTTAAGTTCACTTGTAGGTTCTAGAAAGAGTTATTTTTAGGTTTGGGTACAGAGTTGTGCTTCAACACAACTTATCATTCGCAGACAGATGGACATATAAAGAGGGTCAACAAGATTTTAGAGGACATGTTGAGGATGTATGTGATGCATCAACAACGAAAGTGGGAAGAGTATTTTCCTCTAGTTGAGTTTGCTTACAACAATGGGTATCAAGAGTCTTTGAGGATGATTCTGTTTGAGTCACTCTATGGGAAGAGTTTTAATACTCCTATCAGTTGGAATTATCTAGTTAACATGGTATTAATTGGACCAGACATGTTGGAAGAGATGGAACAGGAAATGGAGGTATTCAAGAAGAATCTGAAGGTAGCATAGGACAAACATAAAATTTATACAGATCAGAACATGTTGTTTAAGGAGTTTCAGGTTGGGGAACATGTGTACTTGTGCATCAAGCCCAAGAAGAGCTCCTTGAGGATTGGATCATGTTCTAAGATGGCACCTTAGTATTGTGGACCTTTAAAGGTTCTTGAAAGGATTGGACTAGTAGCTTATCAACTTTCACTACCTCCGATAGTGAAATTCAACGATGTTTTCCATGTTTCATTGCTTAAGAAGTATATTAAAGATACTTATCATGTGATTTACTGGTTTGTATTGTAGGTGGAGCCAGAAGGAGAATTCCAGCGAGAACCTCAGTCCATTTTGCAGTGAAAGATGCTCATGCTCCAGAATCGAGAAACAAAGCAATTTAAATTACAATAGAAGCACTTTGGGCCTGATGAAGCTACATGGGAGATGGTTGATTATATGCGGGCTATGCATCCCTCTCTATTCATTGGTTGAGCGAATGTTTTTGACATATGTTTTGGTGTGATGTTTTGGTACATGTGTATATATGTATATGGATGTAAATGTTTCCATGAGTTGTGTTATAAAGCTCCAATAAGCGGTATGGGTATCATGTCATTATGGTTTTCATGTTGTTATGTTTCTCATGTTGGTTTGCTTCTTAGCAGGATGATCATTGTAAACACTGCAATGGGCTAAGTTATAAATCTCTATGGGTAGTATGTTTTTCTTTCAACACTCTTCTTGGTTATAGGTGTCATTGAACACCGAGGATGTTGTTCCACCAAGGGGGAGGATTTTGTAATAGCCCTGGTCAAAAATCCATGTAATAAAGTTAATAAAGAAAAAATAATAACCAAGGTCATGGGACACGTATTCCGAGATCACTGTTGGAAAAAAAGAATAATTATGGGGATCACTTATGACTCATTAATGGTTATGAAAATTGGCAAAGGCAATGACAAATACTTTGGAAAGGCATGAAAATGAAGGTGAAAGGCCACAGGTTGCATGTGAGGAGGAAAATGAAGGTAAATAATGGAAAATGAAGAAAATAGAGGCCTCATTAATAAAAAGTCTTATGAGAATCAGTTCACAACTTTTGTCAATTCAGTTTTGGAGCTCTCATTATATTCTATCTCTCATACTCTTGGACCTTTAGAGTTTTCTTAGAGAAGTCTTGGAGGATTGTGACATACTTGGGATTTGGCATACGAAGGCAAAGGAAAATTAGGAAAGTGCAAGAGGACATCGAGATCAACAACTACATCAGGTTGTGCTTACAGGTACCGAGTTCCATGCATGATTTCCTTTCCAGTTTTGGCATGCATGGCACATGCATGTGGTTTCTTGGTTATGATCTACCATTCACATGGAGGATTGCGTGGGTTGACATTGGTTTTTCCTAGCCTTTCCATTTCCTGGATATCAATGGTGTTGTGGGTTTCTTTCCTTTTGTTTTCTGGTTGGTTCTCATGTTCCTTATGTTTGTGGGTTGAGTTACTAATTCCTGGAAGTCTTGGTTGGAAAAACACTCTAGAAGCCCTGTAATATCATTGGTTGAGTTACTAGTCCTGTAATCCTTGGTTATAAAAATGCTTTGGAAGCCCTTGGTGGGTTGATTTACTAGTCCTAGAAGCCTTGGTTGTACAAATTATTTGGAAACCCGACAACAATTGTGGGTTGATTTACTAGTCCTAGAAGCTCTGGTTGGAACAAATGCTCTAGATCCATGGACATCTTGGTTAGAGACCGATCTAGTGATGGTTAGTAATGTCTGGCCATGAGGTGGAATCACTAGTTGAGGGTTGAGGCAGTTTGGCCTCTGGAAGCCCTGGTTTGGTTTTGTTTGAATTTCTCCATGAGATCCCACATTCACGCTTGGAATATGACATGGGGATGATTGGCTGAAACAAATATTTGGTTAAGCCTAATTTATGGTCGGGTGGTACCTAGAATTCCCAAACCTCGTTGCATTTTTCATATGTCAATAAGAGCTCTTTACCTCTTGTATTTTATGGGTAAATGTACTAGTTATTATGTGTTTTTATGGTTGTTATACCCTTATTATTTGTGTTGTTTATATGTTGGTTATGAGTATTTTTTATGATAGACTCGGTGTATGGATATTATCATGTTTTGATTAGAAAATGAATGAAAAATGAGTATATGACCTAATACATTATAATGTAGCTATTGTGATAAGGCATCAATTCTTCTTAACAATTATTAGATAAGTATGAGACCCCTATGCTCATATCTATTATTATGACCTATAGATTACATATTTGTGACATGTTTGACGAAATTTATGTCATTGATAGTAGGGGTTAGATCAAGTACATGTACCAATGATTGCATTAGTTCCTTATTCCATTGCTATTTATCATTTCTGAAAGTTTCATGAAGTTCTGGGCGATGGCCTTAGACCTAGCCCAAAAAAAGTGGCTCAGAATTTAGGGTCGTTGGCTCAAAACTGCCTGAAAACACCACAGTTGTTGGGATGCCTTGTTGTGGGAGTGATGGGAAGGCCTTAGTCACATGAATGGCTTGTCATGATATTGGTTGAGGGTCAAGATCAGTAAAATGTCAATTTTTCTCAAGGGTTGGTTGGCTCCTAAAGGTTTTGGAGCATGTGTGGAAGGTCAGATTGGTCTTGTCATGTCGATTCCACTTCCTTAATTGTGCTTGGGGAGTTGATCATATCGTATTAACTCTTCATCACATGTTTACCCTAGTGGACTTGTTAGCTTGGGTAAATGTGGTAGGAGGGTGGTTACAGAGAGTTTGAGTTCCAAATTGTGGTGGAGATTTTGAGGTAGTGTAACAAGTAGTTGTCTACTAGTGGAGTGTACAAAATTTTGCAATGCAGGTAGTTGATCAACCCTTGGGAATTGTACAAGGAAATATGATGCTAGAGAATTCATAAAGTGGATAATTTTTGGCCATTTTTTCTCATTCAGTAGGGAGAAAAGTTTTACCTTTGCAGGCAGTGTTGATAGGCCTCCAAATTAACTATAGTTTAAGGCCCATCTGACCATCCTTCAACACATTAAACATATATTTTTTCATTATATGACATCCCTTTAGCTTTAATATGTTCATTACGAAGGTTTAGAGATAATTTCATGTTATGTGCCTAATATTATTTATTTTTGTAGAATATTGTGAGAATATTGGGTAGATTATGAAGATTTAGAGAATGAGATAATATAGGGACTCGCTCCCTATTATAGGATGAACCAAGATTGGATAATAAATGAAAAAGATATGATGAAATTATTGAATAGATTTTGGACCTCTAGTGATTAAGAAAATCTAGGAATGTGCTCCCTATCATTTATTGAAGATTGCTAGTGTTGGGAACTAGATCCAATTTTTGAGGGATTTTGGAGGGGAAATATTCATCTGTTCAAGGAGGATGCTTCCCCATATATTTTTATAAGTAAAAATTCTAATTTTCCTCTAGGGGCATGTATTTATTAGTCTTCTTGAGGAGAAAACTTATTATTTAGCAGCTCTACTTTCATTTATAACAGGGATGTACTAGGATTAACACTAATAATGAAGTTTGGTTCCATTTTTAGCTTTTAAAGCTTGGTTTCCTTTGTATAACTTTGAGTATCCTTGGTATTTTCCATCCTAGGAGCCTCATAGCCCTGTTGTACAATTTCTTTATTTTGTTTGAATGTCTCTTTCACTTACATCTCTTATTTATGCATTTAGTGTTCATGCTTCCTTTGTTGTAGGATATATTGGTTAAATTATTTAAGTGAGTTTTTTTTCAAGTTATTTATAGAGTCACAAGCCTGATGCATCCTTATAACAACTTTTAAAAGTCATATTCATCATTGAGCTACTTGGATTGGTTTACTAGTTCACAAATCTAGAATTTCTAGAAGTCTCTTGTAGCAAAATAGTAGCAATTTTCTACTAATTTTTAGTGTGCGTTAACGAGATTATTTAATTTTATTCCACTTGTATTATAGCTTAAAAAAATCAAACTTAATAAAAAAAATTATCCCACAACACTTTCACTTGATTAGCCTAGGAATTTGTCCACTTAGATCAACTTACTAGTTCATTGCTCTAAAATTTCCTGTTTCTATTAGTAATTTTATGCTATTTTTTAGCACATGTTAATGAGGCTCTTTTGAGTTGATTCTACTTGTATTGATTCATAAAATCATTGATGTTAATAAAAAAAAAAATCCCCTTAACATTTTCACTTTATAAGGTTAGGAATTTGATAGGTTAATTAGCTCACTAATTCTTGAATTTCTGGTTTTTAGAGTAGTAATTTTCTGTTATTTTTTAGCATGTGTTAACAGGGGTATTTTTGAGTGAGTCCACTTGGATTCGAGTCCTAGGGAATCCTACTTAATCAAAAAAAAATTCCATCTCATTTTCATTTTATTTTCTTGGGCATTCGTCAAGTTATCTTGAGAAGTAGCAATTTATTTTCGAGATCTTCCTTGCCCAAATTCACTCCAAATTCATGGTAGAAGTATATTTATAGCCTATGAATGCTATGAGACCACTTTGGTTGAGCTTAGGCTTGGTTATATTTCCATTTATATCTTACATTTCTTGTTTCTTGAATGTTGATTTCTACAATTTTTCTAGATTTCCTTTCCACAATTTACTTTAAGCAAAGTGTGATTTCCTTCTTGCAAAAGTAATCTAGGAATTTTCCTTCCTGAGAAATAGAATAGATTTACTTTAATTTCATTTAATTTCTAGAAAGATAGATTATATTTTCTTAGCCATCATTATTATATATTTCCTTTCTTCCATTTACTTTCGAGCAAAATTAGAATATGTTTGCTTATTGTTATTTACCTTTTACAACTTAGGATTGGTGGTTTACCGAGATATTTGTTCATTTGGAGTTGTTTCATTGTATTATTTTACTTGCATAAAAGGGAGTCAAACTAGGGAGAGGAAGGTGTCTACTGCACACACAGTGTTGACCCCTCCTAATTTTATACAAGCCTCGGGTTGATAACTTAACTCAATGGCCTTAAGAGTTGGAACATTCTTGTTGCAATATTGGGGCTCATCAGGTGCTTGGAGCTGGAGTGTGCAATTGTAATAGTTTCTCTATTAAACTAATTAATTTAAAAAGGCTTGAGGGGTTTTTCCCAGTTGGGTTCCCCTAGAAATCACTGTGTACTTGTGGTTTTTCTTGTTTCATGTCTACGCATGTTGTTCTAAATTGTGACTTCCATTCCATAGATTAGATGAGTAGAATTCGTGTCTCTTGTTTTTAGTTAGAAATATTGAGAAGTTGCTCTTTGTATCAAATTTATACATGGTATCAGAGCAAGATTCACATTAGAACAGGAATTTTGAAGTTGTTTCTTAAGAGGTTCAAATTTGAAGCTTTAGTGTAGCAGGATCTCTTAAGAGTTGGGAGAATGACCTTCAACAGACTGACATTAGAGTATTCCTTGGAATGAAACTCAAATTTAATTTCCTAGAAGGATCACATGGAGGAAGTGATTGATGAAAACAAATTATTGAAACATTTCAAAACATAAATTCCAAAACCATGATCAGTTGATGCCCAGAAACTAGCCCAATGGAAGAAATCTGTAGCGAAGGTGAGGAGAATATTCTTGGAGGGAGTGCAAGACCACATGGTATTAAATCTGCATGGGAAATAAAATCCTTTCAAAATGTGGAAGGAACTGACAGAGATATTCGAGAATATCAGTGATCATAGAAAATTGGCCCTCAAAGACAAACTTTGAAACATCAAGATGCGTAATGATACTAATAAACAATATCTCAGAATATTTACCCAAGTTCGTGATGAGATTGGAGGGGTTGGTGTAAATGTTGCAGAAGATGACCTGATGAGCCTAGCTCTTCTAAGCATTCCCAAAATTTGGCATAGCTACTAGGACTCATTGAACAGGAGGGAGAAATTCTTGAATTGGGAACGATTGTGGTATGATTTGGTACAAGAAGAGATCAAGTGAAATACCAGAGATGGAACTTCATCCAAGGGAGAGGATGAAGAAAATTTTTCATTGGTTGGAAAGGGAAAGAAGGGAAAAGGGAAGAAGTCTCAAACCAAACCAAAATCCAACCAAGGGGGAAAGAAGAAAAACTTGTCCAAAATAAAATGCTTCAATTGTCATGAATTTGGGCACTATGCTACAAAGTGTCCACACAAAATTTTTGGCAAGAAGAACTTAGGAGGAGTAACAGGTGAGGCATTGGCTTCATAGTTTGAGCTTGACTTCACCCTTATCACATGCATGAGTAGCAATGTGATGGGGAGTGTGTGGTACTTGGAATATCGTGTATTTTTCCACATGACAAGGTGTAAATATTTTTTCAGTGACCTAGAGGAGAAATCTCTCTAGATGCATATTGAGCTTGGGGATGACAGAAGGTAGAGTGCTACCAGGATTGGTACAATAACCTTTCAGAGGGAGTTGGGATCCCTTCTTTTCCTCAAATATGTCATGTTTTTTCCAGGCCTAAATAATAATCTCGTCTTTGTAGTAGTTTTGGAAGAGTGTGGTTATGATGTGATATTGAAAAAAGGGAAAGTATTCCTGAGACACATAGCCACTAGATAGGTGAAGTAGATCAGGGTTCATGCGAAGAACCTATAAAAAATTAATGTGGAACATTGCACTGCATTAAGCAGTAAAGTAGAGAAAGTGGAGAGTTCGGTGAACTCTGGCATAGTAGATTGAGCCATTTGCATCATGGCACCCTATGGGCACTCTAAAGAATATGCAGCAAATAACCACTAGCCTCCCTAAATGAGAACTTGAGAAGAAGGATGCTTGCAAGGGTTGTACCTTGGGTAAGTATGTAAAATCCACATTCCATTATCGAGACAAAAAAGCACATTCAGACTTGAAAAGTGTCCACTCTGATTTTTGTGGACATTTCTCGACAACCTCCACTGCGAGACATAAATAATTTTTTATTTTTATTAATGACTTCTCAAGGAGGTGGTGGATTTTCTTCATGCATATGAAGGATGAGAAATTTTCAAAGTTTGTAGAATTCAAGGCAATAGTTGAGAAAGAGACTGACAAGAAGGTTAAGGCTCTCAAGAGCGACAATGGAGGTGAGTATATTTCGAATGAATTCAAGGATTTCTATGCATAAGAAGGCATTCAAATAGAACTAACAACACCCCACAAGTCACAACAAAATGGGGTAGCTAAGAGGAAGAATCGAATCATTGTGAGAGAAGCGAGAGCTATGCTACATGACTAAGGCATTCCACTGGATTTGTAGGCAGAGGCATGTAACACAACATTCTACTTGAAGAACCGAAGTCCTCGTCAAATTCTTGGTATGATTACACAAGAGGAGGATTTCTCGGTGAAAAAGTCGAATTTGTCTCATTTCAGAATTTTTGGAGCCTTTTTATACTACCACGTCTCCAAATATTTGAGGAAGAATCTTGAGCCGATAGCAAAGTTGGGAGATTTATGGGTTGCACTAAAACTCCACAAAATTACCGTGTGTACTTTCCATCCCTAAGGATGACAGTTGTGTGAAGGGATGTAAAGTTTGATGAGGAGAAAGTGATGTGGTTCTCTCTTGAGAGGAAGCTTTAGATCCCACCATAATGTAGAAACATCTCTCTAATACCATGTAGAAATATCTCGTTGATACCATGTAGAAAATATAAAATGGATTCAATCCGATCTTTTGATGTAATAAAACAAGATACTGAATCCTTCTACAATATTTGCGGAATACAAAACGTGATCACTCAAATCACATGGAAGTAAGAGAAAGAAGTAAATAAATTGCACAACACAAGATGTTATTAGGGAAAGAAACTGCTCAAAAACCCTCTGTTGTATTGTGTTTTAAGTCAAGGAATCATGAAACACTACAATGCTTAATCTCTCATGAGATTCTCCAGCACTCTGCCAACTGTCTCACATTGATCTAGGAAAAATTGGTATGCCATGCTCACACAATTCCTAGGGAATTAGGTCCCTATCAAATAGGAAAAATAGCCTTCCTTGATTGCGCAATGTATCATGGCATCCCAATGACTCTATAATTGCACATGGGAAATTTTCTGTAAATACAACTGATAGTTATATTCCCTTTAACCTCTATCCCAACTGGGTCTCTCAGAACTGACATGCATGCAGCTATTAATAGTGAATTATCAATTATCTAATTGATCACTCATTGCGAATTAAATCTAATTTAATTCATTGGACCTCTCACTAGCTCATCACTTAGTTAGAACTAGTTAAATTGATTTTAAATCAATTAATCGAGTTAAATAATTCACACCTACACCCCACTGATGCATCAACTGTAACTGGACCCCCAAAATATTAAAATCCCTCTACATGCCTCATCTTAGACCCTCAACTTTAATTTCATGACTTGTTTAACTGATACAAGTTGTTATGAGATGAAATTATAGTTTATTGCCTAATTTATTTAAGGGAAAAATAACTTAGATGCTTCACATTCCACACCCAAAAATTTGGTGCATCAAAAAATTCCACATTCTTGGTTCATCAAGGTTCCGCGGCCTTTGTGGGTGCATTTTTTTTCCTTTATGGTTGCCAATTTCACTGTTTCTTGTTGCAAATTTCAACACTCCCTCTCAACAAGAAAGAAATTTAATTTATCTTGATCTGGTACCTTTGGAATGTTTTGAATGCAACACTTCTCTAGTGTTGTTTGCACCTGAAAATCATGAAACTGAATAGCCTCCGACCAACTAAATTATTATAATGCATATGTCATCAGAGTCTTCTGACTATTGTTAGCTACTACACCTATCTACTCGACTCTTTGCGCTACTCTTGACATCTTCATTTGTGCCCTCTGCACTGCTGCCAAATCTGATCTGCGCTCCATTATCCAACATCAATCACTTTGAATTCTATCTTCCTGACATATGACTGCATCAATCCAACCGATCCTTCCTGCTATTGTTGTATTGTGGGCTCCTTGTAGCCAGGTTCGATCCATGAGACACGCCATCTCAATAGACCTGCCCAAATTTCGTCTTGGGATTATATTTGTACATCGCCCCACCTCTCACCTTGAGGTATAGCTGCATGTACTCCCTCTGCCCATCTGACTTGAAATTTCCCCCTACTATAGGTCTCTTCTTTAGTGGATTCCTCCACTTATTCTCCTCTCTGCTTCTCCAATTATGGTTGTTCCACAACCTTTTAAGACAGCTTCTGAGGCGACAAGTTGAGAGATAATTTCTCCCTCTCAACCACCAAGTCACTAACCACTGCTTTTATCCTCAAATATTTGCATGCATCCTCGACCTCGAGAGCATACAGGTTCTTGACTCTTACACCGATTTGTTTCACCCATCGCGTGGAAAAGTGTCTAAGAAACATCTTTCATTTTCTAAATATGACATCATAACCACAGTTTTCCAATACCATTACGGAGACAAGATTCTTCCTTAGGTCTGGAACATACAAAACATGTTCCAGTTTGAGAGGGGTGCCAGACTCCCTTGCCGGTCACACTATACCTCCCGCCATCTTCAAACTCTATATTCTGTTGGAGGTCCTTCTCCTCCAAGTCATTGAAGATATATTTATTCCACGTCAGATGTAATGAGGCACCACTGTCTAGGTAAAAAATTCATCCCATTACAGCGATGGACATGCATTCAATGAGAGTAAAATCAAGCTCGAATTGTGAATCCAACGCTTCACCCACTACAATCACAGTCTCTTTCTTGATTGCCTTCTTCTATGGAAAATTCTTAGCATAGTGCCTGTGCTTGTGACAGTGAAAAAAATTGATCTTGGACAAGTCTCTCTTGCCCTCTTCACCTTTGGAATTCTTTCCTTTTCCAACTAATGCATAAGCTTCTTCTTTGTCTTTTCCGGAGGTCCCATCTGTGGTGCTCCGCCTTATTTCTTCTATTACCAAGTCAGACCATAAACGCTCCCAGCCTGGTAACTTCTCCCTCCCATTCACGGAGTCTTGGTAAATATGCCAGCTCTTGGGAAGGCCTAAAAGTGATAGGCTCACCAAATCATCTTGGGCTACAATCACACCAATACTTCCAAGCTCATCTCTACATTGAGTGAAATTTGACAAGTATGTTGGTATCGTCTTGCCCTCCTCCATATTTATCTTCCTAAGCTTGTCCTTTAGTGCCAACTTCATTTGGTCTCTATTATTCTAAAACAGATCTGTCAAGGTCTTCCACATAGAATATGGAGTCGCCTTCCCATGGAGACTCGAGACAATATGATCTCGAACTCCTTCTAACAATATCCTTCTCGCCTTTTCTACCTTCTTCTACCATGCATCAGGAAGTTGGGAATTTGTTGTTGCATGCTTGGGAATATCGGTACCTATGAATTATTCACCCCATTTTCCTCCAAAACTACCTCCATCATGTCCTTCCATGCTATTTAATTTGAATTTCCCTCGAGGGCATATTGAGTCTCAAGCCATTGTAAGGCATCTTGTTCTAATGTTTGAATCTGAGAAAATAAATCACATAAATTCAAACTTGTTCAAGAAAAAAAATATGTTCTTCTCTTGTGTGATCCCTTGTGACGATATGTGTTGGACCTTGCACTGCGATACACATGTCTAAAGTCTACAATTGATTCATTTTGATATTGTATTGAACCCTTCTCTGATATTTTGAGAATACAAAACACTAGAGTTGCTCAATCATATGCAAGTAAGAGAAAAAAGTTATCAATCACACAAAAAAAGATGTATCTAGGGAAGAAACTGCTCAAAACCATCTATCTCTATTTTATATTAAGTCAAGGAATCATGAAAGAACACAATGCTTAATCTCTCTTGAGATTCTCCAGCACTTTTCCAATTGTCTCCTGCTAATCTAGGAAAAATCGGTCTAGTACTTAGCCAATTCTTAGCCTTCCTTCAGCCTGCCTTGCTCACACAATTCCTATGGAATTATCTCCATATTAACTAGGAAAATCAACCTTCCTTGATTGCGTAATCCATCATGGCATCCCAATGACTCTATAATTTCACATGGGAAATTTTCTATAAATACAAGTGATAGTTATTTTCCTTTAACATACTGCCTCAACTAGGTCTCTCTAATCACCGACATGCATGCGAATGTTAATAACTCAAGTAATTTCTGAAGGCTGAAGACAGAACCACGAAGGGAAACATCAAACTGCTTTGGAATCCAGGACCTAGCTTTCCTGGACTCAGAGAGGGCTCTCTCTGTTAGATATAGCTTTGTTTATAGGGGCATTTTAGGCTAGCTATTAGTGCATAGGGGTTTGTTTTAAGATTTGCTTGAGGCAGCGGAAGAGGGCCATTGGGCTATGGAGTCAAACAGGTGCAAACAGATTCAAATGGATGAACAATTGAGGTCAGGTGCAACCAGGCATACTAGCCATGTCAATGGATCTTTACAGCTTGTTAAATGGAAAGGAGGAAATTAAGGTTCAACATGGATGCAGAGCAGACCGTCTCTGAATTCTGCATTCAGGTCCCAGAGGAAAACATAAAATTCTGTTTCAAGACTGAGTAGGGTACCCCATGGTAAATCCTACACAAAAATTTCTATCTGCAGTAGAGAAAGAACAACAATATGCGAAAACAGGAGAATAACAAATTACATGGGAAAATACTTCACCACAGATCATAACACAAGAATTTGGAAAGCAACATAATCATTCATTAATCCAAAAGAGAGTGCTTACAACAGGATGAGTCTATTACAATGGTTTTTTCCCCTTTCGGGCCTTCTTGAGATTGCTAATGCATGCAATATTTATACAAAACTTAAGTCAGTTAATCTGTCTACTGCAGTGATTACATTCAAGCAGAAATTGGACAAGTGGAAGCATGCAGGCGATGATAAGACAAGCTTGGCCTCCAACAGTGGCTTTTAGCAGTCCGTTATTAATTGTGCAATGATCAAGATTCGACTGGTGTGATGCCAAAGAGGCGAGAAAATCTTTGACACTTTGGCTCTTCATCTTCAGAAAACCGTTGTGGAATTATTAAATTTATGAGGTGCTGGCGTTTTCATGGATCGGTGGCCATGTTGCCGCCTCTTCGTTTTCTGCTGTTATATCACAAATGCCCTTTTTGCCCGACTTGACCCCACTGGCACGTTCCTTTTTTAAAGAATCTTCAATCTTGGTAGCTTTGGCAGATAAACCCTTTGTTCTTTTAACGTTTGGCAGAAATCCCCTTTTCTCGGGTAAATGGTGGAAAAACCCTTTGAATGTGTAGCCGCGTCCTGTTGTAGATGCACCCGGGTCTGAAATCCTTTAGATTTCAGCAATATAACCACATCGCATCCATGCCAACATCACACTTCACATGGCGCAAGACTTAGCTTTACCTTTGCACTTAACCTTTAAAACTTGCGATGTGCGATTGCGATTGCGATTGGGGCCCACTGCATCGCATATCGCACTTCATTGATTATAACATTTACCCCCGTGCTTATCCATTAAAACATGCGCTTTGCGATTTGCGATCGGGCCCC
This sequence comes from Pinus albicaulis, assembly GCA_034641835.2. Taxonomy (NCBI): domain Eukaryota; kingdom Viridiplantae; phylum Streptophyta; class Pinopsida; order Pinales; family Pinaceae; genus Pinus; species Pinus albicaulis. The sequence continues at coordinate 283,725,961 of CM076584.1, read as the reverse complement.
ACCGCATCACATATCGCACTTCGACGATTATAACTCTTACCTCCGCACTTGTTCTTTAAACATTGCGATTGCGATCGGGTCCCACCTAGCATCGCACGTCGCACTTCAGCGACTTTACCATTTACCTCCCGCTCCTATTCTTTAACATTTGCGATTGGGTCCCACCTGGCATCGCACATCGCACTTCGACTACTTTAACATGATCCCTTGCAATTAAATTTTGCGGCCTGCGATGAGAGGTAAAGGTTTTAAGGGGGAGATACGGTTTGTTGCGAGGTATTGTTCGGACTTAGGATATAAAGGAAATGCGAGTGTTTATTGCAGTTTATTATATGATATACATGAATGTATCAAGCGGCCTAAAGTGGGTGCGGAGCTGTGAACAAGGCCAGTTTAAATGAGAAAATGATATGGCCGCTAGTGGTTGGGCGGAGCTATAACAATAGAATTTCAGATTTAATATGAATGGGTTTATAAAGTAATAAGTCCCAAAGGTTATGTATGTGGGTCTTGGGTATGTGTTATATTCTTTCCACAACTAGCCCCACGCGCTGTATGTTGCGTTGGGCGTAGCAGGGGGGTCACAAGGGGGGAGGCAGCCCCCACTGTTGAGGTCCGGGGCAGCGCCCCGGCAAAATTTTTTTTGGTGTGTGGACCCACTCATAAGCGGACCCACCCATGTTTGTGCATGATTTTGCACATGGTTTTGGGGTACGATGGTTTTCGACCCCTGGTATTTTGTAGATCCGATCAAGGGAACTGCGGTTACATTCTAATCCGGGGTTAATGGATTGGGGTATATGGATGATTTGGCATGTATATATATGTGTTGTAACACTAAAAGGAATATAATGAAAAATCAAGCTGGTCGTCCCGATTTGGGATCCAGGGGAAAATCTCTGTGTTTATCTGTTTTATGTTTTATGCTCTCGCTATTGTTTATTTTCTGTTATAAGATTTGTGTGTAGATAATTTATGTTCAGGGTTAAAACCTACATTTGGTATCAGAGTTGTTTCGGCTTCAAGGGGACGCCTTTGCTGTTGAGGGTTTTTTTCTTGGGCCTGAGGTAGACTCTGCTCAGTGGGAGATCTGCAGGATCGATTCTTGTTGTGAAAGAAGATGGCGAGCGGTGGAAAGATAGAGATCGAGAAATTTAATGGTTAGAGTTTCGAGTTGTGGAAACTCAAGATGGAGGATCTGCTGGTGGATAAAGATCAGTGGATTGCGGTAGATCCAGGTACTAAACCAACGGCAATGTCAGATGAAGACTGGAAGAAACTAGATCGGAAGGCTAAGAGAACAATACAGTTGTGTGTCTCAGATTCAGTATTGTTGAATGTATCTGGGGAAGCTACGGCAAAGAATTTGTGGGAAAAACTTGGTACTTTGTACCAATCTAAGTCTCTGGTGAATAATTTGTTCCTGCGAAAAAAGTTGTATAACCTGGGGATGAAGGATGGAGACTCGGTGATAGAGCATCTGAACGCCTTCAATACTGTGGTAATTCAGCTGTCATCTGTTGATATTAAAATCTCAGATGAAGATAAGTGCATCATTTTTTTGTGTTCTCTACCAGACTTGTAGGTGATCGGTTATTGCGATAGGTAGCAATACAACTACCTTGAATTTTGATGACATTTTCTTAACCTTGCTATCGGAGGAAATGAGATGGAAAGTATGGAGGGTCAAAATGGAGATGCCTTATACGTACGAGGAAGGTCCCAAAATAGAAAAAAGAATAAGGTTTAGTGGAGATATAAATCTGAGGAAGTCTAAATCTCCTAGAAATTTTGTATGAAGGTATCTTGGAAATGCGGAAAGGAAGGGCTACTACAAAACGGAGTACAGATCTAAAGCTGCGAGAAAGGAAAGGGATACGATGATGCTCATACATAGGCAAAAACCACCTCGGATGAAGGTGGGGATGTGTATTTGGCTTCTTCTTCAAATACACATGGAGTATGAGTCATGGTTGATTGACTCGGGTGCATCCTTTCACTTCACTCCCCATAAGGAGTGGTTCTGTGAGTATGAGAAATATGATGGCGGTGATGTCTTCCTAGGGCATGATAGGAAGGCTAAAATCGTCGGACATGGAAAATTGAAGCTGAAGCTGCAAGGTGGAAGGATTAAAACACTCCCTAGTGTTTTGCACATTCCTCCATTGGCCAGAAATCTTATTTCTATAATCAAGATGGATGATGCGGGTGTAAAAATAGTGTTTGAGAAAGATACCTGTAAGATGGTTCGGGGAGCACTAATATTAATGCAGGGAGTTCGGATTGGAACTATGTACAAGCTACAAGGTAGCACTGTTATTGATGGGTGTAATAGTTATGTGGTTCCTGAAAGTGGAGTGGAAAGCCTAGCTGTCTCTGGAGAAAAGACCATGCTATGGCATCAAAGGCTTGGACATATTGGAGAGAAGGGCCTTCGGATACTACATAGAAATGGTATGGTATAAGGTATGTCTAATTTCTCTCTGGATTTCGATTTCTGTGAACATTGTGTATATGGGAAGCAGAATCGGGTGAGTTTTCCTTCTGGTGCTAAGAGGGCGAACAAGATATTAGAACTTGTGCACAGTGATGTGTTTGGGCCTGTGTCAGTTCCATCACTGGGAAAGTCCGTGTACTATGTTTCATTCATAGATGACTTCTCAAGGAATACATGGATATATTTCTTGAGGAAGAAATCTGAAGTCTTTGACAAATTTAAAGAATTTAAGGCTCTGGTGGAAAACCAGACAGAGAAGAAGATAAAGGCGATGAGGACAGATAATGGTGGGGAGTTCTGCAAGAAGGAATTTGAAGAGTTCTGTAAGAAGTGTGGTATAGCACGGCAGAAGACTACTCCATACACACCTCGGCAAAATGGAGTTGCAGAAAGAATGAATAGAACACTGATGGAAAAGGCAAGAAGCATGCTCAGTGGTACCGGGTTAGGACAAGAATTCTGGGCAGAGGCAGTGGAGACTGCATGTTACTTAGTTAACAGATCACCTTCATCAGCGTTGGAGGATAAGACCCCACATGAGGTATGGGCTGGTAAGAAACCCTCTATTTCACATCTAAGGGTATTTGGATGTGATGCATATGTACATGTTCCAAAGGAGAAAAGGACCAAGTTGGATAATAAATCTGAAAGGTGCGTCTTTATTGGGTATAAGGATGGTTTAAAGGGTTACAAGCTTTGGAACCCAGAAACAAGGAAGGTTGTGTACAGCCGAGATGTGGTGTTTAGAGAAGTGAAAGATGTTGTTAAACATGAAGTCCTACCAAAGGAACTTGAGAAGATAGAGTTTGAGCTAAAGGAGGATGAATCAGACTCTACAATAGAAGAAGACTCAGAAGATGAAGAGCCACAAACTCCAGCTTTGAGAAGATCAGCTCGGGAAAGAAGGCAACCAGAAAGGTATAGTCCATCTGCTTTCTGTTCAGGTTTTGCCTTAACTATAACTGATGATGAACCCAGAACTGTCAGGGAGGCAGTAGATTCAGAGGATGGAAAACTCGGGAAGGAGGCCATGGTTGATGAAATGGCATCCTTGCACAAAAACGATGCATGGGATCTGGTGGAGTTGCCGGCTGGAAGGAAGCCCATTGGGAGCAAATGGGTGTTTAAGAAGAAGATGAATGTAGAAGGCAAAGTGGAGAAATACAAAGCTCGGTTGGTAGCGAAAGGTTATTCCCAGGTGCCGGGAATTGATTTTGGTGATATTTTTTCTCCTGTTGCCAAAGTTACTTCTATTAGATTACTTTTATCTGTTGCTGCTGCATTTGATTTTGAGATAGAACGGATGGATGTGAAGACAACATTTCTTCACGGGGATCTAGAAGAGGAGATCTACATGAAGCAACCTGAATGCTTTATGGTGAAGGGTAAGAAAGAAATGGTGTGCAGGTTGAAGAAGTCTCTGTATGGGTTAAAACAATCACCAAGGATGTGGTATCAGAAATTTGATACCTATATACGGGGACTTGGCTTCACCAGAAGCAAGGAGGATCACTGTGTTTATTTCAAATTAGTTGGTGACCGTGTTATTTATTTGGTCTTGTATGTGGATGATATGTTGTTGATTGGAAATGACAAAGAAATTATCCAAGATTTGAAGACCCAACTGTTCTCCAAAATCGACATGAAGGATCTTGGTGCTGCAAACTATATTTTGGGCATGGAAATTAAGAGAGATCGGGCAAAGAGGAAGCTCTGGTTAAACCAGAGGAAGTATGTTGAGACTATATTGCAGAGGTTCAATATGCAGGATAGTAAACCGATGAAAGTTCCTATTCCTGTAGGTGTAAAGCTATCTGTTGAACAGTGTCCCAAGACACAAGAAGAAGAGGAGGATATGTCCCGTGTTCCATATGCAAGTGCAGTGGGTAGCCTGATGTATGCAATGGTCTGTACTAGACCAGACATTGCACATGCAGTGGGAGTATTGAGCAGGTTTATGTCAAACCCGGGGAAGGAGCATTGGACAACAGTGAAGCGGGTTTTCAGATATTTACGTGGCACTAGTGATTATGGCTTGTGCTACCAGGGAAGACCAGGATTGGAAAGAATGTTTGACATTCGTGGTTTTGTTGATGCAGACTGGGCTGGAGATCTGGACCAAAGAAGATCTACAAGTGGGTATGTGTTTAGCCTATTTGGAGGTGCAGTCAGTTGGATGAGTAAAAGACAGTCTGTAGTGGCACTTTCAACTACAGAGGCAGAATACATAGCAGCCACTCATGCAAGTAAGGAAGCAGTTTGGTTGTAGAGATTGTGTTCAAGTATGGGGTTGGTACAGCAAGCTATAAGGATAGGCTGTGATAGCCAAAGTGCAATTTTCTTGGCTAAGAACCCTGCTTATCATTCAAAGACAAAGCACATTGATGTTCAATATCACTTTGTTAGAGATATGGTTGAGGATAAAAGGGTGTTGCTGGTAAAGGTGGACACTTTGAAGAATGTTGCAGATGCATTGACGAAGTCTGTGAGCACTCAGAAGTTCTCTTGGTGTAGAGAAACAATGGGTGTTGAATAATTGGCCCAATGACTAAGCTCTCCTGTGGCCCCCTGTGGAAAGAAAATAACAAGTGGGAGAATGTTGGGTATGTGTGATATTCTTTCCACGACTAGCCCCATGCACTGTACGTTGCGCTGGGCACAGCAGGGGGGTCACAAGGGGGGAGGCAGACCCACTCATAGGTGGACCCACCCATGTTTTGTGCATGATTTTGCACATGGTTTTGGGGTACGATGATTTTCGGCCCCTAGTATTTTGTAGATCCGGTCAAGGGAGCTACCTTTATGTTCTAATCCAAGGTTAATGGATTGGGGTTTATGTATGCTTCGACATGTATATATATGTGTTGTAACACTAAAAGGAACATAATGAAAAATCAAGCTGGTCATTCCGATTTGGGATCCAGGGGAAAATCTTTGTGTTTATCTATTTTATATTTTATGCTCTCGCTATTGTTTATTTTTTGTTATAAGATTTGTGTGTAGATAATTTCTATTCAGGGTTAAAACCTACATGTGGGTCTTGGGGATTGAATGGGATTCAGAGCATTGGAGTTCAGAATTTGGGAAAATGAAAGGTAAGAAGAGGGTAGATGGAATGAATGAGGGCAACATGTATTTTTCTCACCATCACACTTAATCAACAACAATCTCCTCTTTCAACTGAACTATAAGGCAAATAGACTGATTTGATGCTCTTGACAGTCAGGATCTCCCTTTCTTTCTCTGAAAATAAATGATAACCATGGAATATTATTTTTAGTAATGAAAAATCTAAGCAATAATCAGTGACCTGATGATACTGTGAAATACAGGATTCTAACAGAACTATCGGTTATTTGATTGATCACTCATTGTGAATTAAATCTAATTTAATTCACTGGACCTCTCATTAGCTCATCGCTCAGTTAGAACTAGTTAAATTGATTTTAACTCGATTAATTGAGTTAAATAATTCATACCTGCACCCCACTAATGCATCAACTGCAATTGGACCCCCAAAATATTATAATCCATCTACATGCATCATCTTAGACCCTCAATTAGAATTTTTTGAGCTAACTCAGTTATCATGACTTAGTTAACTGATACAAGTTGTTATGAGATGAAATTACAATTTTTTGTCCAATTTATTTAAGGGAAAAATAAATTAGATGCTTCAAATTCCACGGCCAAAATTCTAGTGCATAAAAAAATTCCACATTCCTGGTGCATCAAGGTTCCGCGGCCTTTGTGCGTGCATTTTTGGTCCTTTTTGCTTTCCAATTTCACTGCATATTGTTGCAAATTTCAACACAGAAGAGGAGATTTTAGATCCAAAGGAGGAGCCTTAGGAAGTTATGGAGTAGCCAAAAATAGAGGAGCAGAGAATGGAGATATCCACTCAAGAAGAACCATACAAAGAAGGCAAAAAAATAATGAGGGAAGTTGGTAGATTGATGTAGGATGCAAGGGAGAATGTAGAAGCTCCTTCAAATTTGCATAGGAAAAGGAGGTCACCTGGGAGGTACACTGGCTACATGGATCTAATGACTGAGATTGTAGAGATTGAGCCATCCTCTTTTGAGGAAGCAGCTGAGAAGCATTTTTAGGTTGATGCAATGGTGGAAGAATACAAGTCCATGATAAAGAACATTGTTTTGGAAGTGGTCCCAAGACCAGGAGATAAATCTGTTGTGGGCTCGAGATGGATCTTCAAAGTTAATCATGCAGAAAACATAATCATTTAGAAGTATAAGGCCAGATTTGTGGCCAAAGGATTATCTCAAGCTGAGGGAATTTACTATGAGGAAACATGTACTCTCGTAGCAAGGTATTCATCCATTAGATTAGTTCTTGTACTGGCTATGCATATGGGGTGGAATACCCACCATATGGATGTGTTGGCGAGAAAACAGGTCTTGCAGAGAAGACCCGGGTTCAGGGTTGAGGGCCAACAAGGTTTTCCGCCATAATTTAGATTCACGTGGGCATTTACACTCTGCTCCGAAGGGCAGAGAGTCTCACCCAAGGCATGCCGTGACCCTACTGTGATTGGGAGTATATTGGTATCATTCCCCCAACGTCCAAACAGGTGAACCAACGCTAAAATAAGGAATTAAATAGTCATGACATAATATTCTGTAACATACACTCTTCAGGGAAACAGTTAAACCAACGATAATTTTTTTTTTAAACACAGCTAATATCAGCACTCATTCATACTCAGAATCCCATAGCATAACAACCATCTTGGATATATTAGTCATCAACCGTCAGAGGAAAACTATTACAAGGCTCTGCTATAGAAGAGCATAGAACAGAACAAAATACAACACGTCCCTAGGGACATAGAGAAACTACGGTAACCCAGAAGAGAGGAGAATAGTGCAACCCGATCGAGCTCTCCTGTGGCTCCCTATTGCCGATTCCCGTCTGTGCCAACCCCTTCCTCCATTGGATGGTTGCCTATTTGTTCTCCCGCCAGCGCGACTAACAGTTCTTCCCCCTTTCTTGCTCGGCTGTCTTTCGTTTCTTTCTATTCACCGGGAGTTCACTGCTTGTTTCCTTTCGCGCCCTTCTACTGTCTATGCTTGCTCCTACAACTGCCGCGACACCTATCCTCTGCTCCTCCGCAACCTTGACACCTTCTTGCCTATCGAGGTTGCATTCTGCCACGTGCTCGCCACCACTCAAAATCTACTGATTTCCAAAACAAGGGCCCCAACAGGCCCTGACCACATCCTTTTGACTCGTCTCGAGTCAATTGTCCTGAGCAGTCTCCACTTCCATGGGGCCAGCCGACCCTATGCCCTATTTCGGCTGCATGCCTTCTCCTTGCTGTCCAAACAAGGGCCCCAACTCTGCGACCTTGGTCAGAGCTGAAGCTTTAAGCTCTTGGAAAGTTTCCACAGCCTGCTGCCACCCTTGCAGCAACTCGTCAGTCTCTACCGTGATTTTTGTGACAACTTCCTCCTCGACGATTGCCGGTACGGCGCCAAATACTTTGTTGACTTGGGTATCGGCCACAGAGGCCAACTAATGCATCATTTGGGCACTGATATTTACGGGCTATCAAAGCTCCCAAATTTCCTACTTGGCTGCCGTTGAAGTCTCCTCTATTTCTTGAATTTGGACCTCTAACACATCCACCTGGGCATACAATTGGTCTAGCCTAGTTGGGTCTGTGGCTTCCTATATTTCCTTGGAGATTTGTTGCAGTTGGGCTGAAATTGGTTGTGCCTTCACTGTGAGGGTCGTTGAGCATTCTTGCAGACCTTTCACTGCAATACTGAGGACTTCCTTCATCTTTGTTACTTGGCCCTGTTTCTCTGATATTTGTGATATGTACACAACTGCTGGGTTAGGCAGTGCGGGCCGTGCTGCCAATGCACCCTTGAGTTCTGTATTTTCCTAGTGGAGGTTGGAATATGCCACCCTGAGGTGGATTTCCCACTCTGCCATCGTTGTTTCCTACACGTTAGCTGGTATTTGACTGTAGTGGGCCGTCACTGTAGGCCATACTTCCCTGAAAACCCTGTGCACTGTTTCCAGCTGTTCCTGTAGCTTCCCCTTTTCCATTTCCAGCTGCTTACGCTGTTCAGTAAGTGTGATTATATGCTGCTGCTATTGCTTGCATTTTTTTTGTAGTTTTGAGTGGAGCTTCTCGGCCTGCTGTGCTACTCTTTGGATGAAATTGTACAGCTGAGCTGTCCCCCACGTCTCCATGCTCTAGGCACCAGAGGTGCCCTGATCTGACCGCCGCTGCTGAAGTGGTTGCCCACTGGCAACCGATCTTGCTGACTGGTCTTGAGGTGACTGCGGTGGAGTTTACTGGGGTGCAGAGTCCGCCAAGTTTGGGTCCAGTCGCTCCTCTTGATCTGCTTGGTTGGGCGGTTGGAGCGGAGTAGGCTCAGGGAGTGGCCCAGCTGTGTCTTCAACTATCTGTTCTATCTGAGTTATGAGGTTGGTAAAAGTAGTCTGCGGGTCCATGGTGGGGTTGGCTGGGGGTACCACTTCCATAACTAAGTTAACCTTTGTCCCGTTGTCCCCATTGAGTATTCTCCTGATAACTAGATCAAACACGATGGCGGATGAGGTGGATGGTGCGGAGCTATGGGTCATGGAAGACGAATGAGGTGGTAGGCAGTAGTGGATCTGTACGAGGTGGTGATACACGGATGTTCAGGAAATCGAAGGGGTTAATGGGGTTATGGGGTGGCAACCCGCTTGCTTCCCCTGTCTCAACTATTGGCTCTTCTTGGATTAGTACCCATGTGCTCAGTTGCCGGGGTGGATCCTCCCCTGTGAGGTCGACCACCGGACTTGATTCTACAACTTTGGCCCTCTTTGCCTTGGGTGTCGCTATGGGGTTTCACAGACCTAATATTTCCCCCCAGCGGTGTGTTTGTTGGGGTTGGTGAACTGAACAATACATTTGGAATGGGTGCAGAGATGGAGGTCGTGTTTGGAAGCGAGGTCGACTGAGAGACTTGGAATTCTGGAAAAACTAGGAATGGAGTGGCACTACTTGATATCACCTGAACCACTTCATTAAAGCTTCGTACCTTCATATTTAGTTGTTGAATGATCGGGAGGAGCTACAGGTTTGACACCCTGTTTGCTGCCTCCTCTGCTGTTTCTCCTGGAAACTAGTGTGGTAGCATCCCGTCAAAGATGTATGTGTACACCCTGTTTCTGACTTCCATCGCAACCCCCGGCCACGAAAAAACTTCTGTATGAAAAGATGCTTCATCAATTTGGAATTTCAGTGGCCTCATCTGGAACATTGCCTCTGGTACACAAGTGGGTCTAAGGAACGTGTGCTTGTACGTGACCCCAAACCAGACTTGCTCACTATATCCGTCCAGCAGGTTTCTGGGGATCCTCTATTGGCTCATTACAACGTCGACCATTAGGGAATACCAACTTTTGAAGGCCTTTGGGTTTAATTCCTTGGTGCTGGGGTCTCCAGACACCTTCCATGGAGTAAACTTCATCGCTAGTGGCTGATATTACGCTATCTCCACTGGTATCTTAATGAGGGGGGAAGTCCACTTCCACATGGCCATCGCTACTATCAAATACCCGTAGATAAATCCCATTTCCCTCTTATAGTTGTCTTCACATGCCTCGAACAAATCCTTCAGCAGGAAGGAACACCAGTTCAGCCTGGTCCCCTGGATGCAGTGCTCCGTGACCGAAATTGTGTCTAAGGTACACTCCCCTTTGGTGTAATGCCTCATCATCTTGCTGGAAATGAGGTAGCATACGAATCTGATCTCTGGCTTGTTGATCAACTCAATATTTTCCCCCTTTCCTCCCCTTTAGGTGCCATACTTAGCATAATATTTTGTATCCCCTAACTTCTTCGCCCATTTGGATATGGTCTGGAACACTAAAGAGACGTCCCTTCCTTCATGCGAGAGCCCTGTCAGCCTATGAATGTATTCGGCGTGAATCGGGATCTCCTTCCCCAGCCACAAAGAGTTGTTCTGAATTCTACTCAACAGGAATTTGGTGCACTGCATTACAGCGCCTGTCGTCCCAAATACTGGCAGGTTCCTAAAATTCATTATCGAGGACTGCTGGATACCTCTGAACTCAGGCAAGACTCTTGTTGCCGCAGGTCTTGCTTCTATTGTATAATTTTCAATGTATACCTATCTTTTTAGCATAGGAAACTCAAAGGAATCCTTGAGGTCTACGTCAATTAAGGCCGCACTGTCATATTTCCCGACGAGAGACTCTATTTTTTGAATCTTGATGTCTAGCTCCTGCTCTACCACTGCTGGGCTTACTTTTGTCATCTTTGCTCGCCGCTGATACACCTGCAAAACTGTTCTCTGCCCATTCTCTTGCCTTTCTACTTCTTGACACCTTCCCTACTCTGGTTCTGCTCCAACTTCCCTTGCTCCTTTGGAGGTTTCTAACTCTAACTCAGATTCTTCTGGCATTCTTGTGCTTTTCTCCATGCAGGTTATGTCAGTAACTGGCACAGGTGAGGTTGATGAGACCCCATAACTAATTAATGTTTCCCTGGCTTCTCCCGCGGCTATGATCGTGCGATCCATTATCTGCTGAGGTGGGTTCTGACACTGCTAACTATGGTTTTGGGATTTAGGCAGACGTGACGGCTGGTGGTGATGTTTAATAATGGAAAATTTATTACGGTATGGATAGTGCTAATTATGGCCATTATTTCTAAATCTTGGCGATCCTACGGACTGACACTAGTACTATGTTAAATGATGGTAGATTGATGTTCGACATGCTTTTCTTCCTGACGTGGATGACACGCTGGACACTACCCCGCCCCACTAATGGTTGTGTTGCGGTCTCTGCAACTGAGCTAATGTTTATTGCAGTAAAGTAAACCTATCTATGTCATCTAGGGTGCGAGAGACTTATTGACCCTAATCTACCCTACATACTCCTCTTGGGTGCGAGATTTATTGAAATTGAAATGAACAACTTACTCGTGGTAGGGTTTCAGGTGTGCACCATTAACCCATCCTTGTAGAACCTAGCCATCTAATTGTGCCAAGCGGACTGCTCCTGACGGTTTGATCTCTATGACATAAAATGGTCCCAGCCAATGCATCTGCAATTTCCCTGGGAACTTTTGGAACTTTTTGTCATAGAGTAGGACCTTGCCTCCAACTTGGAAAGTCTTGTGTTTGATGTGTCGATCATGCCAAGTTTTCTGCCTCTCCTTTTCTACTGTCTGGTGAAATTCCACAAGAAACTGTCCTTCCTCAAGTTCCTGTAGCTCATGTAATTGCTCCTTTAAATATTCCTCTTCAGATAGCTGTAGCAATGTGGCAATCAGAAGGCTTGGTATCGTTAATTCTGTTGGGACGACCGCTTCTCTTCCATAGACCAGCTGGAATGGTATCTGGTTATGCAGCCATTTTACCATTGTGTGGTATGCCCACATGGTTACTGGTATCCATTCGTCCTAGTCATCCCGTTCTGCGTTGCATATTTTTTTCAGGCCTTTTTCCAGTATCTTGTTAAAGGCCTCCACTGTGCCATTTGCCTATGGATGATATGGGCTACTCTTGTGGTGTTGTATCAGGAATTGCTGCAGGAGAGAATTAATTGTCTCATTGATGAAATGTGTGCCCTAGTCGCTGGTTAGGCTTCTTGGGCACCCAAATCGGTTGATTATGTTTTCAAATATGAATCGAGCAGTAGTATCTGCAGTACAGTTCCTTACTGGCGTAGCTTCTGCCCAATGGGTCAAGTAGTCGGTCGCCGTTATGATGTACCTTGCCTTTGAATTTCTTGCAGGTGGTGTAATAGGCCCCACAAAATCGACTTCCCATTTCTTGAATGGCTGGAGTGTCCTTATGGGATGAAGCGTTAGCTCATCCCTATGGGAGGGTCATCCGGTCTGCTGACATACGTCACATATCTGAACATACACTTTACTGTCCTTGTGCATTGTTGGCCACCAAAGACCTGCTTGTAGTACCTTGCGTGTTGTTGGTCTAGCTCCCACATGCCCTCCCGCAACACCACTGTGGCTTTCCCATAGTATAGCTTCCTGTTCATGATCCAAAACACATCTCCGAAGAACTTGGTCTAGCCCCATCTTGTATAGCTGCCCTACGATCAGCTGATATTCCGCAACTTGAACTACCAGATGTTTATTTTGTGTTGTAGTATACTCCTGCAGACACTGTCCCGTGGTAAGGTAGGTTGCTATTTCATTCAAGTGGTACGGGATGGCTTCTACTCTGAAAAGGTCAGCATCCAGTAGCTGATCGTCTAGAGAACCTCCACTTTTTCCATTCTCTAGTCAGGATAAGTGATCAGGCCCTACTTTGAGCCTCCCAGGCTTTACAATTACTTTGAATGTGAATTCTTGGAAAAGTAGGATCCATCGACAGATTCTTCCTTCTAAGATTGGTTTTTTAACCAGATATTTCAATGCAGAATGATCCATGAAGAATTTGAACTTACCTCCCAATAGGTAGTGGCGGAATTTCTAGAGAGAGTACACCATTTCCAGTGCTTCTCGCTCTGTTGTCGTGTAGTTGCGCTCTGATGTCAACAACTTGTGATTGGAAAAATATACCGGATGATCGACTGAAGTTTCCCTCGATTGAGCTAGAACCGCACCAAGCGTAATGCCGGACGTGTCAATGTGTACATGGAACTGTTTGTCCCAGTTCGGGTGGACTAGTATTGGTGCACTCGCCAGTTTTTCTTTCAGCACGTCCAACGCCTCTCTGCAGTTTTTCGTCCATTGAAATGGTTGGGATTTCTTTAACAGTTTTTCTAAGGGTGTTGTTATTTTTGCGTAGTTGTGGATGAAATGCCGGTAGTAGCTTGTGTGTCCCAAAAGTGACCTTAACTGTTTGACGGTCTTCGAAGCCTCCATATTGACAATCACTGCTACTTTGGCCGGATCTACACAAACACCTTGATTACATACCACATGCCCCAACAGTGTTCTGAATGGTACGACAAATATACATTTCTTTACGTTCAATGAGATTTGTAGTTGTCTACACCTATCAAACATTACTCTCAGCAGGCTCACATGGTCTTTCAGCAAGCTATACACAGTCCAGTCATCCATATAGACTTCTAGGAACTTGTGGATGTATTCTCGGAATGCCGCTATCACAATGCGAGAGAAAACTGCAGGTGCATTCTTCAATCCGAATAATTGTATGCGAAGGAGCCCCATTCGGTAGTGAAAGTTGTCTTTTTCTTGTCTTCTTCTACTATTCTCACTTGAAGGTAACCTGAAAAGCCATCCGTGAATGAGTATGCCTCGTTCCCTACAACGTTGTCGAGCACTTTGTCACTAAATGGGGTAGGGAACGGATCATGGATACAGACATTGTTTAGGCTTCTGTAATCCATGCAGACTCGTATCTCTGATTTCTCCTTTTTTCTTTATATAACAATGGGGCTTACCCATTCTGCCTCTTCTATGGGGAATATTAGCCTAACTTTCAGCTTTTTCTCGATCTCTTCTTTCACGTTTTCCTTCACCCTTGGGTTTAGCCGATATGGTTTATGTTTGACAGGCCTAGCATCAGGCTTCAATATTATTCTCATTTCCCCCATATCTCCTTTTATTCCTTTGAGATATGCTGCTGATGATGGAAACAATTCCTCATACTCCTCAAGTAGATTGAAGATTTCCTTTGTTGTCTGCTCATCCCAGTAGTCTCCAATCGTCGCCAGCTTGGGTTTGTCCTCCGTCCCAATGTTTACCTTTTTAGTTTTGAGTGGAAGGAGGTGGATACCTTCTGTAGTAGGTTCTTCTTTAATGTCCCTCTCCCCCTCTGTTTCTTTGAAATACAGGTGTCTGAGATCCTCCAGATATTCATTGTCCATCTCACTATTAATCTTCTGACACGCCACCTTTTGCTGGATACCTTGGTACCGAAGTGACTTCTTGTCCATTTGTAGACTATCAGGAAAGAACAACACCTGCTTGATAGAGTGCAAAGCTTGTGTAATCTGCTGTGTTTGTCCTTCAAAGGTGAAACATTTTATGAATTTCTCCGCAACTTCCAGTCAATCGTGGGTCCCTCTTCTCTTTTCTTCCGTTAAGTACCAGTCATTTGGGATTACATCCAAGGAGTGGATAAAATTGTGAGCCCATAGTTCCTCAGGGTATCCATCAACTCTCCATTTTGCTTCACATTCCTTCAGATGGTTTCTGGGACTTGCGTCCCCTTGGTACCGGTCCTTCCCCCTGGGCTCCTTTTCCTCTTGAAATCTGGCTTTCATTGCTGCCGCCACCTCATCCCATCACGTCAGTGAATTACGATGGTTACTCCACCATATTGCAGCTATAGATTGTAATGCCACGTCCATCAAGGGTATTCTCTGGTCTTCTGGCACCGTGGTTTCTACTTTGGCTATGAAAACACTTACAACATTCATATCTAACAATATTGGGTATCCTTGAAGTTCAGCCCCAATCCAATTGACTCTCGCAACATTGGCACACCTCCTTGTGTTTGTTTCGTAGCCTCCTTGCTGCTAATCATCCCATGCCAGATCTGATCCTAGTTCGGATCTTTGAATACTTCTCCAGATTACCGAGCTTTCTATCATCGAGTTGATGCAAACTTCCCTTCTTCTGGCGGTCATCTGGTAGATATGGTCCAAGAGCTGAGCATCTTCTCGATTATCCACAATGTTGGTATACCTTGGTACCTGGTAGGAGTCGAGCAATTGAGTGACTCTAATTTCCCCGTCCTTGAAGATCATTAGTTCTTTCTTTAGATCAATTACTACATAAGTTTCAAAATCCCAATCGATTCCCAATAGTGCTGGGTACAGATCCTTGTCCCCCATGATGTCAATGACTTCGAAATATGTAAATGTTTTTACCCCAAAAATGTCGACCTCAAAATTCTCTAGTTGGCCGATGGGAACAATGCAATACTGGTTTTCCATCCGAAGCTCGATCGAAGAGTATGTCAATCTTGGCCTCTCGAGCGCTTCCCAAGTTTTCCTTGGTAAGATGCTGACATCAGATCCCAAATCAAGCACGCTGTCCTTAATCTGGAATCTCGCCACTTGCGTATTTACTTGGAATTCCTTTCCTGCCCTTCGTTTGTTCATCTTTATTCTCTGAACATATTTCTAGTGCATTTCAACTGCTTCCTTTTCTCCCGTGTTCTGTTTTAGCACCCCTTCCAGGTTTTTCTTCAGCCATTCCAACATTGGTGCATTGTTAACAATATTTAGGAACAAATGGAACCATTCCTGGATTAAGGCTTCATTAGTATTCTGTGTCTCCTTGTCTTCCTGAATTTTCTATAACCTGATTCCTTTGTTTCCCCCCAAATGGGCAAACCTCTCTGTTGCTTCCTAGAAATATTGTTTCTGTCGTTCAGGTTTGAACAGGAGCTTTGGGGATGCTGGCTGGACTACTTTTATGGGATCCATAGTTTGTGCACCCTCCCCTTTCCTTTTGCCGCCTCGTGTCACTATGGCCACGTTTTGTATCGTTTGAGTTCCCGTTAGCCTGGGTTCTTCATTTACTAGATTCGCCCCCCTCTGTCTGGCTCTTTCCTCCCATATTTTGATGAGCTCTGGGTAGTATTTTGTTGCGTGTGATTTAACACGGCATTGTGAGCACCAGGGTCTCCTAGGGAGTGGACACTCTCTAGCCACATGTCCTTCCTGGTCGTAGTTATAGCATCATACTGGACCTCTACCTCCTATTCGGCCCCCTCGCATGCCTCCTCCTCTTCCTCAGGGAGCTTCATTTATTCTGTATGATGGCCGGTCCAGCTGCTCTGCCATGGCATCTAGTGCTCGACATTGCTCTATGCTATGGGTGGTCAAGGAAAAAAATTCACAATATACATTATTTGGAACATTGGAATACTTCTGTAGGATCGGACACATGCGAGGTTGATGACCCATACTTTTGCATACCTCACAATATTCATTGGTGGCTAGACCTGGTTGTGCAGGGGACCCTGTATACTGCTTTTGAGGTGGGTATATCCCTTAGGTGTTGATTTTCGCGACTGCTACTAGAGGTGGGGCCCCCCGTGCTCCTGTCGCTGATGTCCCCACAGTTTGGCCTCGCAACCGGGGGCATTCCGTGGCTACATGTCCCTCCACGAGACAATGCGTGCACCACACGTTTGGTCTCGGTGATCGCATGGGTTGCATTTCCTTAAGTTTCTCTGTCAAACTGGCTATTTGATGATGCAGCCCCAGTATCGATGGGTCCTGTACCGTTGCACCCCCTTTTACCTCTTGCGGATAACCGGCCATGGATTCTATCTTCATCGCCTGCTCTAGAGCATCCTGCAATGTGTCAATCCTTTGTTGGGTCAGTGGAGTTTGGGTAGGTAATAAAGCCTTAATGAACCAATCCCTCTGATGGTTAGGGTCGATTGGGTAGCTGATTTTCCTAATGGCATCTTTGAATCTCGACATGAAGTCCCAAGTAGTTTCTCCTTCTCTCTGCTTGATCTCCAACATCTCTAACAGGCCTTGTTGGTCTGTCTAAGGTAGTTTGAATTCCTTCATGAAATCCCTCTTTACATCAACCATCGCTGGATTCAGGTGGGCCTCCGACAATTTCATAAACCATCGTAGGGCCTTCTCCCTAAGAGTGGTCTGGAATTCTATCAACTTTCCAACATCTGGTGTCTATCGTGCCCTCCAAATGGCCTCACAGAGATACCAGTGCTATTCGACATCGTCATTCCCTTTGCTAGAGAATTATGGGTACCATGTAAGTGATCTCGCCATGCTTACTTGATTGGGCAGTATTAAAATGAAGCTGTTGGATCCTGGTTGTGAGACAAGGCCACTAGAAATCATGCCAGTAGCTTGTGCTCTAGTTGGAGACTGAATGTGGTGCAATCTATTTAATTCACGTAAATTGACAAAAATTTCACTTATGGGCTTGTAGAGCACCAAGGGAAGGTCGAGATTAGAGCTACTAGAACTATGGGGACTAGGAATACTTTGAGATATGGACGCCGACCTTTCTTGAAAGAGTTTCTCCATTGCAATGGGCATCTCCACATCGGACACCTCCTCTGGGCGCGTGTATGTACCTTCTTCGTCATACTTCCTTCCTTGCTCCGCCTAGGGTAGACTCCTATACACTTGCCGCATTTCTTTCATGACCCCTACTATATCCTGGGGACCCACCTGACCTTCCATTCCCTTCATCTTCTGAGGCGCCTCTTCTTTTCCCTTCCGACTACTTCCTTGTCTATTTAACTCCCTGATTACCCTCTCTCGCCACCTTTCTGCAATTTGTGTGCTCCGTTGTGCTCGCCGCTCCCTGAGCCTGTTGGAAGTCTCAACATCCATACTCCTACCCCCCCTTCTCATGATTCTAATAACATCTCTCCCTCAGTCCCTTCCCTCAGCACTGGGGTTTTATGCTTCCATCCTTGCTTTCTGGAATCCCATCAGTCCTTCGTCCACCATTAATGCCTTGATCCACAAGGGAATATTCTTCAGTAGTTTTCCTCTTACCCTAGATCTAAAAGTACTTTCTGCCTTTGAGAAATACTGGTAGCACTCGGCTGCAAACTCTATTATGTATCCTTCCAAAGTAGATTCCACCCAAAAATCTACAGCTCAGGTTAAATCATTGTCTAACCGATGAAGCATCACCAGATCCTCGTGGGCCCACTTGCGATTGATCTTGCGTGACTTCCCCTTAAAGGTCTTGGTCTGAAGCCTCCGCAACCAGTTGTAGAGTTCTTCTGGGAACTTCCCCCAGAAGATTTCGTAGGTATCACTAGTAGAGTCAGAGAATAGGACCAAGTCTCTAATCATATTTTCCTTCTGTCATCTCAGCTCAGCTTGTTGGGCTATGAACTGATCTATGTGGTTATCCCACCAACTTCGTATTTCTATTTCAAAGATCCGAGATACCATGATCTAGATCCCAAATGTATCTTTAGGTCCCAGCAACGGAACCATTTTTTGGTGAGAAAACAAGTCTCGCAGAGAAGACCCGGGTTTAGGGCTGAGGGCCAACAAGGTTTTCCACCATAGTCTAGATTCATGCTGGTATTTACGCTCTGCTCTGAAGGGTAGAGAGTCTCACCCGAGGCATGCCGTGACCCTACTATGATTGGGAGTAGATCAGTATCATTCCCCCAATGTCTAAACAGGTGAACCAATGCTAAACTAAGGAATTAACAGTCATGACATAATATTTCGTAACATACACTCTTTAGGGAAACAGTTAAACCAACGATAAACAAAATTTTAAACACAGCTAATAACAACACTCATTCATACCCAGAATCCCATAGCATAACAACCATCTTGGATATATTAGTCATCAGCCGTCAGAGGTAAACTATTACAAGGCTCTACTACATAAGAGCATAGAACAGAACAAAATACAACACGTCCCTAGGGACAGAGAGAAACTATAGTAACCCGGAAGAGAGGAGAATAGTGCAACCCAATCAAGCTCTCTTGTGGCTCCCTGTTGCCTATTCCCGTCTGTGCCAACCCCTTCCTCTGTTGGTTGGTTGCCTATTTGTTCTCCCGCCCGCGCAACTGAGAGTTCTTCCCCCTTTCTTGTTCGGCTGTCTTTCGTTTCTTTCTGTTCACCGGGAGTTCACTGCTTGTTTCCTTTCGCGCCCTTCCACTGTCTATGCTTGCTCCCGCAACCACCATGACACCTTTCCTCTGCTCCTCCGCAACCTTGACACCTTCCTTTCTACCGAGGTTGCATTCCGCCACATGCTCGCCACCACTCAAAATCTGCTGATTTCCAAAACAAGGGCCCCAACAGGATTTATGAAAAACATTCCTCAATGGTGTTATTGATGAGGAGGTGTACATAGAGCAACAAATTTTTTTTGATACATTTGATCAGGAGTCTCATATGTGCAGACTCAAGAGAGCATTATACGATCTCAAATAGGCACTCCATGCTTAGCACACCAGAATACACAGTTATGTCATAGAATTGGGCTTCACCAAAAGTGAAGTAGATGCAAACCTCTATCATATTTTGGTAGAAGGTAAAATTATTATCATTGTTTTATATGTTGATAATTTAATTTTAACAGGTGATGAATATTTGATCAAATCTTGCAAGGAAATTTGAAATGAAGGACATGGGTCTCATGCACTACTTCCTATGGCTGGAAGTATGGAAAGGCGATGGGGAATTGTTTGTGTCTCAAGGAAAGTATGCCAAAACATACTGCAGAGATTTCACATGGAGAGTTTTAAGCCCATGGAGACACCTCTTGTGACTAACCAAAGGAAATTGTCTGCCACTTAAGGTGAAGAGGTGGATGCTACCATTTATTGGTTGTTATTGGGTTCACTGATGTATCTTGTGAACACACGACTAGATATGTGTTATGTAGTCAACCATTTGAGCCAAGCTATTGTTAGGCCAACCAAATTGTATTGCAAGGTAGCTAAGCATGTTTTATTATACCTCAGAGGCACTACCCAGTATGGATTATGGTACATACGGAAAGAGGAAGTGAAGTTATGTGGCTTCACAAATGAAAATTGGATAGGGAGTCCATCCGACCACAAGAGTACATCAAGTGTAAATTTCAGTGTTGGGTCCACTGTGGTTTCCTGGTATAGCATGAAGAAAATATTTGTGGCGCTAATCTTGGTAGAAGAATAATACATGGTTGCAATTCAAGAAACATGCGAGCTAATATGGATGAGAAAGATACTTGTGGGACTGTTTGGTTAGATGAAGGATCCAAGTGTGATCTATTGTGATAATTAGAGTTGCATTAAGCTCTCTGAGAAACCATTATTTCATGATCGATCCAAGCATATAGATATCTGGTATCATCATTTATGGGACTGTGTGTAGAGGCAGATAATGTTGCTACAATACATTCTAACAGAAGAATAAGATGTTGGCATATTGACAAAGAATTTTTCAAGAGGGAAGTTCAAATTCCATAGATGTAGGATAGGGGTGGTTGATAATCCCTTTCTGGTTGAGAGGGAGTGTTGCGAAGTGTAGCAAGAAAGTCTCACTTTGACTTTTCCTTAGTCAAATTGAGAAAATTCGAATTTCCACATCGGCGAAAAACTTAGAGGTAGTTAACTTGTGTGACATGGCTCTTGTCACTCAGTTATCTCAGTAAATTAGAGTTAGATGGATTGGATTCCAGTTAAGCATTTTTTATTGCTAAATTTTAGTAATCCAGTTCAGTTATATCAAGTTGAGTTCATTTAAATTAGTTCTAACAGTTAGAGGAACTAGTGGAATTTCAATTGTGTAGTGGGACAACAATCTAACTTAGTGATCATCCAGTTAATTGATCAATCAGCCTAAAATAAGTAGTGCATGCAGATAATTCGAGTTCCCGACTATGGTGGAGATACAAAGGTAGTGTAACAAGAATTTGTATACTAGTGGAGTGTACAAAATTTTACAATGCAGGTAATTGATCAATTCTTGGGAATTGCGCAAGGAAATAGGAGGCTGGAGGACGCACAAAGTGGCTAAGTGTTGGCCATATATTCTCATTTAGTAGGGAGAAATTTTTTACCTTTGCAGGTGGTGCTCAGGGATGGAGCATGCAATTGTAGTAGTTTCTCTATTCAACTAATTAATGAAAAAAGGCTTGAGGGGTTTTTCCCGGTTGGGTTCCCCTAGAAATCACTGTGTACTTGTATATTTTCTTTTTGTATTTACATGCATGTTATTCTATATTGTGATTTCCATTCTTCAAATTAGTAGAGTAGAATTTTTGTCTCTTGTTTTTAGTTCGAAATCTTGAGCAATTGCCATTTCTATCTAATTTCTACATATATTGTTATTCCAAGCCATTTAATATGTTCCTATATGTTTAAAACAAATTCGATAGTTACTTTTTAGAAAACCTATTATGAAAAGAAAATACCATTAGAAAGTACATGTTATTTGGAAATTAACAAACCTTGTATTTGGGGGGTGGGGGGGGCATCCTCACAAATAAATAATTAGATCTTAGACGCCTTGTTGCAAATGTGTATATAAATCATACAATCATCACAAAAAATTTGATTGACCCAGGAGCTTCTATAAATGTGATTACCCAAGACCCTAAGAAAATCCCCACATTTTTGCAATTTGTGGATTGCTCCACTATAAAACCTGGGGGAATCTTAGAAGATGTAGTCGTCTCAGTGTATTCTTGGGAATACCCCCATCAATTTCATGGTATTACAACCAAAATATTCCTTGGGGGGATAACCCTAATTTTAAGAACACTGTGGTTGTAAACTAGAGACACATATATCAACTGTGTATGGAAATATGATGATTTCCCATGGAATATCCACTAACCAACTAATATTATACCATATGAAAAAACCTAGTATTGATAAAAAAAACTCCATTTTCGAATGATGAAGAGGAAAGTGATGAAGAGACAATTTCTTGTTGGTTTTCTAAGTGTAATAGAAACTAACACAATAGTTCTGAACATATTAAAATAAAATAAAATAAAATAAATAAAAAATAAAAAATAAAGTTATTTTGATCTTATTTTAATTATTCCAATATATTATTCCACAATTATCATTCAGAAATTCAACCATACATGAACAATAGAATGATAAAGATCACAATGCACAAAGAGAAGATAAGATTTACCCTGGGAAATCGCACAAAGGGGAAAACCCCAACAACATTTTCAATATAGAAACTATTTTGTTCAATAAGAGGCACACCTAGACCTTCTATTAATCAACTAGGTCACACCTAGTCAAACCCTCCAATTCAATCCTCCCAACCTGATCTAGCACTATTCTCTTGTTGGATTGCCCCAAAAATTTGGCCCTCCTGAAATTACCAGAATCCCATAATTTTGGCCCCCAACAACTACCCGTAAATTTTGGTCCCTACAAAATAAAATTCCTAGAAATGTGTGAAATCCAAAGAGAGATATACTATCCAAACATACAATCTTGAGAGAGATAAAGAGAGATGCAAATTTTCCTTTTTTCATCCTCCTTATCCTTCTTGACCTTCACTAGGATATCTAGAAATTGTCTTCTTGAGAGAGTGTGAATTGTGCCTCGAGAGGAGGTTTAGCTTCCTTTATATAGTCTTTTTCCTGCGTTGAATGGGTGTGGATCCTCCTGGGATGACTTGACTTGGAGGGAGGCCAGCTTGAAAAACTTGGAGCCAAAAAATTCAAATTTAAAAATTAAATTTTTCCTCTTTTAAAAGTTTAAATGGGACTTGACTCAAAGTGTAATTTTCTTTTGACACTAGCATTTAAAATATTCTTAAAATAATCAATAAAAATACATCAAGGGCCAAGAATACAATATGAAGACTAACCATAGTTACAAAATTTAACACTCCTTAACTAGGTAGGTATTCATAATGACTGCCATAGGTTTTCTCAAGTTAAAAAATTTCTCTAAGAAAATGTTATATGAAATCATCATCAACATCATCATTATTAGCATCATCATCTACCATTGGCATCTTCTAGTATCCATATCCTAGTTGGTACCTAACCCATGGCTTATCATCAACATATCAAGACTTACTCTCTCATAGTGGTCGGTCCTCAAATCTCAATACCACTCACTAGAACAAAATGTTGAGATACTAAATCAACCAACATGCACTCACTCACCCCTCTTGGGGAGCACTTTGGGCCTAGATGTTGAAATACCTCACTTAACCCTTCCTTGGTGAGTGATTGGGTCTAGATTCTAAAATACCTCACTCAACCCTTCCTTGGTGAGTGATCATGTCTAAATTTTTAAATACCTCACTCAATTCTTGCCTTGCGATTTATCAGGTCTAGACCTTACTCAACCCTTCATGGTGAGTAATTGGGCCTTCTCACTAAGGGGCACTCACTCCACCCTGCTTCTGGAGAACTCTAGGCCTCTCAAAATATTCTCCCTATAGGGAGAATTCCCATCCATGCTACTATCAAATCATCACTCCCTCTCAACGAGAGGTGTAATCTCCACAAGCCCCAGTTTTTCCATGAAGTACACAAGATTCTATTTTGGAAAAAAATTCATGAAAATATCAGTTTTCTTCTCATCAATGGAGATGTACTCGAGCCTTATTTCTCTCCTCTGTACCATGTCATGGATGTAGTGGTACTTGATCTCAATATGCTTCAACTTTTCATGGAACATGTGATTCTCTGAAAGGTTTGCACAACTTTGATTATCAAAATGTATCACGGTCGGTTCCAGTTCTTGGTTGAAATATCTTATAAACAAATTTTGAAGCCACACTACTTCTATACATGCATCATTGGCTGCAATATATTTTTCTTCTTTAGTGCTGAGTGCGACAAATCTCTACTTTTTTCTCATCCAAGATAACATGGCAGAGCCCAAACTGAAGCATACCCTGAAGTACTCTTCCTATCATCAACACTTTCTTCCTACTCATCATCTATATATCCCTGAAGTACTCTTCCTATCATCAACATTTCCTTCCTACTCATCATCTGTATATCCCTGAAGTTGTACATCCTTGTTTGTGACATATTTCAAACCATAGTTCATAGTACCACGTAGATATCTCAAAATTTTCTTTGCTACAATCCAATTCTCGTGTCCTGGTTCAACCTGGAACTAGCTCAATGCATTTACTGCAAGGAAAATTTATGGCCTAGTGTTAACCAGGTACACCAACAAGCCAATCAATCGTCGATACATGGATGGATCTACCAATATAGATTCAGATATTATTAACTTTTTCAAGCTAGTCACCATTGGAGCAGCGATGGATTTACAATACATCATGCCAAATTTCTAAAGAATCTCAATAACATACTTTCCTTTACCAAGGAAGACTTTGCCATTTTTCTTCCATACTTCCAATCCAAAGAAATAATGCATCAAACAAAGTTCCTTCATATCTAATGTAGAAGCCAAATGCTTTTTACACTAAATGATGAGAGGCTCAAACCTGTTAGAAACAAATCATCGACACACAGAAAAATAATCATAGGTGAATTCATCACAACCTTGAAATAGAGGTTTGGATTGGCATCGCTCTTCGTAAAACCCAGTCTCATCATATAGATATCAATTCGATCATATATAGCTCTTGAACCTTGCTTGATTCCTTACAAGGCTTTCCTTAACCTACAAACATAAGATTTCTTTCCATGCACCTCAACACCTTGAGGCTGCTCTATGTGCACCTCTTCCTCAATTACACTAATTAGGAAAGTAGTGTTCACATCCACATGATGTAAATTCCATCCCAATGAAGAAGCAAGAGAAATAATAGATCTAATGGAGGTTTACCTAGCAACTAGAGAAAAGGTCCCATCATAATCTTCTCCCTCTTTCTCGGAGAACCCTCATTAGAGGAAATTTCAACCTAAAAGTGCCCATGAAATTTTCATGTCATAATGTGTAAACCAATCAAAATCCTTTAAATTTAAAAAAAGACACATGTAAATATTTTGGAGGGAAAAGAAGTAAAACTATTTTTTTTTAATTGTATTTTTGGCTTATCTCCTAATAGGTTTACTCAAACTTAAAGTGTAGACACTCGTTGGATGCGAAATTAAATTCTACATCCAACGAGTACCCATTATGCATACTTTTGAGAAGACCCACATTGATAAAAAGTTAAGATACATTAAAAAAGTGTGTTGAATGTTTTAATGTATCTTCAATTTTTATCAATGTGGGTCTTCTCAAAAGTATGCATAATGAGTAATCGTTGGATGTGGAATTTAATTCTACATCCAATGTGTTATCACCAAAATCGTACCTGATTGGCTGCTGATCAGACAACTTCAATCTAACTATTTCAAACCAATCTTGTGACTGAGGTTTAGCCTCCTCAGCCTGAGAGGGCTCTCTCAAGGGTTAATGATATGGGATATAGATAGATGGCTAACTCTATTATTTGTGTTTTGGTTAAGGTTGAGAAGATGAATTCTTTCTACCATTGGGCTATGGAGTCAATGATAGGGCTCTCAATAACAAAGGCTTTCCTTGTGGAAGTTGAGGCTTGTATATACTTCAATGAAAGGGTAACACATTCAGGAAAATCCCAATAACTTGAAGTTCGAAGGAAGTCAGAGCATGTAATACATGAATTCTGAGTAATGAGACATCAAGGCTATGGAAGAGAAACATTTCAAATATAGGACATAAAACTCATTGAAAATACACTAATAATCTCAGGTGAAGAAAAGTTGTATGTTACTGTATATATCATTCAATTCAAAGCTTTACAAAGTGGTCTGCTTAGATAACATTTTCCAACCTATAGGTTGAAACCAAAATCATCATGTATACATTGGGCTTATGGAGTCAAAGCAATATCATAAAATCAGTGAATATAATTGACATGGAAGTTGAGGCATATCAGGGTTTTTAGTCATGATACATACACTTGAGACATGTAAGAACACAGTCAGTCCATTTATAAAGGAAGTCAGAGCATCTAAAGATGAGTTCTGAGTAATATAGATGAAAACTGCTACAAATAATATATATAATAAACACTGATAGAACAAGAAAACACTAAAAACCTCTTATGAATCTCAAGTTGGTCAAGTGGAAGCTCTCTGCATTAGCTGAAACAGTCTTTTTACAATATGCACCAATTTTGCAAAAAAGGTCTCCAACCCTTTGCTAATTAAACCTATTCACCTTTAATAGACCATTACAACATGAGATGAACTCATCTTCTACTATATAATTGGAATTCCTAACTCTTGACACCTTTTAGAACCATAAAACATCAAATTTATGACAAACAACCACTTATCCTACTTGACAGTCCCATTTCAATTAGGACTCAAACTCTTCATTACTATCTTTAACAACCTTATCCTAACAACCTTATCTATTTGAAATTACATCATTGAAAAGTGTATCATCACATGGTCGAATTTGGATGATGATGGCCTTGAGCTCTTCATGACCACTTTGCTGACCTCCACATAAGAAGGAAACCAAACCCTGTTTTTTAGGCATATGGTATTTTGCATTCATTGAACATTCTGACCATCATGTACTCTTCATTTTGTGTTAATTTTATATTTGAAGTTTAATTAACACATTAAAAAACTCCTCCCTAGGCTCCAGCTTTCCATAACCATCATCAAACTGTTCAAATGAGCTGAAAATAGACTGCGCTATGAAAACAAGACAGTTTTGTAGCGCTTTTTGTAGTGCTACCCTTTAACCCTTTCTTCTTCAAATTATTCATTTATTTCCTTCAAACTCATCTTCATTACCTTTATATATATCCTCCATAGCAATTTCAAACCTTATTTCATATTTTTACCCCCCAAAAGGTGATGAAAAAGGGCAAGAAAAGTTGCTACAGCAATTTCGTAGCGCTTTTTGCCTTTTTTACACTGTTTGCGCTACAAAACTGCTGAGTGAGCAGTTTTGTCCAAAATTTTCCAAAAAGAAAATTTTAAATGTGCTAAAATCTCAAAATCAATTTTATTTC
Source organism: Pinus albicaulis (assembly GCA_034641835.2). Lineage (NCBI taxonomy): Eukaryota > Viridiplantae > Streptophyta > Pinopsida > Pinales > Pinaceae > Pinus > Pinus albicaulis. The sequence goes on along the minus strand of CM076584.1, from coordinate 283,699,031 downwards.
ATCATATGACTTGAAAAACAGAGTCATTCCATCCTTCTTGAGGTCCCTTCTTCATTTGCAATAGGTTGCCCTATTCGTTTTTCCTATTTTTTCCTAAAACATAGGTCTTGGGATAGAGCCTATATCTCCTACTCCATGATTTATTTTGAGAAAATGAAGGAGGTTTTTGTATACCATGATGTACTGAATCAAAACCTCTCTTATGTTTTTGAAACAGATCTCCTGTTGTCCAGAAACTGCATTTGAAAAACATGTTTGAAACAGGAAAACTATGTTTCTGAAAATAGGGCTTCAAATAAAGCCTTGTATATCTCACCTCCTAATGAAATTGAGGAAACTGAGAGAGGTTTATGTATTTAAGTCTGTTATGAAGAAAAACCTCTTTCATGTTTTCTAAATTCGTTTTTATTTGCTGAGAAACAGCCTTGGAATTTGACTACCCAAAACCAGAAAACAAAGTTTTTTCTTCATATTGCGCTACGAAAAGACAATGCTTTCCTAGCGCAAAATGACTTTTTTGAACTAGTGGCACTACGAAAGTAAGGCTTCTTAGATAATTGGCTAGTTTTGATGAAAAAATTATGGAAATGAAATGATTGATGAAATGATGAATGACTTGACATAAAAAACCTTTAAAATGGATTTGTTTAACACTAAGGAAGGTTCAAACCTAAAAATCTAATACTCCCTTTTGGTCAAATTCATGAAATGACTCCTAAGACCCTATTTTGACCCATGATCAAAAAAAAACTCAAAACAATGATGTTTTGATAATTTTTGAGTGATAACACAATGAGTGTCTACACTTTAAGTTTGAGTAAAAATATTAGGAGATAATCCAAAAATACAATTAAATAAAGTAGTTTCCTTCTTTTCCCTCAAAAATTCATAACCCTTATTTTATTATTTTAACCATTATTTTGTTATTTTTCCTTAGGAGGTCACTTTTAAGCTAAAATTTCCTCTAATGATAGCCATGAATCACACCTTTTATTTATCAATACTTCCATTTTCAACATGGTTGATCTTGTATATCCACTCGGAGGTCACCATTGACTTTCATTCCGACCTTGGCACAATCTCCCAGACATCATTATTCATGATGGATTGGTATTCTTCATTCATGGCATCTTTGCATAATTTTTGGTTGGTTTCTTCTTCATAAGTGGAAGGATCAACATCTATAATGTTAGTCATGAGAGACACATATATAGAAAACATTTTATGTTTCTTAATTCTATGGATGTGCCATCAGGACTTGCATGTTCTTCTACTTCTTCTAATGTAGATATAAGTTATGCTAGTCTCTTTATGATTTCTGTAACAATAATAATTTCTACTAGTTCACAAGGACCTTCTAGCTCTTCAGGACATTCTGTAAAACTTGAATGCTCTTCCTTCAAAGCCTCATGCTTTAATTCATCATAGGTTTCCATGGAGACTTCCTTAGACTTCCAATATGCAAATTTCTCATCAAAGGTGACATCCTGACTAACCTCAGTATGTCACTTCTCTGGAATGTAGATTTTATAGGCCTTTGATGATTCATTATAGCCAACGAATATGGCTTTCTTTCCTGGAGGCTCTAGCTAGTTCCTTGTATCCATATGAACATGAATTTAAATAGGGCAACCAAAGATTATCATATGTCAAACTTCTAGATTTCATCTAGAGAATGCTTCTTTAGGAGTCATATCTTCCAGAATTCAATGATAACTTCTATTATGAAAATATAAAATTTTCAATGATGCTTCTTCCCATAAGAACATTGACAAATCATGATCATGCATCATAGCCTTGACACATTCTTCAATAGACATGTTCTCTCGTTCTACCACACCATTCTATTGTGGATTATAAGGAACAATCAACTACCTTTTAATACCAACTTTCTTATGGAAAGAAACGAGTTATTTCGAGGTGTCCTCTCCTCCACTGTCATATCTCAAAATCTTAATATTCTTACTTAACAATTTTTCCACTTCAACATTGAATTCTTGAAGTGAAGACTTCATCCTTGGTCTTCACAAGATAGACTCATGTCTTATAAAAGAATTCATTAATAAATTCCACATAGTATAATGAATCTCCAAGCAATGTCACTAGAATCGAACCACATACATCAGAGTGAATCAAATATAAAACTTCTTTATATATATTGAGATTTCTTGGAAATGGTTTCTTGATGTTATTTCCAAGTGCATAGCCTTTACAAACACCCTCATGATTTATTTTCAATTCAAGAGCACCTGAGACTACTGGATTCAATTTAGGTAATGCTCTGTAATTAAGGTGACCATATCTTCTATGCCATAATTCACTTGAATTGATTTCATCTTGTACTAGGGCTTGAGTTGGTTGACTCACGAGCCTATACAATCTTCGTTCACAAATTCCAACAACTCTAGCATTACTTATACTAATTGCTTTGGGTCATACATGTACTTTTCCATCCAAAAAATATATTATATCTCCTTTATCGTCTAAACATGAAATAGATACTAAATAATTTTTCAAACCTGGTACATATAAAACATTAGTGACATGAACATTATTACTAGATTCCAGCTCAATGGGTGTCTTTCCAACTCCTTTAACTGGATAATTGTGATTATTACCAAACTCCACCCTTTGAGATAGTCTTCTTTCCATCATGCTAGAGATATTTCCATGATGTCATATCATATGTCTTGAAGAACCACTATCTTCCAGCCACATATCATCATCATCATCTATAATAGAGCCTATTAGAGCAAAAAAATAAATAGACTTATTTGGATGTTCATCTTAAATGACAGCTACAAAATATATTTTTTTTCCCTTTCTCTTTTTGTATCCATCTCGAGGAAATCCATTTTATAATGTCCAATTTTTTTACAACCATGACATTGAATTTTTGACATATCCTTCTTCCTTTAGGGAGGAGTTGATCTTCTTCCCGAATTCTTGTGTTGAAAGCCAAATTTTTTCTTTCATTTATTCTTGAAGCGAGCTACAAATGATTGATAATATTCTGCCTTTATATCTCTCGATATAAGCCTTTATTCTTCTTGAGCACAAGAGTCCCACAATTATTCCAACATAGGAGTTTCATTTCTACTAATTATACCTGTTGCAAATGCATCCCATTATCTAGGTAGACCATTGGGTGTTGTAGTCATGAGTTCTTGATCAGAAAAATGTTTCTCCAATTGCTCAAATTTGGTCTCTTAGTTGTGAAATCCTTATGAAATATGAAGCCACGGTGTCATCATTCACCATCCTTAAATTACAAAGCTCATTCTTCAATATCATGGCTTGACCAAAATTCTTGATAGTAAATAGATTAGTTTGGGAATAACACATCTTCTTGATAGTATAAAGCTTTGAAATACAGGGGATTATATGATTTATAATGAAGTCCACAATAGCACTCCTTTCCTGTAGTATCGGCTAGTTCTACAAATTTACCTGTCACAATATCTAAAAATCTATTACTCAAATGGAGTTGCTAACTATCATTTTTCGAGACCACATGCATGTATTTTACAGGAATATATCAATTGGATTTGACACATGTGGAGGAAAAATTGTTGAAAGGACAAAGTAGCTAGCAGACATCTCTCCAAGGCATTATAATTTTTGTTATTAATTAATATCGACATCCTTTTAGTTGTTTCTCATAGCCAATCTGAAGATTTTTGCATTGGATTTTTTGTGATGAATTATCATTGAAATCAATTTAGTGGTTGCTCGTATCCAATATGAAGAGTTTATTACTTTTTATATCATGTTCGAACTGAGGGAAGCGCTTTGTGTCCTCAGGATTTATAGAGCCAACAATTGTAGATCCCTTGGCATGCATCAGTGATGTGTCGCCAAGGCTCCTTATGCCAAACAATATATAACTTATATCTAATCTAAATATAGAGACTTAGGAAAGTTCTGGAATGGTACTTGTTAGTTTTTGGGAAAGATATTCCTCCTCCTTGTACTTATAAATATGTGTGAACTTTTATGGATAAAAAATTAGTGAAATACTATTATAATTTTGATAATACAATTTTTTCATGGATGCATATCTCTTTCTATTGATTTCTTGTGTTTAATTGAGCTTTGGGTGCAGGAAAAAACTTGATTTTGGGCTCAGTAGAGGTAAGGATTGTGCACATTAGTTTCCAGTTGTTTATTGATGTGTATGTCTTTTCTTGAAATATTTAATTTTGGTTTAAGTTTAATAGATTTTTTTATCAGCCAAATAGATTGAATTGAGTGCTTAAGTATAATGGGTGTGATTTTCATTTCAGTTTGTTATTGGGCCTTGTTTTTTCCTTGAGTGTGTTTTGAAAAAGTGGTTGCACAGTTATTGTGAAATTAGCAGTCTCTGCTATGAAATCAGTAGATTGCAGCAGAATTATAGAACTGCTACAAAATCATATTTTTGTAGGGAAACCTCATGAATTAATTATATTTCTTGTAATTATTTCACTTCAATAACTGGGTAAACTTATGGCTAGACCAAACATATTAGTTGACCTATCTTAATCTTGATTACCACCACTTGTAGGTTACATGCATATTCAGATCCCTTGATAGAAATTATAGTACTATGCATATAGCATAAATGCCTCACAAGTTAACAAACCCTAAATGACAGTTAAATTTACATTTTAACCATTTTTAAAATAACTATACACACATTCACACCATCATTTTTAGTTCCATTGCTTGGGAGGCACTCAAAGTACTAATAATTCTTGTCCAATAAGAAAATACACTAGGAGTAGAAGCAACAAAATGGAGGTAGTTAGCACCCCTGTTAATAACCTATATCCTAATTGTAATACATTTATAGCATGCTAAGTAGACACCATAAGTAGAAGAAAGAAAAATTACATAAAAACCCCAATACATGGTGCAGTAGGAGCCATTAATATTAATATTGTAGAAAACAAAGGGGAGAAACATGAGAGGGGCCCTTTTGTGTATTATAGTGTGGTAGGGAAACCACCAAAACATGGGGTGCCAATAGGGGAAGGAATTTAATTTCATGAAGAAACATAAAGTTCTTCTACATCTAAAAAATTTCAAACCCCTGAGACTTTAGATGAGGAAAAGATGTTAGACGAAGAGGTAAATAAACCATGAGGTCTTGTTACTTTTGAGTTTCGCATCCAAGATCTTGAAGTGATAGTAGAAATGAGGAATATTCCTCTCTCTGCCCTGCCCAATTTTCATGGCATTTCTAAGGAAGATACTGACACATTTCTTTTTGAGTTTGATGTCCTATGTCGTAGTTATGACTACTCCATGGATGCACAAAAATTGAAGTTGTTTCCTGCAACGTTAAAAGATTCATCACTTCATTGTTTTATGTGACTTGGAGGGAATTCTATTCAGACATGGGAGGAAATGAAGAATGTATTCTTGAAGAAATATTAGGACTATTGTAAAGTTCGAGATATTAAGGAAGAAATCTTCAAAATGTCCTAAGCCGATGATGAAAATTTAGAAGATTATGTAGAACAATTCTAGAATAATTTATAAAGGACAAAGAAAAACCCTCTAGATCTTAACACCTTGTGTATTATTTTCCTAAAAGGAATACATGAAGACAAACTTGAAATCCTAAACCTTATATGGGAAGGTGATGTCTCTAAGTTGACTTATGATAAGATTTGTGGGATATGTACAAGATATTCCAAAGGAAGTTCAAAGTATCATTGAAATTATTGAGATGTGACTTCCAAAATTAATAAATATAGTGGAGTAGGGGTAACAAAATATGAGTTAGGGAATTTATTAAAAAAATTCAAAACTGATATCCTTAGTACCCTAATATCCCAACTGGATGTTTTTCAGGCGAAGAAACATAAGGAGGAGGTTGAATTGGAACATTATATATTATGCTCTAAATTTCGTAAGAAACATCCTCTACTAGAATGCCTATTAAATAATGGAAATACATGCAACATTTGTGAGCAGAAGCATTCCACCCAATAATGAATTTCTCTTCCAACTTAAGGCAATATTTAAAGAGGCCATTGAAGACACAGACCAAATCTACTTTGTGTCCCAAAAGAAACATTGCCCCCTTAATTGACTGGGAACACACCCCAAGAATCATCTTTATATCTTCCTCCTCCTATAACCTTTGGCTGCTACTCTTCTATTCCTTGGCCATAATGGCCACCTCAAATGCAAATCCAAGGGTGGGTTCTAAGATGGAGAGGAACCTCTTCCTACAGGAATATGACATCTAAAGCACCGCCTCATAATTTTCCACAACAACTTTAGATACCTTCAAATCAATCCACTTAGGCTCAAACTCAGCAAAGGCCTCAACTGCCAGGTCAACCCATACCTAACCCAGATAATAATGTAGCTTAGCCTACCTACAATGTTGAACTAATATTTTTCCCTTATCATAATTTGTCATATATGGAATTTGAATATATTCAATTTCATTCTTAAAATTTGGTCCAAAATCAGAACTCTCCTATCATTCAATAATAGGATAATGATGACACCTCTCCAGAACCAGGACTGCCTTCTCCTACAATTCAGGATACAACCACTAAAAATTCCTTTGAAAAATAACCTATTCATTTTCCTGAGATATTAAGCCTAGAAGATCCTCTTGTACAACCTAAATTTTATTTTCCAGGGGAATTGAAAAATTTGTGTGTAAAAATCCCACTACTTCAAGCCCTTAAGGATGTTCCTATATATGTGCAAGAAATGCGGAAGATGTTTTTAAAAAATATAGGAAGGAAGAATAAGGACCATAATATTGTTCAAGTTGTTGTGGCTCTATAATTTATAAGATTGGCAAGAATAAACTATAAAGGACAACATCAGACCACTTTGGAATCCAGGACCTAGCCTTCCTAGACTCAGAGAGGGCTCTCTCTATTTATGATTTAACTTTATCTTTAATGTTATGAATACTGATGTTAGGCTAGTTACAATGATGGTGAGAATTGGTTGTTTTAATTGATTGTGTTGGTTGGATGAGCAGGTCTGCAGAAACTAATCCATTGGGCTATGGAGTCATAAAAGGCTGGTTTGTTGCATCAATTTTTCAACAGAATCACATGGAAAGCTAATTGTGCTAATTGGATCTTTAAGGCAGTGTGAATTATGATATGGAGAAAACAATAATGTTAAATAATGATTAAAGAGCAGTTAAGAATTCTTTAACCAAACTTCAGAAGAAAAACATTTAGATAGTAAACACAGACAAAATTAAGGTGCTCCAACAACAAATCTTAATCTAAAATTTATGTTTTACAATCAGATAAATAGATGTACAACAAGGAAAACAATGGAAACATTTAACATAGAGAAGTAACACATCACCATTTAACACAACTCAAGTATCCTGTAAAATAGTCTTTTATTATCGATGCCCAACTTCAAAAATTACAGCACTCCAATACAATAGGTTCTTACAATGCAGGGTCCAACCCTTAATACTACCAATGCATGCAGTATTTAACTAAAAAATACATCGGTTTCCCTATATACCCCGACAAGTTTTCATTAATTATAGCTAATAAAAAACTAGACAAGTGTGGCCATGCAAGGCCAAGACAAAATATATCTGATAAAACACCGCTGGTGGAATTAACTTTGGAAACTCTTCATGAATCCCAAAGTAAGCTGAAAGTGGCTGAGGTGGTCACGAAGAGGCAACAATGGGTGGCTTTGACATCTGGCTCTACTTTTTTGACCGCCTTTGCTGGATCATTAAATATGAAGCGGTGCTGGTACTTTTCATCGATCGGTGGTTGTGATGATGTGTTCACTATGCCCTTTCAATCCTGGTACATGCATAATTTGGACCACTCCTTCTTACCAGGAATTCTCGTCCCTATGACTTGTCGATACAACTCATCCACCTCTATGTATTTTCTAAAGGTGGGTTTGGTGAGGAAAACATGTTGCAGCTCTTGTTGGATGAAGATGTCATTTCTTAGGAGATCCATGACAACTTTCTCGATCACGTTTCCTTTGATGTTTGAGAATTTGGTGGTGTCTTTAGCTGTCTCCTTGAGCTTGGTCATGTAATCTCCCTTTTGGACCAGATTTTTATTAATCACATACAGTGAGGGCAACCCTTTTTCCCTTAATGGCTCAATTTGATTGTAAAATCTGTTGATGGCCACATCCAGTTCGTGACACTTCTCCTTGAGCTGTCTTACCAAATTCCTCTTAGTGAGGACCATTTTCACCTCTAATATTTGTCATGTCCTGTGTTGGTGTCCGGATATGAACAAGATTCAATCCTTTTTCCACATAAATTATCAACCCAAGGGCGTTAGTTATTTCAAGACTAACGACAAAGTATATCCAGATACCAGCACATGGTTCGCTGTAGATCACAGGTTTAATCTATAACAAAAAATACTACTGTAACAACAATGAAATGAACTGCAGAAATAAAAGGCATCCATAGCAATTAAAACGAATGTAACTGCAATTAAAGAATCACAACAAACACAATACTACAAAAGAAAGGAAAGAAGAACACAACACTTGATCACAAGAGTGGGCCCAACTCTTGGATCAGGGTTGCAGAAACTCAAATATTACAAGATAAATAACAAGCTGTTGTATATTCAATTAATGATAAAAATATTAATTACAAATTATGTGTATCCAAAAAGGGTCTCTCGATTCACAGCCCGTAGTCCTCTTTATACAATAGTCCTGAAACCCCCAATTCCTCCCAACGACTCCATTGTTACAAAAATAAATATTGTTACAACGACAACCGTATTGCCCAAAAAGAAACTGTAAGAAAGCCAAAGAAAGCGCTGAGACACCCATGGCTGTCACGCTATAGAAGAAAATAAGGAAGACACTGGAAATGATGGGATGTGCCTTGACTTGCGGCCGCAACGTGCCTGTTGTAGCCAAATCTGAAGAAATATAGGAGTTAATATGTGAAAAGGTAAAACCTCCATGAAAAATACATCATTAATCAAACATCCCATAAAATATAGGAAGAAGGGTTTTACCTCATGCTTTTAAGATAAATAATGGCACAAAGAGATAGAAAGATAGGGTAAAAATGAGGGAAGAAAGTATACAAATTCGGTGCCCAACATCTCCCCCCAACTGGTCTATCTGCATGTCCTCATGTAGCTCGTCGTCTCCTCAGATCTGGATTGGACTAACTATGATTGGCATGAAGCTATGTAAGGTCATATTCTGCAGCCATCTCTGTTCCTAGCGGCTTATATCCTTCTGTCAAAACAATGTCTTTCCACCAGTCGGGTTCAATGTTATAAGCAGGAGTATAATGTTCAGCTCGTAGCCATAAAAGGGGAAATTGAAATCTTAATCCCATCCATCTAACCCCACAGGTATGAATACATGCCACATAGTGCGGCATTATTTATAAGGCACGTGCAAAATTAGGTGCCCCAAATGGTTCTCTTCCCTTGACGGCTGAAGAAGAAAACATCCATCTTTTCTGACAATTGTCCAGGGCTTCCTTGCGAAATGTCATAATATGGCCGACACACAGGTCAGCACATCACTTCTGAGTTGCCTTCATGTGTTCCTTAAGGCCCTCAATCTGTAGAAAGGTATAATTCTTGTTGTAAATTTTCGAGGACTGGCCATGCTCTCTTCTTACCATTAATGGATTGTCGGCTTGATTTTCTTCAAATGTATCCCAGGCCTTTCTCCATTTAATATGATTGATGGTATAGGAGGTGAAAGACCTTAAGTGGATGTCCCCCATGAATGGAACGGGGTTAAAGGACTAATCATGCTTTAAATAATACCCATGCATGTAGAGCTCACACATTAAGTGTTGTCCTATAACATCATGAATTTTGAAAATAAGGAGAAATTGAATGGGGTCCTCAATTTCGTACTAAATCTCCTTATATATACTTTCAAGACAAAATAAAAGAAATTTTTCATGAAGGAATAAGGCATAGCTATGTGCAGGAGGTCTGCAGGCCATTACCTGTTGTGCAAGGGAGAACATCTTCTCCTTATCTGTCTTTAGCAACTGAACTTGTTTTTCCAACACTTCTATTCTGGCCTTCTGTTTGGCCTGCTTCAGCCGTGCCTTGTATAACTTATCTATGTACCCTGTAACGACTCCAGTAGCCTATTCTCAAACCTTAGTTGTTTCTTTCTTGTGGTCGCTTGCTGCAGACTGCCACTTTTGAATTTCAACAGCCAATACAAATTCTCGACCTTCAAACAATTCTTCGATTGGGCCACTCTGGGTAGCTGTAGTGGAGACTTCAATTTTTGGCTTTATTGCCCTCCATTTGTAGGTTTTTACCTTCCTTTTTAAACGTGAAACTTTCTTCTTCAAACCCCAAACCTTTCTTTTTAGTCTCATGGTTTCACTGAATTGCAGCTGGTACCTCTTTTTGAGAGCTAACCTTATTTTCTCACACTGTTCGACCCAATCCTATTTAACAGTGAATTCAGGTTCTAGACCTACGACAGGCTCATAAGGCAGCGGAATTCTGCTAGAATCCTCTCCAGATTCTTTCGTCAAATCCATTTGGCCAGGCCCCTGATCCACAGGTCCTTCTTCTTCTACATTTCTTCCGAAACTCCTGCTGTTTGGTCGGTAATTTCATTGACCCCTCTGTTTTCCGATGTTTCTACAGGAACTATGTCTTCCTGGTGAACCTCCAATTGTTCTAGTTCAGTAGTTTCTGGGCCAACCTTGGCCGTGTCAATAAATTTTAGTACCGGGGGAACAACGACTTCTTCCATTAACCATTTGGGTGAGCGAAATTCCCTCGCCCCTCTAGGCATCAGGGACTGGAACGGAGAACAGGGGACAAACCCATCATCATCATTCTCGGTTTGGACCGAGAATTCATGCATTACTACCTCAACTGTAGTTGATGCTGGTTCTTATGGAGCAGCATCGATTTCGGGGGTTGACTCCTCCCGTTCTAGCCGAATTGGGGGTAGTTCTTGTGTAACACCCCCAACTGTATCAAAATCCATTTTTATCTGGGAAGGTGATGCTGTTTCTTGCAAAACATCATCACTTTCCATTTATCTATCCACAATTCCATTCCTTTGTTCTTCATTGGCAAAGTTTGTCGACTATATAAAAATATCAATTTCTTGCATAATGTCCATAATCCTTTCCTTTGTGGGTTCCTCAAGCGAAGCTGGTTCTTGTGTGGAAACCTCATCTGTGCTGCTAATTAGCTCTTCCATTCTTATTTCCTCTTCTGTGGCCTTTTCCAGCGAGGTTGGTTCTTGTGTGACAGCCTCGGCTGCATCGCCGATTACTTCCTCCATACTCATCTCTTCAGGTTCCTCCTGATCAATCATCATCTCTTCTTCCTCAGGTTCTTCCTGATCAATTTTTGTTTCCATTTCCTTGGGTTCCTCTTGATCAATTTCCTCTGAAGGTTCTTCTTCCACCTGACCAGCTGAAGAGGCTGGTTCTTCTTCTCTAGCAGCAATCATAGCTGCTACCTCTTCTTTTGAGGATTCGCATAGTTCCACCCAAGAAACCCATAGCCTGCCTATTGCATGCACGACCAATAATCGCACCATTCCATGGTTAGAAAGTACTGCCATCATCCGGCGAGAGCGCTGAGCAGACTGTGCCATATGTTGTAGTTGTTTCAATAGGAAAAATGGCATGTTTAGGGCATGCACCCAATTCTGTGGAAACCAAAGGTGTGTTAGAATTTTAAAGTGATAGTTGAACAAAGTTGAGCCCTGACCCTCGCAAGTAATGTAGTTTATTACGAAACCTGCCACTTCGTTCCAAGGTTACGACACAGTTTTGTGGTCATATCCCCTACCCAATTGAAATACACTTTCTCCTTCCTGCAAAAAATTTTTGCGAAACTCTGGGAGAGAAACCTTTCGAGCAAACCATTGCTGCCCTTGCTGTCTCAGCCCGCTAACCTCTGCAATTACTTCCTCTGTAACATGAACTTCCAGACCTCTAACTCGCGAATTATTCTCCTCTAAATTGAGTGTGAATTCCATTGTGATACCTCCATCAAATCCCTGCAATATGTCAAAGTAGATATCCCATCTCGCGTCGACAAAAAATTTCCAAACCTTTGGATTGCTGCGAACTGAAACTGTGTTTTTAGGCTCATGCTGCACAACCAGCCCACCCATACTGTGGAGACTTGTAGCAACACTTCCTGTAGCAGTATACCATTGGGAAAGGTGGTGTGTACCGAATTCGGAGGAACAACATAGTGAAAATGGATAGGTGGTAACAATAAATACGATTGGTAATTCTCAAAAATCGAGAAAAATCATAAAAGAGTATGGTAAGTGTGGTAGAATAGAAATAATAATTTTTCATACAGGATGGATGAGACATCTTGCGAATCCCAATATGATTTCAATGATGATACCACATATTGATGTGATTTTTAAGGTGTACTATGAGCGAAATGTCATTCTTAACTTATGTGGCAATTATCACACTGTCCTTGGCATGACGACACCCCCCCCCCCCCCCGACTTAAATTCTGTGGCATTAAAATCTTCACATGGGATATTTAATTAAATCAGTATATGTCACGTGGAGGCGTATCTGATGGCCTACCTGGAAGATGGGATGGTTGGTAGGATGGCGGTGGAGTAATGATGTGGATGGTGTAACAGCATCAGTGTAACATCATTGGTGTAATAGCATCAGGTGTAACAGCAGTAGAGTAACAAAATCAGAGTAACATCATCGGTATAACAACATCGGTGTAACAACATCAGTGTAACAACAACAGAGTAACAACATCGGTGTAACAACAACGAAGTAACAACATTGGTGTAACAACATCCGGTGTAACAGCAGCGGAGTAACAACATTGGTGTAATAGCATCCGATGTAGCAACATCGAAGTAGCAGTAACCGAGTAACAGCATCTAGTGTAGTAGCATCGGAGTAGCAGCAGCCGAGTAACAACATCCGATGTAGCAGCATCAGAATAGCAGCAACCAAGTAGCAATAACATGAGTAGCAACAACCAAGTAACAGTATCTGATGTAGCAGCAACCGAGTAACAAAAACATGAAAATTCCTTGATTTTCACTCCTTAGTCATAGCTCCTGCAAAAGGAAAAGAAAATAGAACAGAATACTTTATTTATTTATATATATATTTTCTATTTTTATTTTTTTTACAACAAGGGTGCAGAGGAAGGATTATCTGCACTGATAACCTTCAAACCAGATTTCTCAGAGAGTTGCTTAATAAAAGCATCCTTAGAGGCCGACCGGTGGTATATTCTCAGGCAATGTCCATTGACTATAAATGAAGTACATGTATCGTCAATTGTGACTAGCCTGACTGTTCCATTATCAAATACAACATTCACCTCATAAGGTCCCATCCACCGAGTGCAAAGCTTTCCCTTAAAATCCTTAAAACAAGAGTCATAAAGTAGTGCCCAATCTCCACTTTGAAACACCTTATTTCTAATGAACTTATCGTGCCATTTCATTCTCTGCTGCTGAATAGCAGCAGTTCGCTGGAAAGCCATTGAACGTATTTCATCAAGTTCATTGAGCTGAGCCAATTGGTGTTTCTGGGCATCTGATCGATCTAAACCAACTTCCAGAGCTGTTTTGAGTGTGCTTATTTCAAATTCTATTGGAAACAACGGGGATTTCCCATAAACTAACTCGAATGGTGAAAACCTAGTTGTATTCCGCCATGTTGTTCTGTATGCCCATAGAGCCTCTAGAAGTTTTTGAGCCCAATCCTGACAATGGTATGCCACAGTTTTTGTCAAAATATTTTCTAATGTCTTATTTGTGCTTTCCACTAGTCCATTCGCCTGGGGATGGTATGGAGATGTCACTCTGTGCTTGACCCCATATTTTTGCATGAGATTTGCTATCTTGTGTGATGTGAATTGTGCTCCTCCATTTTAAACAACCTCTCTTGGAGTACCGTAACGAGCAAAAATTTCTTCAAATAGAAAATCTGAGACTACCTGCTCTGTTGCTTTTGCAACCGCTTTGGCTTCCACCCACTTAGTCACGTAATCAGTACATACCAAGATGTGTACTTTCTGCTGGGAGGGTGGGTTAAAGAGTCCAAAAAATTCAATAGCCCATTTCTCGAAAGGCTCGAGGACTAGTTGTGCCCACAAAGGAATTTCATCAGCTCTACTGGGCTGCCCCATACATTGGCAACTATCATACCTCCTGACATAATTCTGAGCATCAAGAAAAATGGAAGGCCAGTAATATCCCATTTGTAGCACCTTATGGCCTATTCTTTTGTCTGCAAAATTCCCTCCACAAGGGCCATCATGGGCAGCTTTCAATACTTCATAAATATCATCCTCAGACACACAGTTTTGGATCTTCTTATCTACTCCTGTATAAAAAAGGTACCCTGCCATCCAAGAATATCGGGCACTATGATGAATAATATTTCGTTGTTCCCTATATGAAAAATGAGGAGGCACTTTCCCTGTAGCAAGATAGTTAGTAATATCTGCATACCATGGAGGTTTAGTAGAGACTGAAAAAATATCTTCATCAGGAAAACTGTCTTCTATTGGTGTGCATTCATCATTGTTATCCATTCTAGATAGGAAATCAGCTACTACATTATCTTTTCCTGGCTTATCTACTATTGTAATATCAAATTCTTGAAGCAATATTAACCATCTCATAATACGACCAGTAGTAATAGATTTATTCATCAAATACCTGATTGCTGCATGATCAGTATGGACAATAGTAGAGTACCCGATGATGTAGTGCCAAAACTTATTGATAGCATAAATGACAGCTAAGAATTCTTTTTCTATCACCGTATAGTTTAGTTCAACAGGAATTAGATTCTTGCTGATGTAATAAATTGCATACGGTTTTTTTTCTACCTGCTTTCCTAAAACAACCCCTAATACTATCTGAGAAGCATCAGTATGTATGTGAAACGGTAATGCCCAATTAGGTGTAATATCCCAAAATGGGGTCTACTAGCAAGGCATGACTGGAAAACGCATTTTCCAGGAATGGCTGATACAGGATTTGAAACCTAGACCTGGATCCATTATATAAATGTATCTAAGACTGAAATATAAGAGGAGGCTCAAAAGAAATCACTCTAGGTGGGTTAAACAGGTCTCCCACACCTAGTTGTCTTTAGAAAGTGCCCAATGAAGGGGCTGCAGCAATGTATGAACATACAATGGAGTATCAGTGTTATTTTAATGAGACAGCATACATGAAGATCTAAAATTACATAAAATGTATATTATAGCAGTACTTGTATACAAATCCTTGAGGAAAGAGACACTCAATCAAGGCAATGCAGCCTCAAAGGAACATGTACATAAAATAGATGAGCACTGCTACATAGGAATTTCTGCAGGCTAAAAGGACGTATTTTATTGGAGATACTACATAATACTAAATAATAATAGAAATATGTGACAATATCTGGCTCAAGAAATGAGGGGGAGCAGGCTCTCAACCCCAGGAAACAATAATACAACAATCCTTAGAAGGATTAGCTGAAATATAAAAAAATGGAAAAATGTCGTAGTTTCAGGGTAGCAGCTGCAACTCAAAACTGGAAATGAAATAGAGAAGGTTGAAGATGACGAAAAATCTGAGTAGACCTCCTCCAATGGATCTTCCAAGTGAAAGGGTGATCCTATCACCAAAGATCTCACCCTCCAATCAACACTGCAAACCCTCACTACAGGTGTACTCTGAAAATAATGTAGTCACTGAGGGATACTGCGCTATAGGTGGAATAGAATGCATTGGCCAAGTGCCAAAATCTGCAATATTCTCTAAATCCTTCCTTACTAATCTCCTAAAGGAAAGAAGGCTCCCTCCTCTAAAAAACAAGCCAAGGAATGGTGTTGTAGGATCTCCACTATAACACCCTGCAACACAACATTATACTTGAGCAGAAATAACGTTGTAGTTGAAGGGGGTGGCTTGGCCTTGAGCCTGAATGTGGATAGATGAAGTGCAATCCCTCAAGAGGCCTCTCAAGAAGGAGAAGGAATCCTAAACATGAATTCCTTGTGCTAAAAAACACTGCAACTCTGCTAAACAGTAGGAGACTACAAATAGTCTAAGCAGACAAGAAATCAATAATCATATGCATGAGTAGCAATGGTTGTCTTGCCCTCCTTTAAAAAAAATGAAAGCTCCCTTTTCATGGGTCCCACTCATTAGGGTTTCCTCCATCAAGGAAACTTCCCTCCTCTTTCACTGCGCTGTCCCACAAGATGTTATCCACCTCCTATCTCTGCGTTGTTTGACTTGGTCAACTAGACCTTGTCCTCATGCAAAAGTCCCTTTCCACACTGGAAGGTGCAAAATATAGCTACTCAAATGATCCCTTTCACACTATGAGGGATTTTATTCCTACTCATGGGTCTCCTCACCCATTTTATTCACCTCCTAGATGATATAAGAAAAATCAATGTTCCAACTAGCTTCATGCTAAATTTGGAACATCAGCCCTCCCCTCTCAAAGATTGCTTGTCCTCAAGCAGCTGCAAGGATATAACTGGAAGGCCTTCTTGAGGCAGGTGGGCTGAAAATAAATTGGGATCTTCCATCCCCATATGAATCTCCCATCCCCCAAGCAATCATCCAAACAAAATGAATTACCCTCTAACATGGCAAATCCTGAAAGTCTTCCTCCACCTTTGGCTCATACAAAGTAGGTGGGCTGAAAATCTGATCATGGTAGACAAGGTAGTCTAACCCACACTGTCCTTCTCTCCACTCATGATGAGTGTAGAGCATGTGTTGATCCTGGGCTGCAAAATTATTTCCCTCAAGTGGAAAAATGAAGAACAATCCTCCAAGGATTTCCCCTCCAACATGAGAGGTAAGGCCTATGCCTGGTGGATCTTTGAATCCTTTTCTTTAAGAAATTTAAACACTACATCTTATGCAAGTTTCACTAAGGCATTAGTGAAAATATTTGATAGAAGGATTCATGAGACACATATGGTGGAGCTAAACAAGGATACTCAAACAAAATCCTTGCATGGAAACTCAAAACCACTTTAGGAAACCATGAAGGAGGCTGAAAACTTGCACCATAACTTGTTGGAAGACACTAAGGAGTGTTTTTTTCTTAAGCTTGAGTGATCATTTCCTCAAGATATTGTACACATTCTGCTGCTATAACATTAATAATATGGCTATGAGCTCTTCTTACAATTTCTGAAGTTGATGCAACACTGCTCTTTCATTATTGTGTTTACATATTGTTGGGTCTCCAACTTTAGAATATCTTAAGATATTCTCATTGTTGTAGAAATTCCCTATTTTGGGATATTACAGTGGTATAAACGAGCCTATCTTGTATACAGATCTGAAATAGATCTATCATTTTGTGTACAGATCTGCTCTAGATCTAAGTTGTAAGCTATTGCTGCAATATACTGCGTTTTTCAGATCTAGATCTGCAGATCTACACTTTTATACAATGTATCTCATGAAACCCTTTCCGGATTATCCTCTTTGATGTATAAAGGAGCCGAATCTCCATTTTTCTTCATGATTTCATGTAATAAACTCCATATCTGATAGACATCCCTTGAATTTATTCTATACCACTGAAGATCTCACCCTCCAACAATCACTGCAATCC
This sequence comes from Pinus albicaulis, assembly GCA_034641835.2. Taxonomy (NCBI): domain Eukaryota; kingdom Viridiplantae; phylum Streptophyta; class Pinopsida; order Pinales; family Pinaceae; genus Pinus; species Pinus albicaulis. Next base: position 283,681,426 of record CM076584.1, on the reverse strand, counting down.
CTCACTGCAATTACCAACTGAAAATAACGCAATCACTGAGCAATACTACGTTGTAGGTGCAAGAAAAAGTATTGGCCAAGTGCCAAGATCTGCAATATTCTCCAAGGGCTTTCAAACTAATATCTAAAAGGAAAGAGAGCCTCCTCCTCTGAAAAACAAGTGATGGAAGTGGTGTTGTGAACCCTCACTGCAACACCCCGCAACACAACATTATTCTTCTGCAGAAATAACATTGTAGCTGAAGGAGGATGCTTGGCCTCGGGCCTGGATTTGAGGAAAATCAGTACATCTCCTTCAAGAGGCTTCTCAAGAAAGGAGAAGGATTCCTAAACAAGAAATCCTTGTGCTAAGCAGCACTGCAACTCTTCTAAATAGTAGGAGAATGCACAAAGTCTAAACAGACAATGAAATCAATAATCTAAATCATGGATAGCAGTGGATGCCTTGCCCTCCTTTTAAACAAGTGAAATCCCTCTCTCCATGGGTCCCACTCATTAAGGTTTCCTCCACCAAATAACCCTCTTCCCATTCATATTGCGTTTTCCATCAAAGGGCTTACACATCCCTTATGATTTTCTGCTTACATAGAAAATCAAATGATTTCTGATTGTTGTATAACCTCCATCTCCCATATTTGAAAATACAATCTAGATGCATTGAACATCCTTGAGGCACAACGCATTTCTAGATGGAGGTTCTATATGTGAAAGGGGCTAAACTGATGAAGCGGTTTAGGGTTTGACAAGAATCCAATCTTATAAAAGGAAGAGGAGAGCAGCATGAGGGGTTGTTGAAGATATTATTTCAGAAGAATTTGTCTGTTTAGAAATTTCTCATTCTCTAGCTTTTTAGCTGAGAATAATGTTGTTTAGCATTGGGTGTTCCTGAGCGGGAATCCCACCTCCTTCCTTGAGCAGATCTTGGAGGAGTTTTGCTTGTCTTGACCACTATCAGGCTTGGGCCAAGCTTCACCTTACACCTACAGTGCTGATCCTATTGAGGGTTGGGTTGTCCTTGTGAGTTGCAGCAAGTGGGAGATAGATATTCTAAGATCTATGCATATCTAGCCTCTCTTTTCACCGGGAAAGTCTACTATCCCATTGGCAAGAGTTTCCTATATCGTCATAGCTTTAGATCTAGACCTTGGCAGTAGGCCAAATAATTCTCAGAGCCTACGACGCAGTTTCTATCCCTGAACTGCATTATTTGCAAGTTTGCAGTTGCAGGGTGTTTTGTCTGCATATTAGAGGAGAGATCTCTGGTGTTAGGATATTCCCTCTCACTGTGGTGATCCATGGATTGGCCAACCAATCCATGTTTGTTTCAGATCTGATCTGTTTTTCTATTATATGATTCAGTAATTTCTAAATATTTCTACAGATCTGCAACTCTAGATCTCAGATCTACTCTCTGTGCTTCATGATTTGCACAAAACCCCAAGTGGAATGTATAAATGAGCTCTTCTTGTACACATATCTATATTAGATCTATATTTTTATGTACAAATATGCTCTAGATCTGAGTTATAATATACTGCTGCTTCATCCCCAATAAAATAACGTTGTTGAGTTTATGATGACTTTTTCTATGGCTGTAGCACCTCATTCCTGAGGATTTTTCCTATATAGTCTTATTCTTTTCCAGACACTTCGATGCATATCTTTCCTTGGAAGAGGAGTTTATTTGGGAGGGCATCCAGTATGATATATTTCATCATATGGAGAGATGCATAGCTCAGATGGTGATAGATAGGAGGTCACAGCCACTTCCCTACTCATTAGAGGTGAGGGAAAGATTCCAGTTGAGCCATTTCAGCTCAAGATCTCAATTATATGATGGATGAGGTATAATTTCACATTTTGTATTGTACTTCTTTTCCTTTTTTGAGTATCATGATGTATCAAGAATAATTATCTCTTCTTGCATATTTTATGATGATGTACTTACAGCTACTCATAGCATTGATTTTGGCTATCTTTTTGGTGGTTTGTGGGGGAAGCCACATGATTCTTGGTGTACACCATTGACACCATATTGTAGCTTCATGTTTCCATATTATGAGATGAATGTGGCAGAAAAAAAGTGGCTGGTGAAGCACTTGTTATTTTTTGTTTTGATGCAGGCAAATAATGCACTGCGCTGGTTCCATTTGTGGAACTATGAACCACTCTCCTGTTGTCATATGGCAGCTTGTTTTTATTGCATTTTGCTTCCATTTACTACTGATATTTTTATGTTTATGGGAGGCATTGTTTGGAGAGTGCTAGAGGTAGTATAGATGCCCATTTCAAGCATGATTCTCCCCACTTTACATGTTGTACATTTGAGGAGGAACCATGGGCAAACCATGATTTCCACATCACACTTTTTTCCTTCTTGTGGGAGGAACCACTTGAAGAACTTGAGGAGGCACTTCATGGCTGAATTTTTTGATGGGGAAACTTGGGCCATTCTTGGAGGCCATGTTATTTTAGCCCAAGGATAGAGGAAGCCCTATGTTTACCATAAATGGAGAGAGAAACCATTTGGATGGAAGAATCCAATCTCTCCATGCAGCCCTAACACATTGTATAAAACTAGGGTGGATGATTCTTTTGATGAGCTACCTAGGATGGCTCATTTCATTTGGATGATAGCATGGGTGAGGGAGGCACTCATTCACCATGTCTGTCATCACTCCTACTTTGTGGAGGCCATGGGACAGCAAGTAGGTTTCCATTCACACTTTCCACCTTTGATTGATGTAGACCATTTGGTTTTGCACACTTGGGAGGAAACATTGGATGGCAGTTTTATTGCAAATTATCTTGATACAGTGATGGAGGCCATTGATGGGAGGCCACAAGAGGAGGAGGGGAGAAATTTTTCTCTCCCTATACATTTTCTTGAGGACAAGAAAATATTTTGGAGGGGAGGACTGTAATGTTCCCAAATTTTAGCCTCAAAGCTAAATGGAACACTAGAGTTAGCAGTATCTCTAGCCGATGAATAAATGGGTAGAAAAGCCCATAAGTCTCCTAAGGAGGAATAAAAACACTTCAAGTGTGAAAGGAGACACTCCTTGCAGCTTAATAAAACACCTCCATGTGTGAACAGGGATAATATCAGGTTGATTCAGTCCACTTTGACTAAGTCAACAACGCAGTTGTGGAGGAGCAGGAATCAAAGAAGGAATAACGCAGTTTTGGAGGGAGATGAATATTTGGATGGAGATGACCTAATTGAGTGGGTCCAAGGGAAAGAAAACTCATATTTTATTTAAGGAAGAGGATGGTAGCATTATTCTTCATGTTTTAGATTATTATTTTGTCTGCTTAGACTTTTTGCTTCCTCTTTCTGTTTAGCACCGGGTGTTCTCGAGCGGGAATCCCACCTCTTTCCTTGAGGAGCCTCTTGGGAGAGTTTTAATTCATTTTACACGTAATTTTTTCAGGCCAAGCTTCAACCTACTTCATCAACGCAGTTTTTGCAGGTTATTGTGCGGTGTTGCAGGGTGCAGCAGTGGAAGGGATTGGAATCCCTCTTTCTGAGCTAGTTTCTCTTTGGAGGAAGGTTTCCTTCACTTGAGAGATCTATTTGGAGAAGTATAGAGCTCATTTCAGATATGTGGTAGCAGACCACTCATTTCCCCAAAATTCCCAGCATTTTTCCAGCTAGGGAATGCATTAATTTTGGAGGTAGCTTCAGTGGATGGTCTAGTGGCTTCGTTGCAGTGTTTTCTTGTGATTGAGACATTCATCCTTTCATGGGAGGAATCCCTTGAGGGATATACATCATATCAGAAATATTTCAGCCTTATACACTCTTATGTTTCATTTTTGCAGTGATTATTCAGTCATTTTCTGAAAATCACATTTGTATGCATAGTGTTTGACAAGAAACCCTTCCTGGGTTTTCTTGTAGTTGTAATAAGGAGACTAGATCTCAGTTTATGAGCATGATTGTCTAATATATGAGAAGATATATTTGTATTCTTAATTTCTAAGTTGAAACCCTCTTATGAATGCAAATTTTCATTTTTGCATTATTCCTGAGTAGCAGTGTTTGGGGTTTTAGTGTTTTTCAGCTACACTAGGTGGTGGGAGGTCTGTTTACCTCACCTAGTTTCATTTATTTCTGATCTCCTCTTGGAATTAGATGATAGATATATATATATATAATGGATCCAAGTGATGATTTTCATTTCTATGGCATATATTTTTGGAAATGTGTTTTTTCTGTGAATGCATTGCTGAGAAATCCATTTTTGGAATATTTTAAGATATTCCCAATACTGCTTATTTTCCCTATTTTGGGATATTACAGTGGTATCGGAGCCTTCTTGGATATTTCTGTCACTCTCCTAAGGCACCTATTTTTCTGATCCATGCCTTGAAAAACATATATGAAATGGAGGAGGAAGCATGGCTACGCTGGCTGCTCTTGGGTGAGTATGGATACCACCCAATAACTCATTATTTTCTGAATCATGCCTTATCTTTCAATGATAAATTGCAGAAAAGGAAGGCATGTTCATTTTGGTTTCACTTGAGAGATTTTGGCCACCACATGAAATCTCCTATGTCTATGTGTTTTGTATTGTGTAAACTTTGGCATAATGATCTCATGATGTGCATTGATGATATTTATTTGTATGGGGCTAATGTGACATCTCATATGTCCATTAGTATGCTTTTTCTTCATGATTCACATGAGGAGGAGAGAAGGTAGCAGGATCTCTTGTTTCTTTGGTTTCTTATGGGGGAGTTTGTCTTGATCATCTTACATGGAGGAGATGGAGGATGGTGTTGAGTTACGGAATGGGTATGTATTTACTATTAAGTTCATCATCGTTTTCCTTCATTCTTATCTTTTTCATATCTTAATGCACTAATATATTGAGGAATTATGGTAAGAAGTGAAGGAATTATTTGCAGTTATGATTCAGCTAAATTTTACCCTTATTTATGCAGAAAAGCGAAAAAAATAACAATTGTTGTTCCCTGACGTTGGGACAGAAGAATCTGATAAGAAAAGGAATGAACGCGTCAGTTGCGGACAAGGCTGAGAACAAATCAAATGGATCGGCGCGGAATAGAAAATATGTCTTAAGTTAGAAATCGGTTGCAAATCCCTCAGGACCGAGAGATCATGAGGGATCACATTTACTATTTACTTTTTACCCCTTTCTGATTATAAAAGAAAGCGATTGTAGGAAGAAAAGAGAGGAGCCTCTGTTATTTTTCAAGTTGTAAGTTTAATCACAGACTGAATCGTTGGAGAATGTGATTATACTGTAATGTTACTCAAGTTCGATGATTAATATATAATTGAAGTTGTTGTTCTCTCGCATTATCTGAAGTAACTTAGCAGTGCTCATTGGTGGCTAAGGGCCTGGCCTCTGGTGAAGTTAACTGCTTTCTTGTGTTATATTTCTGATTCTGGTAGAGTTTGGTTGGATTGATAATTCCTTGTTTCCGTGAGTTTATTTCATTAGTTGTTCATTACTTTCTTGTATCGAGATAATATATGTTCTATTTATAATTTACATCGCTATCATTTGATTTAATTCTTGTTCATCACAGCGTGAATTATTTAGATAGTGAATTGTATTGATTTAATCATATGTAAGAGTTTTATTATTGCTATTAGACTCTGAGAAGTGATATCATTCCTTTATTTATTGCTTTATAGAGATTTAGTATAGTTTAGATTGAATCAACTAATTAGAGGTGAGTTATTGTTACTGTGGTCTCGGCTGATGATACTGTTACTTGAATTGTTGTAATATTTGATTTCAGTAGAAGATTGAACTTTGATATTCCCTTTAATGATTGCAGTTGGAGTTTATTAGATGCTTCCATTTATTCTTGTGTCAAGGTCTATACTAAAATTTAGGAAATATTACTCTCTGAATTAATAGTAGCCACATACTGTGTACACTCTTGAAATAAGAGGACTTGCCTAGATTGATGATTAATGTGGAATAATTAGGAGTTTTAAAAGGCACCTTTTATCAGCTAACATTTTGGTGCCGTTGTTGGGGAGAGTGTAGCCATTTACAAAGAGTGATGTATATTTGGTAATTTTTGTTGAGGAAGAACTGGGTATTGAAAACGAAAGGTAAGAACCTACGTAATGAGCGAGTAAAGTGCTTGCTCCTCCGCTCGCTTTTCAGCACAATTACAGAAAAGCAAAGTAGGCGTTTGATGCTTGAGAGAGAACTGGGTATTAAAAACGGAAGGTAAGAACCTACGTACAGAGCAAGTAAAATTCCTGCTCCCCCGCCCGCTTTCCAGCAGAATTGTTAGGAACTTAGGGTAGAAATAAACATTTGAATTTTTTTTGCATGAATGACTAAGAAACTTGACAAGGGAAAAATTCTTCCTCCTAAACCTGAAAAATCTAAGGGACCAATGACCCTTCGACGATCAACTTTTATTGACGAAATCTTAAGAAAAGCAGAGTCTCAGTCATCAGTAGGACCCCAAATTATTGCTGCCAAATGTTCTATTGACCTCCTTCAAACTATAGAATCACCATTTGTAGCTAACACTAATATTCATAGTCAAACAGAAAGGGCTGAGCAAAGTTTTCAAGATACTAAGAAGATACAAGCCTGCCCTCCACAAGAAGGAAATTCTTGCAACCCCTGTGAAGGAGAAGGAGAAACAGTTAAGCCTGAAATCAAATTACCAGAACCTAGATCTCCTGAAATAGTAACTGGGCAAAGGAGACCCATTCTTCCAGATCAAGGTAGTGTTGTTAAAACTTTTCCAGCCTCCGGTAGGCATCCTAGGAAAAACTCTCCAGCTCCGGAGATCCCTGAAGGATATTGGCATATTTTTGATCAAATGGCTCATAACCAGCAAACTCAAACTTTTACATTGCAATACCCTATCGTTGACACAACTGTCAATGCTCCCATGAAGGCTATCCCATTACAGAACATTCCTACTTTTCATGGGCTAACTTCAGAAGATCCTGATGAATTTATTTTTGAATTTGATGTCTTATGCAGGTGTTATGATTACACTACCGACCCCCAAAAGCTAAAGCTATTCCCCTCTACTTTGAAGGGAGTAGCTCTACGTTGGTTCATGGGACTTGGTGGAGGCACCATCAATGATTGGGACCAAATGAAAACATCTTTCCTTAAAAAATACCAAGATTATTGTCGAACTAGAGAACTAAAAGATGAAATATTTCAAATGATAGCCAAGCCTAGCGAGACTTTGGAAGAATATGTAGAACATTTCCAATATAATCTGCAAAGATCTCCTTATACAAATCTACCTGATAATGTTCTAAAAACCATGGTGATTAGAGGTATGAAAGACTAATGGGTAGAGACTCTAAATATAATGGGTAAAGGTGATATTTATCAAGAAAATTATAACGATATTGTAAATTTGTGCATCAAGTGTTCCAGGGGCAGTTCAAGGCTGAAACCAGTTGGGCGCGATACAAACCTCAGAGATAGAAAAGCTTGAGGAGAAAGTGTTACACGAAGTGAAATCGACAACCTATTAGAGGATTTCAAGATTGATATCCCGCGGACCCTGAAAACACAATTGGATGTCATGCAAGCTAAGAAAAAGCAGGCTATAGCAGAACAGAACTTGGCCATTTTCTGCCCCCGTTGCAGATAAAAGCACTGTCCTAAAGAATGCCCTCTAGATGCGATACGAACATGCACCATATGCACTAAAGAGCACGACACGGAAAGCTGCCCATCACTCCCAGGATTAAAAGAAGTCTTCAAGGAAGTAGAAGAAGAAGTAGAACCAACGTATCTGTTGAATCATCGTTGCCAATGGAAAGCACGTCATATAGGTATTCCTACCAATCCATCTTATTTTTTTCCTTCCTCGCAATATAATTCTCAGCAATATTTAAGGGAAGCATGGCAAAATCAACCATATTTTTTACCACCTCAAGCATTCTTTATGCCACCATGGCCCAATCAGTCAAATTCAAATAATAATAGTTGGCCAAATTTCCCTTACCCACCACCATTCTGGCAGAACAACCCTTATTCTTCCCAATGGTCCCCTTCCACTTCACAAAATCAAAACTCGAAATAAAATTGGCAAAGAGCTACAAACCAGCCTATGGGAACAATCCCTCTACCTCAACCAACTTTACTAGAACCTTACACATTTCAGCAAAACCTGCAATCCAACCTACGACCACAACTCCCAGCCCAACCCAACCCAAATCCCAACAATAGACCAGTCCAATCCGTACAAATTATGGAAGGACCGGAGCCAAAAACTGAGTTGAGGGATTGTAATGAACTCAAATTAAGGTCTGGATGGATAATTGAATCAAAGAAGGATAAAAATATACAATTAGAAGATTCGTTACCTGTAGAACAAACACCTCAAGTGGGGAATATGGTTAAACAGAAAATCCACAATCAAACTATTACCTCTTCTCCACCATTCCCAGAGAGATTGTTTATACCCCGCTCAATAGAATATCTTGATTTTGAACTTCTGGGAGAATTAAAAAATCTGTGCGTAAAAATACCTCTCCTCCAGGCTATGCAAGACATCCCAATTTATGCAAAAACTATTAAGGAATTGTGTATGAAAAAGCCAAAGAGGAGAATAAAAACAACCCCAACTGTCCACGTAGTCGGAACTTTGTCTGATTTATTATCAGGAAGAGAAACACCAGAGAAATATGAGGACCCAAAAAACCCTATAGTCATGGTACAAATAAATGGATGTTCCTTCCCCAATGCATTAGTTGATTTAGGAGTAGCCATTAATATTCTCACAACAAAAACCTGTCAAAAACTTGGCATTACAGCCTTGGATCCAACCACGACCTTGTTGGAATTGGCTGACCGATCGGTTGTCAAACCAGAAGGGACATTACAGGATGCAATGGTGTCTATAGATTCTTGGGAATACCTAGCATATTTTTTTATCATCAATCCTAGAAACCGGCTAGATGGACATCCTTTAATATTAGGAAGGCCTTGGCTAGCAACTGTTGATGCTTATATCAGCTGCCGGACAGGAAGTATGACTATAACTAGGGGGAATGATGTGAAAAATTTAGCTTTATACCCCCCTGCTCAGCCAAGCTTGACTATTATAAAAACCAGGAAACAACCTGCAACATAATTTACAGAAAATATTCGGTCACCATTAACTATGGGAGATGCCCTTGAATTCAAAAACCAAACTGAAGATGATATTATTAATACTTTTATCAATCATCCTGCCACAGTATCAAGCTTGAAATGCCACATGATCAACGCAGTCCTTGAAAATGAAATTGAAGAAGATCCCCTGAGAGAAATCAATGACCAAAAAATACCTATAACCACTGTTTATAATAGCAAACCCATCGAAATTGAGCCAGGGAAAATCCTGAACATTAACAGTAATCTGAGTGATGACCAGCAACAAAAAATTACTCAAGTTCTTAGGAAAAATAAAGAGGCTTTTTCTTGGGAATACTCAAATATGAAAGGGATCGGCCCTCAGCTATGCATGCATCACATCTACACCGAAAAGGATGAAAAAACCATTCGAGAAACTTAGCTTAGATTAAACCCTCACCTAAAAGACATTGTTAAAGAAGAACTTCAAAAACTGTTAGATGTCAATTTTATCTATCCTATATCTGACAGTAAATGGGTTTCTCCATTAGTTGTGGTTCCCAAAAATAATGGGAAATGGTGAATATGTGTTGACTATAGAGAACTCAACAAGGCAACGCAAAAAGAACACTTTCCCCTTCCATTTATTGATCAGGTCTTAGATACACTGGCAGGGAAGAATTTTTTCTCTTTCCTGGATTGCTTCAGTGGCTATAACCAAATTCAAATTGCCCCTGATGACCAGGATAATACTACCTTTACCTGTCTATGGGGAACATTCGCCTATAGGGTATTACATTTTGGATTGTGTAATGCACCTACCACATTCCAACGAGCTATACTCAGTATTTTCGCAGACTTTATAAATGAAGGATTGGAAGTATACATGGATGATTTCACACCTTATGGAGATGACTTTGAGCAAGCATTACAGACATTGGAAAAAGTTCTAGAACGGTGTATTGCTATCGGCCTATGTTTAAGTCACGAAAAGTGCCATATGATGATTACAGAAGGCCTGATCTTGGGACATTACATTTCAGCAGCTGGAATTCAGGTAGATTCGGCAAAAATACAAGTAATTCTATTACTAGCTACTCCCTGCACTCAGACAGAGGTACGTAGTTTTTTGGGATTTTTTGGATATTATCGTAGATTTATCAAGAATTTTTCACAAATTTCTACACCATTATATGCCTTAACAGGAAACAATGATTTCATATGGACTGAAAAATGTGACACTGCCTTTACAGATCTAAAACAGCTAGTATCAACAACACCAGTTCTACGAGGACCGAACTGGGATGTACCATTCTAGATTTCATCAGATGCATCAGACACAGCCATTGGAGCAGTTATTAGCCAAGAAGAAGAAAAGAAACCCTACGCTATATATTACATTAGCAAAAACTTATCCCCCGCTAAATTGAATTACACAGTAACAAAGAAGGAGTTTTTAGCTGTTATTTATGCTATTAACACATTCAGAAATTATATAACAAGATACCTTATGGTTTTGTATACTGATCACTCTATTATTAAATATTTAGCTAATAAACCTGTTACGAATGGAAGAGTGACACGATGGTTGATCCTTTTCTAGGAATTCGACATAACAATCAAAGATCGACCAGGAAAGGAAAATATGGTAGCAGACTTCCTCTTACGTGTGCTAGAGACAGACGACTCGACAGCAGTAGAAGACCAGTTCCCTGATGAGCACTTATTTGCCGTAACCATGAAAAAACCATGGAACGTGGATGTCGCGAACTACCTAGCAGTGGGAAAATGACCCAAGCACCTGATGCCCAGTGAAAGAAAACTAATAGTACAACGTAGCACTCAGTTCTCCTGGATTGGATGATATCTATTTCATACAGGAACCGATATGCATATTCGAAGGTGTGTCAGGGAAGATGAAATATTCGACATCTTAAAAGCTTGCCATGAATGGCCTTGTGGTGGACATTTTGCAGACCGTAGGACTGGACATAAAGTCTTACAGATGGGCTATTATTGGCCCACCATTTTTAAGGACGCCAAGAAGTTTGTCCAGGAATGCAATAGCTGCTAAATAATGGGCCACCCTGGACAGTATGACGAGATTCCCCTGCATCCACAATTAGTCATTGAACCCTTTGAACGATGGGCGTTAGATTTCATTGGCCCAATAAACCCATCATCTAATCAAAAGACATATATACTGGTTGCAACAGAATATGTGACTAAATGGGTGGAGGCAGAAGCATTACCAAGGGCAACGGAGGACTCAGTAATCCACTTTCTTTTCCAAATTTTCGTGCGGTATGGCTTGCCAAGAGAAGTAATCATAGATGGAGGGCCATAATTTGTAGGCCATAATATTGCTGCAACATTAAAAAAATCATCGTATCATGCACAGAATCACATCTCCATACCACCCACAGGCAAACAACTAGGTAGAAGTACCAATAAATTAATCGAGGCAATACTAACAAAGACAGTCACATCTCATAGACGTGACTGGGCTACCTAATTTCCAGAATCCCTGTGGGCATATCGCACGACATGGAGAAATACCACAGGATAATCCCCATATCAGCTAGTGTTTGGCAAAGAACCTATCTTCCCAAAAGAATTTGAAATTCATACATTAAGGATAGCTCAAGAAGTAGGCTTGGACTTGAATGAAGAACAGATCAACAAGCTACGTCAAATCAATGAATTGGATGAAATCTGGCTATCAACTCTTCAACATACTGCACTAATCCAACAAAAAAGAGTGAAATGGCATGATGCCCTCATCAAGAAGAAGATCTTCCATGAAGGTGATTCGGCACTTTTGTATGATTCTAGGTTCCAGGATTTCCCGGGCAAACTCCAGACCAGATGGTTAGGCCCCTATGAGATACAAGAGGTGCATGATAATGGCACCCTTACATTAGCCACCATTACATTAGCCACCATTTATGGGTCTAGCTACTCTTTTAAAGTGAAAAAACATCAAGTATGCCTCTATCAAAAACCACTTACAAGGGAATCCTTTTGCCAATAGATACGAAAAGATTCCACAATACAAATTCTTGCTGAGGAAGGCGACCCTTCCACAGCACTAGTCCAGTGAAGAAATGTAATTTTTTCTTGAAACCTGTACATATATTTTCCTTTCTGTTTGATTAGGTTTGCTTTATAATAGATTATACATTAATTTTTCCTTTGATGTTCCCTATAGGGAACAACTGTTGTTCCCTCTAAGGAACAACAATGATCGCATGTATTCTCTCTTGTTGTTCCTTATAGGGAACAGTTGTTGTTCCCTATAGGGAACATCAATTTATGAGTGTATTTTTCTTTGCTGTTCCCTACAGGGAATAGCTGTTGTTCCTTACAGGTAACATCAAATTTTGTGTGTATTTCGCTTTACTGTTCCCTACAGGGAAAAACTGTTGTTCCCTAAAAGGAACAACAATTTTCGTGTGAATTTTGTTTTGCTGTTCCCTACAAGGAACAACTGTTGTTCCCTATTAGGAACAACAATTTTGCGTGTGTTTTCTCTTGTTGTTCCCTATAAGGAACATCACATTTTTTTCATATTGTATTTTTCTATTCCTTACAGGGAACAACTGTTGTTCCCTTTAAGGAACAACACTTTTTGTGTGGGTTTTTCTTTTGCTATTCCTTTCAAAGAACAAAACTTTCTAAATATTTTTGAACATTCTCTTTCTCTTCCTTACATAATCACCCCTAGACCACCCTAGTTTCACTCTTTATGATCTTCTTAATGGAATGAAAGGTACAATACGTATTTAAAGACAACGAATATGGGATTCTAGTGGAACAGGAAAATACCGTGAATATTATCATCTTTAACAGGATTGCTTTGTGATGATCCAAAAAAAGAAAAGAAAAAAAAAGGACACAGCTATCTATCTCACTTTACTATCTTTATTTCCACTATAAATCAAAGTGATTGATTATATATACCATGTTGGTTCCCCCTTGCTTGTATAACTCTCTCTACATATTATCGATAAGATTATGGGTATATTTTTTTATATATTGATATGTCAAACTTCTTCCGCCATCCCTACACTTAAGGAGTGATGAGCCACCCTCTATATATAAAATGGGGACTAAAATAAAACAAAAGAGAGTAAAGAAAAAAAAATATATATATATATATATATATATATATATATCTTCACTAACAATTTTATGATTTTTTCAGATGGAGGATAGGGGGTCTCATCACAAGCCAGCCTACCATGATCATAAGGAAGAAATGAAGTGGAATTCCCACTATGGCCACCACACTAGGGATATGATCCAATGGATGCAATTAAAATCCTTGGAAACAGGAGGTCTCATTACGAGCCGACCTGACCAATTTTGCTACTTCCCAGTGAATGGCAATGTGTTCACCTGGTCACCAAGCCAATACATTGGTCTCTACTATGGACATCATAAGACACTTCCCCAATTATACATAGAGGACCATGGTTCCCAAGGGTTAAAAAGAAACTCTGTCAAGGCTATGGATGCCTGCGGGAAATAGAAGCTCTGCTGATGGTATTGAAGCTTTATTTTACATCAATAACTATTATAATACCCTCTTCTTATAGACTTTTCTATGGAGAGATTATGGTCCTAACATACCTTGAACCTTTATGCATGAACATTTTTTTAAAATCAATCACAACAGTTTAAGTGGAATAATGGCACTAAAGTATTATTTTTTGTGCATGTTGTCCCTTTTTCTTTATCATATCACATCACGGCAGCCTATCATTTATTCATAATTCTTGGTACAAGCCTTGATTTCTATACTCCAATCTCCTTAATGATCCTGTCATTAATAAGCGTACCTTGCCAATCCATTACCCCTGTACTTCGCTACCAACGCCTTACCCTTTCATTTATTCAGTCGTAGGTGACCTATTAATTCGAAGGTGGACGGGGATCTCCAGTGTACTTTTGAATGAGCTGTCATTTTTTCATTAGACTTTGCAGAATGATATGAAATTCCATGATCGCAGAGCATGTGGTATGATAACAACCCTCAATAACGGTACTTATATTTATTTGTTTTTCCATCACTCAGCTCTGTTCATCGCTGTGTTTTTCCTGCTACACTATCATTTGTAGAATTCCAACACTATGGGAGGAAGAGCAGTACACAGAGAATCGCTAATACTGGTTGTTTCTGATGCAGCTAGGGAAATTTTAGCTCAAGCCGAGTGGGTAACATACTTTACGATATTTCAACCACCCAACAAGGAAATTTCCATCAAGTTCTTACGAAATCTACAGAGTGGAAAATCTATGGTCAGGGGTACGAAAATCACTGTATCAGACGCGGTGATAGCAGAAGTATCCAGGTTACCAGCAGAAGGACCTGTGTAGACTGATAAGCGGTTGAAGCTACAGAAAGCAATTGAGGCTTTTAGAGACGAAGGATAGGAGCTGGTCAAAAAGGGCAGTGTTCAGAAATATTCTCTTGGAGAACCATGGGGAGAACTAGCAAAGATCGTCCAGAACTACATTACATGCGACGGGCGAAAAGACGTGGTAAGGTCGCGTCAACTTAAACTATTAGCAGTTCCAAAACAAAAGTGCTCTGTTAATTTACTTGCATTATTGAACTCTTTACTGCATGACACCGCCGAGAGGCTAAGATGGTCCCAACACATAGAAGACGTAGTAAGCCACCACTGTCTGATCAGGCTAATAGTCAGCTATAACCTCGCCCAACAGCAATTAAGCTGTGGTGACCTAATATTAGCTCTCGAGGGTGGTTCAGACCTGCCTGCACCTAACTCGGTTCAGAAAAGGAAGAGGACTACCCTTTCAAGAAACATACCTCAAAAGCGCAAACAATCCACAAGGTTGAGTTCAAGATTAGGAGTGGCCGAAAATCCTCAAGATAGTACCAATCAATCTATAGAATTATCTAGCCTTGTAAGTGAACAACACTTGCAGCCAGAGTCAGAAGGCCAGGATAACCCTGAATCAGACCATGAGGAAGAAATAAGGCATTCTGGGGATGAACAAAGAAATGAATTGGGACTTCCCTCTGTTATTGCCCAAATCCACCTTAGGCTGAAGGAAGGCGGGATTCAGGGTAACACCAAACCATGCTCAGTCTGGTAGCTTGCCCTACCAGAACAGGAGAGGGCTCTCTCCGGGTCAATCTCAGGAAAAATGTATCAATAGGGCTTGAGATGACTGAAATGAATGCTAATTTTAGGCTAGGTATATAAGTAGGAGGGTTTGAAATGATTTTGGGGGTTTTTGTCGGAAACAAGGGAAAGGCAGTTTTGGGTCTGGGGATTAGGCCCAGTTTTCGCAGAATTCCTATTGGGGCAAGGAAGGCAATGGTATTAATGCTTTGAATTGAAAGGATGAATGGTTTAGACCGCTGAGGAGATGAAGAGGGAAAGAGGGTGCAAGGATCCTCTTCAAACTGAAGAAAACATATAAAACTAAAAAAAAGTTTAAGGCAGAGCACCAACAAACTAATGAATTCTACCTTAGTTACTCATTTGTTTAATACAGAAGCAAAGAGAAGGGAAATGGCATACATAAAAATTAATGAAACTTACAGATACATGGAGAAAAACATCATCAAAACTCAAAGCCACAAGGATCACAACAAGTGCTGCAAAACCCTGGTCTTTCCTTTGCCAAAAATGCAGAAGTGTATGTACAATGAAGTGCCAAACTTTTCCCAAGAGTCCAACCCTGAAAATTTTTCAGAAAATACAATATATAGACAATTCTAACCCCTTCCCATGCCTCTAGGGGTCGAGCTCATCCTTCTAGGAGCTGTTTCAACCAATTCTAAACTAGGAACTGAAATCTAGGCAATCAAACAACTTGCCTCTATATGGAAGGAAACTGATTCATTCATTCAATTTTCACTTTTTAGTGAATGAATCCTCTAGAACAATTAAATATGAGCCAAAATTACATCATAATCATCAAATTACATCAATATAGATCAATAGTTACATCAAAAAGTAAAACTAGTCAAAACTGGGTGAATTTCTGAGCTGAAGAGTCAAAATGAGGTCAAATTTCTCTATGCGCCGCGCCCAAAAACTCAATGCATCGCGCCACTTTGAGCCTGTTTTTTAGGCACTTCCTGAAGTCAAAATTGAGCTCATGATAGCTCGTTGGAAAGCCCTGTTTGTCTACTATCCAACCCAAGTAGAATTTATAGATTTGGATGTCATTTTCCCCTTCAAAACTTCAATCTCTCAAAACTGTTTCCTGTGTGTGCAAAAGGTGGCAGAAAGGCCATTTTCAAGGTGTTTTTGACCCTTTATACCACCCAGAACTTAATGAAATCTCTCATCCATTCCTGAGCATGCATAATTTATCATAAAAAACCCAAAAATATCAAGTTTTCCTCCAGAAGATGTCCCAATCATAAGCGCGCACCAAGTGGCGCGACACGTTAGGCAGAAAAACCTGTTTTGTGACCAAAAATTCAAAAATGACAAACTTTTCTCCAAATTCCTTGAAACTTGGACTAAAGGTCCATCATCAAGTATGATGCTCAACCGATGAAGCTCCAGCCAAGATTCAGAGTCTATCCTCCCTTTTTCGACGTTTCAGTGCCCTCCTGGTGCATGCAGTTCAATGGCAGAATCACTGTCTCGGTTGTATGATGCGTCGGTGTCCATCTCCATAATGTTGCTTTCAGATTTTCAGCCCTCGAAAACCATTGATTTTCAAGTTGCAGATGAGGACATGGAATCTGGTACATATGATCAAATGATACAAGGTGACTCCGTACCATTTTTTTTTGAATCATTCCAGTTTTTGAAGGGTAAATTGCATAGTAAATCTTCAAATGAGCAGCCTATAGGAAATCAAAAATCTCTCAGTGTTAATGTGGAGGATGAGACAGATAGCGAAATTCTTGAGCAAGTTTTTAATGAGAAATCTTCCCCTGAAATGACTGATGAAATCATTTCAGATACAAAACCCTCCCTAGCATCAGATTTGCAGCCACCAAACGAAATTGAAGGTCAGATTATAGATGAAAGCGTGGAAGATGAAATACATGATTTAATGATGCAAGAGAATTCTATACCCTTTTGTTTCGAAACATTTCAGTTTATAAAGCAAAATCTTCGTAATATCTCTCAAGAAAAAGATGAACAGCCAGTAGGATGTCAGGCAATTTCAATGGATACAACGCAGCAGTCTTCTCAAGTTTTTGATGATCCTATTGCTCGTGTGTTGGATGATGTTTGCCGTAAAAAATCTTCTTCATTAGCTAACCATGTGCCAGAAAAGAATGTTGATGATAATCTTATTCAAAATTCGCCTTCATTGTCTTGTTTAACAGATTTTTCATTACAAAGCTCATATCAAGGTTTGCAGTTATATGAGGAGGTTGATAAAGGAGACTTTTGTTCTGTTTGGAATCAGCAACAGAGTTTGGTTATTCACAAATTTCAGTATCCTTTTGACATCTTGCTGCAATCACCAAAGAAAGACAACACAGATGTGAGGAAAATCTTAATATCTAGCTATGAAGATTGCTTGGACCAGAGTAGTAATGTATTGATGGGAATCAATAGCTATGTTTATGAAGATCCTTTCGCAGTATTCTTGCATTCATTCAGTGAATTCATGTTTTGCAAGTTTATCAGCAGTCAACTTGATTCCGAGTTTCCATGGGAGTTGCCTTTCGATTCTTCCCTTTTCCTGCGCATCAGAAAGCATTTGGGAAGAAATAAAATAGCAGTCAGGATGCTTACATGGTTGCATTGGCTGTTCCATTTCACTTGATCGGGTGGTGAAAAGAACGATTAGAATAGGTTTGATGAATAAGCTCAATTATGAGCATATTTCCAGTTTGTTAGTTATGTTTTAGTCATGTTTGGTTTTATTTATGGTTTTCAATTTTAGCCTTGAGTCAGTCTGCATAATGTGAGTTTTGGTGTTTTGACTCCATTGCCCAATGGACGAAGGCACTGTCTACTCTCCCAAAGATCTACGGTCCTTGGCACCTCCAAGTAGCTACCATCCCCATTGGAGCCAATGTTAGAGTCGGTCTTGTCATCCCTCCGTCAGAGATCATTTCTCTTATTGCATTTCATTTTTAGGTGTCCCATTCAGTTCATTCATCTGCATTCTGTTAGGGGGCATGCCATTATCTGACGGAAGGGTCTCTTCACTCATACCCTTCGTGCCTTGTACCTGTTGGCTTAGGTCTGTTTATCAAAGTTCATCAAAGTCAATTTTACAGTCATTCATAGTCATGTTTTGGTCTTTTCGTGAGCAAGAGTCTTTTAGGGTTTTAGGTCTCTTTAAGTCTGGGGTTTAGTCTTCAAAGTTTCCAATAATGCCAGCAGGCACATGAGGGAGGTTCAAAATCAGTTTCCATTGCAAAATTTCATCTTCATAAGGCTTGAGGATGATTTTTCCTTCAAAACTCTGTTTTGAAGAAGAAATCGTCAATTTTGTCTTTTGTAATTAATGCCATGTCATTGTAAAAATTTCTTCAGTTGTAAAATGTTTCAGGTGCAGCCCTGGTCACCTTTTCCGAAATTCCGCCTACTATCCCTGCAAAGAACAGAAAAGAGAATCATCATCAATCCAAAATTCAAAGGAAACAATAAAAAACAGAGATATGTGAAAGTTCCGAAACCTACCACATTACAAAAGTGGGTTTGCCAAATCAAAATCAAATTTTATGACATGGAAGACATTTTTGTGTTTCAATAAGCCATTTTCATAGCAAAAGTCTGCAAGAAGCCAAAGAAATCGTGAAGAAGATTGTGGAAAAGTGAAACAGAGTTTGGAGAGCCGAGTTGTGGTTGAGTTTGCCTGCGCGGTGCATAGAGTGCCTGGCGCGGCGCACTGAGCAGGCGCGGCGCATAGAGACACTCTGCGTAGTGTAAAATTGCACAGGCGTGGCGCACATGGCGCGCGCGGCGCGTTGGGCAGCCTGCGTGGCACACAGGGCAGATAACACAAATTTTTGTCATTTCTTCATAAAAACTCAAATTGACTCAATTTTCTATGTTTCAAGTATGTTTATGAGATTTGTCATTGCCATTTGCCAATGTTTGGAGTTGTTTGAAGATTGCTTTGAGAGTTTGAATGCCAAGCATAAACCCTACCTTCTTGTCAAAATTGCTCCTTAGGGTTTGGATCAAAAGTTTTAAAAGTTTGATTTCTAGGGCCAATTAGTTCAAGACTCATTCCCCATCTGTGGTCCTTTTTCCTCCTCACTGTCACCATATCATTAATATCCCTCTCCTAATATCCCTCTCCTATTTCCTTATAATCCCATTTATCACTCATTCCCATTACCCCTATCCCTAAATCCTTTCACTCCCTTTTCTTATCCCTTTCCCTATCATTTACAAAAAATCTCCAAACCCCACATCCCTAAACACAGTCAAGAGACTATTAGCACATTTCAAATCTCACTTGACAGACTCCACAGTTCACTTATATCATTTGATCATATGTACCAGCTTACATGCAGCTGGGAACATGGAGGAGGATAACATAATGGTGTATTGGAAATAAATTGTGATTGTTGTTGGTGCTCATATGATTGAATTTTCATGGGATATTTCCCTAGAGAAAAAGATCCAAACAATTCTTGAGGCCATGGAGATATTTGGCTGGAGGATGAGGGCCAAGGAGAGGGCCATTGCGGCCATAAGGTGGGGTATTGAATCAAAGTAGGATTATAAGTTTTCCATGGAACTGTAGGGTTGTAGATGTGTTTAGGAACCTGTTGGTGACAATAAATATCATTCCAAGTATTAAACGATGATGAGTTTTGAGTTATACCTGACGGTCGATTTATTTCCTTACTTGATTCCTTAAATACCTGTTCAAAGCTCGGCAGTGATGGAAAATAATTTGTTGAATGATTCTCCTTACACTCTTCCATTCTTCTTGCAAATCATCCAATTGTAAATTTAGAAAAGATTTTGTAGCTCCTATTTTTGTGGTAGATTCCAAAAATTCAGAAGAAATTTCTCGAGAATTCTTACCGATCTTGGAGATTCCTCTTGAATAACTAATGAAAAATTTACAAACATCATCATATGGTATGTGAGAAACATCAACTACTCCTATAAGATTTAAAGGTTCCAAAAATTCGTCTTTGATTCCTTTGAGTAGGACTGTTTTCAAAGTATATTTTAACAAATTCTTATGTTTTAATTTTTGGAGGTTGTATCTAAATCGCTCCACATAATCCTCCAAGCTTTCATCTTCCCCTAGTGTTATTCCAAAAGTATCTTCACCGGCCTGGCAATAGTTTTGATATTTCTCCAAGAATACATTCTTCGTGTCTTCCCATGTTTGAATGCAGTTCCCACCAAGGCTCATGAACCATCGGAGAGCTGCTCCTTTAAGAGTAAGAGGAAACACTTTCAACCTTTGAGAATTAGTACAATAACCATATCCTCTACAAAGTACTTCAAACTCAAATAAGAATGTATCTGGGTCTTCATTTTCCAAACCATGAAATTTTGGTAGTGCAGATGGGGAAATATTATGCATTTCAACCACTCCTAGATCTTTGATAAGAAATTCAAAAGCAACAATGTTTTCCATTTCTTACCAAACTAAAAGAGGTTCTCCATGAACTACTTCGAGACTCCTTCTTTGAATGTTTCTTCCGACTAATCAATAAAATAGGTGCATTGAGTGATTGACGTTAGCCTCAAACTCTTCATTGAAAAATGCCTCAAAATACCATTTTTCTATCTTCAACGAGACCACTGGTACATTTGTTAGCACATGAATAGTGTATATATATATGTGTGTGTAGGGTGGGTGGGGGGTTATTACAACATTAAATAAAATGAGAAACCTTAAAGAAAAAATGCAGGAAAGAAATAAATTCAAAGAACATAAAATTGCAACAGAAACTAGGTGAAGGAATAGAAACCAAATGCAACAAGTCACCAAGGTCCATCCCCTAAGCGCCTCCCCGACAACAGTGCCAAAATGTTGGGTGCAGTATAGGGTCTACAAATGTACCAAAATTTAATTTTTCAATCCGGAGAGTTCGTGAACTTCGAGACACAACACTGGAAATGCCAGAGAGAGTCCCTGGTAACCTGCAAAACAAATTCTAGTCTATCTTGCGATTAATATCGAAAATTAATGTAATACTGCACTAGTCCAAGAAACACCAATCCAAACAATTAAAATCATGCGGGAAAGTAAAAGAACAATGAAAAAGGAAATTCTAATTTCAAGTAAACAGAACGGAAATCAGAACTGGAAATCAAGCGATGCCGGCACAATAATGAAAAGACTGTAAATGCTGGAATAAATTCAAAAGCAATTCAAACTATTCTGCTTGCACTAATTCTACCTGCACTAATTCTGCTTGCACTAATTCTGCCTGCACTACTGTATATTATAACGTGCTTTCACTGGTGCAAGCAAAAAATCTGCTTGCACTAATTATGTGTAAGAACAATCCAGAAGTTAAAGGAAACCATAATATTAATGAAGAATTTATCAATTCAAACATCTATTTTCCGTATTTATAGATATCAGCTCAGCAAATGTAAAAATCGCAGCTTTAAATATAAATTAATAGATCTGGATTAATTTACAAAATTAGAGTTAGAGCTCATAATGTCAGAGCCGATCTTATGGATTCGGACAATCTGGAGGGCACAATCATTGTTTAAAATATTTCAGGTGCAAGTATAATTAATAATGCAACAAATGAAATAGAAACAAATTGCAGCAACTCAAATTAACCTTAAAACTAAATTCACACATCAAACAAACAAGAATTGAAATTCTATTTAAAAGATGAGAGCAGTGTCGAGCTGGTCTAGCGGCCAACCCAACCAACTCGTACCCTCTTTGAGTGTCTGGTTCACACAGAAATCGAAATCATTAGATGCAATAAATGAATAGAAAAATCATGAATAAAAATTTCTTCAATTAATTAAAAAAACAAACTTTTACATAATGCAGACTTTTACATAATTAATTTCTCAAATTTGGGAATTTTCTAGAATTATGGAAAATTTGGTATTTTTAACAAACTTCCTCCAAATCCCCCTTCGTACCTTCTTAACCATTATTAATTTTGGAAAACGGCCTAGGGCTTACTCAATTTCCTATGCTGAGAGAAAAACCCATGTTTCAGAATTATGAGATTCACTATGATCGATGCGAAAATCGAGGTGTAAATAGGCAGTCTGAAAACTGCTACAAATTCAGGGTTGTAGCATTAATTATTCTCTAAATATAAATCTGTATGACCTGGGTGTGTCTTGGCTTATGTGGAAGTGTTAAAATGACATTTTGATCATAAACCTCTTTCAATTCTCCCAAAAATGTGTCAATGTATCAAAGCCCCAAATTGGTGGAGGCACGCTGTAAAACTTGCACTGGTGCAGGCACGCTATAAGAACTGAGTGCAGGAATCTGTTGCACAGTGCAAGCAAGTAATTATAGGTTCAAAACATAATCAAATCAACTTTAACCTGCAACATAAAAACCTTTATTAAACTTCCATTAATGGTATTTTAATCCCGTTAAAACAAAAGAAGTAACAAATAATTGCAACAATAATCATTTAATCAAACAGTAGCATGAGAGATTTTGAATGAAAAATGAGAAAAAACTGAGGCCCAACACTTACTTTTTGTAAGGACACTTTACCCTATTCCCAGAAACTAGTGAAATGGAAAAAATGTTTTGTTTAGTAACAATATTTGTGGATGATGGGCCACTTACTCCTTTACTAATTAATCTATGTGATTTGCATGAAATTTAGTGAAATAGATTGAAAAACATATGTGGAATTTGGCCGCTTACTTTTCTCCCTAATTAAGCTATGTGTATTGCAAATAAAAATGAAATATAATCCAATTGCTCCACTAATAGTGGTTAGTAAAGTAACTAGGCAACCTAAAGAGACTGTAAAACAAATGCGGAGGTGAAGGAAATTCACTAAAGGCTTCCAATCACCTGAGAAAATATAAATTACAAGCTGCTTTTTTCTTTCTAGAAACTGCACGGGTTTAGTTATGCACATACGCAGTCGCACATCTGTTTGAGAAATCGTCGCAGGGTCAAGAATAAACCATGAATTACCAAGACTCTTTGCCAACAACAGGTCCATAAGGTCCTGCAAAAATTCCAGAGAGATGTTGGGCACCTTGTAAGGTGGTTATGTAGAGATAAGTTCCTTCAAATACAACTGTTAGAGTAGAGAAAATAAACCAGTGGATTCACAAATTCTATGGTAGTGTTTTGGTAGAAATGGAATACCAAATAACACCTCCTTAGTAGTTATTTGTTCCGTGCAAAGGAACACAGATAGAGTTGGTGTTGCTAGTGGACAAACTTATATAAACAAAGAATTGCAAACACTGAAAAAATGTATTGACAAAACATAAAATAAAAAAATATATAAATACACAAATAATACATAATGAAGCAAACAAGTCAACAAAATAATGGAAAAAGGTTCCCTTTATTGACTATTGGTGGTAAAATATGAATACAATAGATGAATACTAAACACTTGAAGAGAATTATTTGAGATATGCTGCTAAAAAATCCTTAGCAAGGAGGTCCCTTTCCTTAATCTCTTTTCAAGCTTCTCCTCTCTCTCAAAAGAAGTATGAAGACTCTCTCAATGGTGGACTCTTCTTCTCTCACTAGGATTATGGATTGCTGAGAAGTAATATCGAAAACATGCTAATTCTCTTAGTCTGCTTCAAAAATTGAATGTGGTGTTGCTCTGATAATTTGGCTAACATAACATTGTCCCATGTTTTGGTTCTCCCATGACTTGTTTATATATGATTTTTTGAATCCATCTTCCCTATGAATGATAGTGACTCAAGAGTAGGAAAAGATTATTCAATTGAGGGTTGCATATATTTAGGGCAACTCGAATTCAGTTTTCCTTGAATATCACATGTCAGGGAATCATCCTCCAAGTGTGGGAAGTGGTCCTGAATTTGTTGAGTCGCCCTTTTATTTGACTGCACATATTTTGGAAAACAAACGGCACGGCCGCAATTTTGGCCTTCATATATGGTGCACAATCGAAATTTTATACATGAAACCTTAGGGGAAATTAAATTATTTGAACTACCATTATGTCTTCATCTGGAAAATATTTATTTGTATGTTATGTTGGATGACCTTAGGTGTCTTTTAGAGTATACAATTTTCTGGTGTTAACAATATGTTCAATAGCTTCGTCTTTTTCCTTGATCAACAATTCCTATTGATTTTTATTTTTATTCTTAAAACTTTGTATCTATTTTAGAGAACTAACTATAGGTTCAATAGCTTCATCTTTTTCCTTGATCAGCAATTCCTGTTGAGTTTTATTTTTCTTCCTCAACCTTTGTATCTCTTCAAGAGAACTGACCAACTCTCCTTCTAAATCAACTTCAACCTCTTCTTATCCATCAGAATTAATATCTTCTACTTCCATATTATCTATGGATGTGAGAATAAATCATTTTGACCTTTAATAATCTGTCCTCATATGAATATCGGTTTCCTTCACTTTCAGAGGAGTTGGCATCTTGGGTGTAGAAGCTTTTAATTTTAGCCTTATTTCTATCCTTTTGTATTTTTCTAAAATTTTCTCTAGGATCATATTCCCTTTTCTTCTTTTCAAGACACTTTAAAGCATAGTGACCTACTTTACCACAATTAAAGCACTTTAAAGGTAACTTACTTGTGTACTTACCTAAGCCTCTCTTGATATTCCTTACAAAATTATCTTTCTCTTCTTTTTATTCACACCATGAATCATCATGTTCTTCATTGGGCTTATTATCTACTTTGAAGGTTGAATCCTTTGTTGTAGGCTTTCCATTAGAAATTCTCATCTCATAGGCAGTGAGAGTGCCTAGTAGTTGGTTGAAAGTGAGAGTCTTCAATTTTTTCATCTCCTCTATGGCTAAAACCTTGGGATTAAATCTCTCAGGGATAGATCTCAACACTTTTTGAACTACTACTAGCTCTTATGATCTTTCATCAAGACCTCTTATAGTGTTCACAACCTCAACAACTCTAAGGAAGTATTTTTCAATATATTTATCATCATGCATATTTAAAGACTCAAATTTCATTCTAAAACCTTAAAGTTTGTGTTTCTTTAACTTTTTTTCAACTTCATAGCAACTTCTCATCTTGTCCAAATTAGCTTTTATAGTAGAGCAATCCATGACCTTGACTAGTTCTGATTTAGGTAGGTTGTCAATCATGGCATCCATATATTTAGCATTACATGTGAATTCCATATTATAATAACTAGTAATTCATTCCATCTTTTTATATTCTTCTTCTATTGCATCCCATACATCAACTCTAAGTGATTTAATATAAGTTTTCATCCTTACCTTCCAAAACACATAGTTTGTTCCATTGAACATCGGTGCCTTATTGGTGTATCCTCCTTAATGTTTTTCCATACTCCTTGATATTTGTTCCAAATTTTAAGTTAATCCAAAATTAACCTTTCTCTAATACCAATTGTTAGAAACCATGACAATATTGAGAGGGGGATGAATCAATATTGTAGGAATTTTAAAAAATTTCTTTCACTAGTAGAACTACTAGGACATCAATAAATATTTCAGCAACAAATCATATGAGCATCACAAGAGAAAACACAAGAATCACAAAATATAACACATAAATTCTTCAAACTTCTCTTCAATTACTTCACAAATTAAAGCTTATACTTTTTGTTACAAATTTATTTGGATTCAACTAGAAGGGAGTTCTACTCCCTAATTTATGAGCTACAGTTGAAAGGAGTTATGACCCCTAGTTTATCATTTACTAGTTAAAGGATATATAACCCCTAAATACTTACCAACCACTACTAGTGTGAGCTACAAACCATGATCTACAAGTATCTACTTGTTTGGTCTCAACTATTCATCTTTCATACAATTTTCAAACTCAAATCATGAAGACCATCTACTTACAAGAAAACAATTTACTCACTTCAATCATTCACCCCAAACACCATAAAATCACCTTCAACAATCTATGATCACTTATAAAAACACCATACACACACCATAACATCTATTAATTATTTTCCTTCTTTCAAACTCAATTATGCTTATATAAAAAGTTGAGCTGATATTTTTAGTTACTAGCTTCTAGTTAAGTTCGACTCAATATCATGCAAAAATATTTTTTTGACTCACTTACCACTTCTGTAAAGTCTTATGAATATGATATTTATTTCTTCTAAATTTAATATGTTTTCTCTACAAGAAAACTAAGCTAAACTGATCAAAATATTCAATTTTGGATTTTTTTATAGGTTTTAGTGAATTTTCTAAATTTGATTGACCACCAAATTTGGAAAAACTGCTAATTTTTTTTTTCAAATCTATCCATTCCACTAAATACTACTACCAACATATCAATGCCTTTGTTTCCAACTTTAACACAATTCCTATTTGGTCTTAAACTCCAAAAACTTCCAAGTTCATGTCTCAAATCAAGGGATGAACCGAGGTCATGGCATTTGCAAATTCTATTCACCGACGACTACTCTAGAGTCTCGACTTACCTAAAATCCTTTAAATTTCTAAAACAAGGAAAATCATTATAGAGTGTGATTATATGGCACAATTTCCAATGTAGTTTGGAGGTCAGAATTCAGTGTGTTTTCTACTGCATTATTTTGGCACTTGCCTCTGACTAGCTCGAGCCCCGACTAGCCTTGAGTCCTGACCTTCAACTCTAATATTTTTTGATTTTTCAGAAAATCCATTACATAAGAAAATATCACCAAACGCGTACCTTGGCATGAAATATAAGGCACTACCACATCATCTTTCTTATTTCATCTATCCCATGTGGTTTCTTCTGAGTGGTCCCACATGTCACTCCGATTTGGCCCACTTTCCCACCCAAAAACTCCAAATCGGCATGTCATGTGTCACTTTGTTATTGGTGTCGTTTCACTATTGACATCATGATGACATCATCATCCACATGTGTCGCCACATGTACATCCACTTCACTATTGTGACCCAATCATACGTTTCCATGTGTCCACAGGTGATTCGTCCATGTTATCACTTAATGCAACTGAGCAAGGGTCCCATAACTTGATTTTTCATCCATTTTATTTATAAATAAAAATTGGTCGGAATAGGAATTTAAATAGTTAAGGGTTGGGGTTAAGGGGTATGATTTTTTTTCTGCTTCTCTCGACCTTCGACTAAGCCAAAATCCTAGCTCCTGCTTACCATTGTGGTTTTTACGGACCCCCCTTGATTGTTAACTATTGGGCAGACATGGCCCCGTGAAATTTATCTTATGGGTCATGGTATACACGTGGTGCTCATCCAACACATAGATATTACCATTATATAACACTAGTCTGCTTCACTGGCTTTTGCAATTAACTTTATCACTAATTTTAGTTGCTACCTTTAACCATCAAGGGAATTTTGAGGTCTAAAATGGGCCTCCTAAGAAAAATTTACAACCAAAATAAAATTTATAAGAACCAATAGGATTCAATATGATGATGTCAACCATGGGGGATGATTCACTATTTTTTAATTAAAAGGGTAAAAAGATTAAAAAATAATAAAATAATAAAACTACTTTTTCAACTCAAATTTTCAACTTATCTCCCAAATTTTTTTACTCACATTTCGAGCGGGAATACTCGTTGGATGAAAAATTCAATTCCTTATCCAAGGAGTTCCCATGTTACATACTTTCGATGGACCCTACTACGTGAAAATGAGAAATACATGAAAAAATGTAATTGCAATCATGTTTTTCATGTATTTTTTATTTTTCGTGTAGCAGGGTCCATCGAAAGTATGCAACATGGGTACTCCTTGGATAAGGAACTAAATTTTGCATCCAACGAGTACTCCCGCTCGAAATTTGAGAAAAAACTTTGGGAGATAAGTTGAAAATACGAGTTGAAAAAATAGTTTTTTCTTTTTTCCCTCCAAAATTTGATGATGTCATCAAATCTTATTTTATTATTTCCACTATTATTTTATAATTTCCTTAGGAGGCCCATTTTAGACCTCAAAATTCCCCTAATGGCTTTATGACATGTCACCTTTGACTGGAAATAAATTCTAATCTAGGAGGCCATTTTCAAACTTCCATATACCCTTGGAAACCTATTTTAGAGCTCTATATAACTAGGTAGTTTCCAAAGAAACTTGAAGCTATTTGATATACAAGAAATGGCTCCAAATTATCTACACCTTGACCATTCTCCTTTTATAAATATGCTTGCACCCATCAATGCCTATGTCATAAATTTTCCATCTAGCGTTCTCCCTTTACATCAATGACAATTTCTAATAGATATTCATACATCTAGTAGTTGTGGATAAATACCTAATTTTTTATCAATAGCTAATGAGGGTACCTCTAAAGAAGCAAGAAGAATTGCGCTGAGGAAAATGAGAAAATATCCCATGTGTGTTCATCCATAAGAGAAAATGAAAGCATCCCTTATAGTGATGGAGAGGGAATACTTCTCAGGTTTATGGAAGATTCCATATATATATATATATATAGGAATCTAGATCTTTCTTTTGATTCTATTAGCACTTATGATACTAAAGAAAAGGATCTAGACAAGAAGATGTATTTCAGGAAGAAGCTCATATATGTATTCGAAGAGATAAAGGAGCTTTCAGAAACTAATCTCAAGCAAGAGGAGAAATTGAAATAATATAAGCTTGAGAATGATAAGATGAGAAAAACTATTGATGATATCAATTCTCAACAAGAGGAAGCCAACATATCAAATTAAGGGCTAACAAATCAGCTTCATGAGAAAGAAGCTTATTGTGAGAATGTACAAGTTGAAGTATTTTCATTAAGACATTATCTAGAAAAATTAAATGATCAATTGTCTCAATAGCATAAGCTAAAGGAGGGTTTCGAGATTCTAGATGATATTATCAACAAGTAGAGATCCCCTCTCATCAAAGATGGTTTTCGTTTCAAAGATGAATCAAGATGGGAGAAGGAAGAAAGAAAAGAATTAGCTAGTCATGTTAGTGTAGTTAAAATTTTCAACAACAAAAAGGGAAAAGTAGTTGTTGGAAATAAAAAGTAGTAGAATGTTATGCAGCAACAAATTAAAGTGAGTAATATCCCTAAGAAGCAACAACAATGAGGAGATGAAGCTGGAAATCAACAAATACAAAGGAGAGGAAAAGATAATAATGGCTAGAAGAGGCAACAATAGCAAAGAATAGTTTAAGGTAGCAATTCATATGACCACAAAGAGAAAATGAAGAAATAGCATGGCACCCTTCAATTTTAGGGAAAAATGCCCCAAGGAAAGGAATTTTCAGTTATCAAAATCTTTTTCATGGTTATTGTTTTTTCTTGCAAAAATTATGGGCATAAAACCATATATTACATATGGAATTCAAGAACACAAAATATGTTGGGTGGAAGAGACCCAAGAATTCATAAGATGCCCAAAAGGCAACATGCTAACAACAAGAGAGGATTTGACTAGCATTTTTTCAGGAATATAAATCCTTTTGTCCCATACATGTACCATGTTGAATGCTACAACTATGGAAAAATTGTGCATAAGGAAGAAGAATGTCGATACTAGAAGGAAATGTGCCACTCATAGAGTGTGCAATAAAAAGAGGCAACTCAACCATTAAATGCAAAAATAAATGAAAGCGAGTTTATCTTTAGCGCTTTGTGTAAAGGAAACAACTGATGAGCCTCAATATTGCATAAAGAATGCTGCAACTCCCAAGGCTACCTACTTAAGAGGTATCAACACTATATGTGCAACATACAATGTGTCCTTATTTTTTTGATCCAATGTAATGGATTTAATTTCATGAAATCAAAGCCTAAATTAATTTCAAAAATGGAAGTGTCTCTTTGAAAAGAAATTAATCCTAGGCAAGAACAACAATTTGTAATTGAAATCCTAAGAGCATGAATTCAAATAAATAGGACTAATCTACTTTGTAAATATGCATGTCATAAGTGGTGTTTATTCTTCCACAATCATGGATTAATATCCTGGGGGTCATGATTTAATCCTAAGAGACAAAAAACAAGGTTTGGGAGAAAATATGGTTGATTTTGCACATGCTACAAGAGTGCTACAGGAAGTTTTGTTTTTGCTACAGGAATTTTTGTTTTGGAGATAACTCACGGAATGACTAAGTAAATCAAATGAAAATGGGATGGGAAATTTTTTTTTAGTAAGTAGGATTTCTTAGGTCTCCATTCAAAGTGGAATCGCTCCAAAATACACTTGTTCACATGTCCTAAAAAATAACAGAAAAATTACTACTCTAAAATATGGAAATTCAAGAACTAATGAGCTGATTAATCTATAAAAATCATAACCTAATAAAGTGAAAATGAAATGGGGGTAATTTTTTTATTAAATTTAATATTATTATGACCTAATCCAAGTGGAATCAAGTCAAATGAAGCTCATTAACCCATTCTAAAAAATAGCATAAATTTACTACTATTTCGATATAAGGCATTTCAAGAAATCTTATATTCGTGAACTAGTAACCAAATCCAAGTAGCTTAATGATTAAGATAAAATTCCAAAGTTTTTTTGAGGATGAATAATGATTTTTAATCTGTAAAAAACCTGCAAAAGAACTCAATTCAATCATTTAACTCAATCCTACAACAAGAAAAGAAACAATACTAAATGCAAAAATATGCAAAATAGAAATAAGAGATGCATGTGAATAAGAAGTGAAAAGAACATAAAGAAATTGTGCAATAGGGCTCTGAGGCTCATGTGATGGAAAATTCCAAGGAGGAATCATAGTCCTATGGAAGAAACCAAGCCTTAGAAGCTAAAAATGGCACCAAACTTCATTATTGAATCAATCCAAATACATCCCTGCAAGAAAAGAAAGTGGAACTGCTAAAAAACATGTTTCTCCACAATAAGACTACATGCCTCTAGAGGCCAATTCGAATTGATACTTATACAAAATGATGAGGAAGCATTATCTTTGAAAGGAGGAAGCTTTCCCCTCCAAAATCCCTCAAATAGTGGACCGATTCCCGATGCTAGGAGTTTGCAATAAATGACAGGGAAGCCATTCCTAGATTTTCTCAATCATCAGAATTCTAGAATATCTCAATTTTGATTTCATGATATTTTGTTCATTTATTCTCCAATATTGATCCTCCTGTAGTAGAGAGAAAGTCCTAAATTATCTCCTTTTCCAAATATTCATAATCTTCCCAATATTCTCACAATATCCTTCAAAAATAAATAATATTAGGCACAAATATGAAATTATATCTAAACCTTCCTAAGAAAATATTATATCTTAAAAAAAATTATTAAGTGTAGAAGGAGAGATTTAATATATCCTTTATGTGCCTAATAAAGGTTATATGGAACTTAATTTATGTCTAATTTAGATGCCCATCATACCCGCCTGTTGCCTCGAGGGGTCCTGACCCAGGTTCGGTAAGCAAGATTTTCCAACAAACACATACTCACACAGCCCTTTTGTGATGACCTACTTATTAGCAGGTCGAAGTCTCACAGTAGTATGGTGAGGTCACCCAGAGAACAGGGTTTCACTGTGAGAAAGGATGGGTAAAGCAAGCAGAGTAGTGCCAGATCTGTGATCCCTGATTACCTTATTCTACACAGAGTTAATTAAGTCTTGAGTCACATCCACGTGCACTAGATATATAGTTCTATGCTTGTTATATCATCAATACAACAGTATATAAATAGAACATGATAGATCTAGATCCAAGAATGCAGTACACAGATCTTTCACAGCTTAAAGACATAAAACGCACAATGCAACAATTACCATTAGTTCATATAATAGTACTCACATATTCAGTTCTCTAACAATCTTCTGCATTCATTCATTCATCAATTCTTCCTTACAATTCCAATTCCCTTCCCAACCTGTGCACACAGCAGCAGGGTCCGCACACAGTTGGACTAGGATTTCTGCACACACAGCCAACAGGATTCTATTCCCCAAAACCCAAACAGATCACTTAAACAATAGATCACATCAATAGCTCATCATTTCCTATCTTCTACAATACAAAATGCATCTCTATTTATAAAAATCTAGCCTCGACTATCCTATGGTTCGCAACCCATGGTTTTCGGACCCCTAGATTACCCTTTGACCCATTACAATGCGTTTGGGGCTTTGAGTCATCCCAAAACCCCTCCGCTAGGATAAATATAATCAAAAATATCAAAATTGGACTAGTTTCGCAGCTTGTTAGGAGACCCCGTTCCAACAGTCCCCCAACGCAATCTTGTGACTCGTCCCGAGTCACTGCAGTGGTGCAGCTTCGACTTGCCTGCGCAAGGTAGTCAGAGTGCAAAGGAGTGGAGGGAGCACTTCCTTACTCTGGGCCGCAGCATGTTGTGCAATGTTGACCATTATCAGGGAGGCAGGGCTATCTGGAGCCATGATGATCCGTTCCAACAGTCGGTGGAGGCGCGCAATGGCAAACTGCATATCTTCGGCGAGTTGGAGTGCGGTATCAGCCCATGGTTTCAACCGTTTCCGAGTGGTTGCTTATTGTGGCGAAGGTTCTCAATCTTGTCCAGGAGGGCTAGATGCTGCGTGGAGATAGTGGAGGGTGAGGAGGTTCTGACTTGGTCCAGAGCAGCTTTTGCCTGCTGCAATTTCGTCTGGATATGCTAAAGCGTGGAATGGTGCTGGATGGTCGTCCATAGGTGGGTAGCTGCTTTGACCAGTTGTGCGCCCTGTGTCAGCTGTTCCTTAATAACCCGCGTTGTCTCTGTGACCACTGCAGTCCGCTCTTCCCGTAGTTCCCGAGGTTCGGTATATTGTTGTCGCCTGGCTCGGTCATGGTGGCGAACTTCGCGCAACGCTCTGGTGTGCAGTCTGTGTAGCTCTGTGCGATATAGTTGTGCTAAATCAATTCAGATGTTAGGAATATTGCTTCTGTGATCCATAAGTTGTGAAAAAAATCTTTCGGTAAAAATCACATCCAAATAAATTTGGTCGACGCGTTTCGAACCAGCCAGTGTGGTTCATCATCGGGACTTGATGAAAAAATCTAATCAGGAAACCCAATTAAATAGATACGAGAAGCTCCAACTAGTCGTTGTAAAATAACGGCTAGTTTGACTAAATCAAGGAAAAAAAATCAAAAAGTCAAACAATATATAAAATGATTAAAGATTATAATATGAATATTATTTATTTTTAATTTTAATTTTTAATTATTATACAATAAGAATTATTCAATATATTCTAGAAGATTAAATAAATATTGAATTATTTCTATTAATAGAATAATAATTAAAATATTTATTTTGTTTAATATTATTTAAAAACATAAAGGATTAAATGCTAAATAAATAAATAAATATTTATAAAATGGATTTAATAAATCTATTTTAATTAATTAAAAATCAAATCAAATCAAATAAAAATTATTTAAAAATTAAATTATTATTATTATTATTATAAATGTGATCTAATTACTCCTCTTCATAGGCTGGCTCCGTATACCGCGCACCTTCTACTGGATGTAGTGGTACTATGACACACGTACCTTTTCTTTCAAACACTATGTTGTGTTTCTTGAGATTGATGACACCCCCCATGTCAATTGCCCAATCCAGTCCAAGGAGCGTAGGGTAGGGATCCACATCTTCCACAATTTCTATGACTTCAAAGTTGGCAAGGACCCTTACCCTTGCGATGTCAACCATGAATTTTGGCAATCTCACTAGAGGGATGATTTTCTGTTGATTGGCCATTTG
The DNA here is from genome assembly GCA_034641835.2 of Pinus albicaulis. NCBI lineage: Eukaryota > Viridiplantae > Streptophyta > Pinopsida > Pinales > Pinaceae > Pinus > Pinus albicaulis. Next base: position 283,647,530 of record CM076584.1, on the reverse strand, counting down.
CATCTGGATGGTGGACCATTATAATTTAGGTTCCCCCATTGGTTTCCATGTCTACTTTGGTAATACATTCGCATCTGACCCTAGATCTAAGATAACCTGATCCATCTCGTACTCACCAATCTGCGTAATCAATCGCATCTCTCTTTCGGTCCACTTCTTATAGCTGTATAGCTTGTGTACATCCTTGGTTTCAGGGATCAAATTGGTCCGACCCGCGCAGGTATTCAGTAGATCTTGGAGATTACCTATAGCCTGCAGATTTCGCAACAGCTTCAGAGACACCTTTAAAACGGGCTCAACCCCTTCCTCTATCTGAGGTTGTGTTGGTTTTGTTGGGGTAGTTTGTTCTTTGATAGGCACGCCTTCCCGGGAGGCAATCTCTTCCTTTTTTCCTTGGGTGACCATCCCACTACGTGTCATGACTTTTACACAGGGATCCATCTTTCTTAGCTCAGATTTAACTCTTTGTACGTTCTGCATAGGGGTGGGCTGCTTTTCCTATATCTTGTCTATTAAAATTGGGCAGTCTTATACCTCATGGTCTAGCTGCCTACAATATTTTCATGAAGGCCTGGTGGGGTTTGGGCATTCTCTGGAAAAGTGACCTATTTCTCCACAGTTATAACTGTAATGTTCCTTTTTCAAGAAATTATGCTCCATCGGGAATATCTTAAGATATTCCAATTCCTTCTTCAGTGTGCTATCACAAGTCCATTTTAGAGATTGACTGATGGAGAATTTAAAGGATATAACTCCTTCTAAATAAGGGAGAAATTCTGAGGCTAGCTGGCCCTTCTCAGACTTTGCCTATGGATATGCAATATTCCACTTTGGGAATTTCTACTACAGGGTCCTTGAGGACGCTGTATAAGGAAGCTGCTGCAAAAATATGACATACCAATGTTGGGATGCCCTAGAACACATCTCATACAAATCCTATGCAGAATATGAGCTCAAAGAAATAACTCTAGATGGGTTATTCAGATCTCCCCAATCTAGGTATCTAAAACAATGCTCAATGAAAGAGCTTACAACAATATGTGAACATAAACATGAACTCTGCAACTCTTAATACATCATAAGAGGGAAATGCTATAGCCATCATGATATTATGATATATCAGAAAATAAATACAAAACATAGCTGAGGGACAAGCCACTCAAGCTTTAAGAACCAACCTCCAGTACATGAACAATGAAATACATGAGTAACTGCAACTCCACAAAATGCTGGAGTAACTGCAACTGCGCAGTGTATATGAAGGCATAGCTACTGAATATGAATGAAATACATATGTGGCTGAAGGAATACAAGAAATAAGCCCAATAACAAGAAATGGGCTGAAATACAAGATTTCTATCCAATCTATGAAGATTGCTAGAAATGCCGGAGAATACAAAAATGTGACAACCAAGTTGTTACTGCAATTGATACAAAATATGACTGAGGCCATGGTAGATCTGAAATGTAGATGCCCTCCTCTGATAATGTCTCTAATACAAAGTGTTGATCACTTTGTCTCATAAACACACTCCTGATGAGCTCATGAAACCCTCTCTCATTGCCTCCTCCAAAATAACGCAGTTTCCTCCATGGACTGCGCAGTGGAAGAAGATGGAAGTGTGGCCTCATGCCACTGATCTGAAATACAGCCCGAGAATCCTCCTTGCAGCTCCTCCAATGAATAGATCACTCCTCCACTGACGAAAATTAGACAAGAGAGACTCCATGAGTTCCTCTCTAACTGCACCCAGCTACACAACGTCCTCTCTGCTGCAGAAATAATGATGTAGAAGATGAATGAAGCTATGGCCAATGCCGGATTGAGGAAATTTAGTTCAATCCTCATCCTTCCTTGAGAAAGAGGTAGGAATTCCCGACCGGGAACACCCTAGTGCCCGAGGGCACCATCACCCTGCTAAACAGCCCGGGGATGCAAGCTTTTGCAGACCCAAGTCTGAAAATCTAAAACATAGCATAACGAAAATGGGATGCCACCTCCTCCATATAAAGTGAGAGAAATCTTCTCCACCATGGTCCCACCAATTAGGGTTTCCACCCTCATGTGAATCTCTTCCCTCCAAAACTGCGCAACTTCTCTAGGAAGCCTCTTCCTCCTTGGGCAGAGCTGTTGAATTTAGTCAAAGATGACTAATCAAGTGAGTTGGGTTCCATTCACACCCTTGGTGTTTATTTCAACTGCTTTATTCAATCCATTTTCACATTAGGAGTTTTATTTCTTCATCTAAAATGGGCTAAGGTGTCTCCTTCCCCATTTTATTAAACAAAAATAAAATGTGCAACTATAATGTTCCATTCTAGCTTGAGGCTAAAATTGGGAACATTACAATCCTCCCCTCCCACATGTTGCTTGCCCTCAAGCAACTGCATAGAGAGAACAAAATTGTCTCCCCCTTATTCTCTTGTGGCCTCCTCATCGATGGTCCCACCACTACTCAAATATGTTGCAATAAAGCTATCCTCCAATGCTCTCCCCCAAGTATGCATGACGTCAACAATGCTCATCGTGGAAAGATAGAAGGTTTAGTGGAATCCTTCTTGCTGTGTTAAGGCCTCCTTAAGGTAGGAGTGATGATATGCATGGGAAAAATTTTCTCCCAATGATGATCCTCTCATCCATGCAATCATCAAATATAAATCTCAACCCCCGGTTTCTGCAATGTGTTAGGGCTGAATGGAGAGTGTGCTTGTGCTCCTCAAAGTGGTCCTCTCTCCATTTGAAGTGTTCATGGGGCTGCCTCTATCCTTGGGCTGAAATGGTATGGCCTCCAAGAATGGCCCAAGCTACCCCATCAAGAAAATATAGCCATGAAATTCCTCTGCAAATTCTCCAAGTGGTCCCTCCCACAAGAAGGTACAAGTAGCAATGTGGCAATCATGGTTTTACCATGGCGTCTCCTGCAAGATACAACATATATAATGGCGAGAATCATGCTCCCAATGGGCTGTACATACAATGCTCTCCAAGTAATGCTCCTCAATAAGTGTACAACATCAGAAATATATAAGGAGCAATATGCAATAGAAACAAGTTGTCATAGGACAACCGGAGAGTGGTTCATAGTTCCACTCATGGAACCTGTGCAGTGCCTCCTTGGCCTGCCTCAAAATAAAAAGTAACAAGTGATGAACTAGCCACTTGTTTGCTGCCACAACATCTCCTCATAAGATGAAACATGAAATCACAATAACACCAAGAAGTATGTGGCTTCCCCCACAACTGTCACAAAATAGCCAAAATCAAGGCTACAAGTAGCTGTAAGTACATCCTCATGAAAAAAGCAAGAAGTAACAAGCCTCCTTGATGCATCATGCTCCTCAATCAATGAAAATAAGTACAATACAAAATATGAAATTATACCTCCTCCATCATGCACTAGAGCTCTTGAGCTAAAATGGCTCAACTGAATTCTCTCCCTCTCCTCCAATGAGTAAGGGAATGGTTGTGCCAACCTCTCCAAAATCAACTGGGCTCTACATCTATCCATATGCTGATGTAGATCATGTTGAATGCCCTCCCAAGTGAACTCCTCTAGCGAGACAAAGTATGCATCCAAGTGCATAGCTAGGAAGTCCTCATATGCTGCATGCAAATAATTTCTCCTCGAGACTAGGAATTATAGTCAAGAAGAGTCTACCATGATGATAGATGATCATGTCATCCACTAGGTATCTGCCATCTCCATCAAGGCCATCCAAAAATCATGCATGCACCAAGATCCTGGGACCTCTCAACCAAAAGCTGAGTTCTCCAACATGGATCAATCCTCCACATAGACAGTGCTGGTGTTCTGCAATGTGGTGCTCCATCACGCTGCTGCCTACTACCTTGACATCCCCTCATGTCAAATTCATCCTCCAATTTGCTACCATGCCCATCATGCAGCTGCTCATGCTCAAAGAAATGATGATATCTGAAAACAAGCCTCCCATGAAAGACTATCATCTCCAAAGAATCTCTCGATCCTGGGAAATATAAGCATGAGTGGCCTCCCTCTACTCCAAAGCATGAAAAATTTCTTCCCCAAAGGAAGTGACCTCTCTCTCACCAAATCCATGGAGCAGTCATCCTACATCATGAAGATGCTGTCCTCTATCCATACAACAACTCTATCTACATAGTGAAATTGATGAGAATGGGTGGTACTGAAAATGAGAGAGTGTATCCCTCGTCCTTGTGCTTATCCCCAAACTCTCTGCGCTGTAATGGATTCCTCCAATGTCTCCACCTCTCCGGAATCCAAGAGTGATGAACTAAAAAGCATGATGCCCCTCATCATCTCTAGATCATGTGGCCTCCCAGGTGGAAAGCCCCCAAAAGTGAGACATCAAGATAGGAAGTGGACTGTATATATGAGAGGAATGAATGGTCCTCTCTCTCTACTGTGCAGTGCAGTCCTTCTCCTATGTGAATAAAATCTCTGAAATAGATAAGGGTGAATGTCCACCATCCCTTCATGCCGATCCTCCTGGTCTTCTTCTTCTTCCAATTGTGTAGCGTTGTAGATTCTTATATGCACCTCCTCTCTACCAACATGTGAGTGTGTCTCCTCCTCAATGAGAGGCCTTGGCCTTCCTTAGAGAGAAATATCTCCACACCCTCACAAATGGAAGAGTGCCCTTCATATAATGGGGGTCTTGCCTCTAGCAAGTCAGTCTCCTAATTTCTCCCCCTCTAGAAAGATGGAATGATCTTTTTTTCCATGGTTCCCCTTCATGCATGCAAAGTGTTTGTAGATTTTTCACACCATGCTTCTCATTGGTTTTCACCAATCCCCTTTGCAAACTCTATGTGAATTTAACACACGATCTATCATTTTCTTGAGAACATGAAATAGAACTCTGAAATCAATTATCATGAATCATACCTTTGAGTTGCAACGCTGCTCCTCCAAAGGCCTCATCTCCTTTCATCCATCCTTCTTGCAGTAGCTGTGGGAAATGTACTGCATTGTGGATCTACATGTGAGGCTGAATGCTCACACCCTCCATGAAAATATATAGGGATTGCTCCATCCACAAACCCTTTTCAGAAAATTTCTCCAAAATTTTCCCCTTTCAGCAGATCTTCAATGGTGTGCTCAATGGTCTGGAAAAGAAGAAGAGAAACCTCCTATTCCTTCATTCCTCTTCCTTGTTTCCTTTGTCAATCTCCTCTCCTTGGAGAGAAGCTCCTCTTACTGATGGCAATGGATCTTGGGCACAAGCTGAGCCAAGATCATGCTCTGATACCACTGTAATGTTCCTTTTTCAGGAAATTCTGCTCCATCGGGAATATCTTAAGATATTCCAATTCCTTCTTCAGTGTGCTATCACAAGTCCATTTCAGAGATTTACTGATGGGGCATTTACAGGATATGACTCCTTATAAAGAAGGGAGAAATCCTTAGGCTAGCTGGCCCTTCTCATACTCTGCCTATGGATATGCAATATTCCACTTCGGGAATTTCTGCTACAGGGTCCTTGAGGACGCTATATAAGGAAGCTGCTGCAAAAATAATACATACCAACGCTGGGATTCCCTAGAACACATCTCATACAACTCCTATGCAGAATATGAGCTCAAATAAATAACTCTAGATGGGTTATTCAGATCTCCCTAATCTAGGTATCTAAAACAATGCTTAGTGAAAGAGCTTACAGCAATATGTGAACATAAACATGAACTCTGCAACTCTGAATACATCATAAGAGGGAAATGCTACAACCATCATGATATTGTGATATATCAGCAAATAAATACAAAACATAGCTGAGGGACAAGCCACTCAAGCTTTAAGAACCAACCTCCAGTACATGAACAATGAAATACATGAGTAGCTACAACTCCACAAAATGCCGGAGTAGTTGCAACTGTGCAGTGTATATGAAGGCATAGCTGATGAATATGAATAAAATACATATGTGGTTGAAGGAATACAAGAAATAAGCCCAATAACAAGAAATGGGCTGAAATACAAGATTTCTAGCCAATCTATGAAGATTGCTAGAAATGCCGGAGAATAAAAAAATGTGACAACCAAGTTGTCACTGCAACTGATACAAAATATGACTGAGGCCATGACAGATCTGAAATGTAGATGCCCTCCTCTGATAATGTCTCTAATACAAAGTGTTGATCACTTTGTCTCAGAAACACACTCCTGATGAGCTCATGAAACCCTCTCTCACTGCCTCCTCCAAAATAACGCAGTTTCCTCCATGGACTGCGCAGTGGGAGATGATGGAAGTGTGGCCTCATGCCACTGATCTGAAATACAGCCCGGGAATCCTCCTTGCAGATCCTCCAATGAATAGATCACTCCTCCACTGAAGAAAATTAGACAAGAGAGACTCTATGAGTTCCTCTCTAACTGCACCCAGCTACAAAACGTCCTCTCTGCTGCAGAAATAACGCTGTAGAAGATGAATGAAGCTGTAGCCAATGCCGGATTGAGGAAATGTAGCTCAATCCTCATCCTTCCTTGAGGAAGAGGTAGGGATTCCCGACCGGGAACACCCTAGTTCCCGAGGGCACCATCACCCTGCTAAAAAGCCTGGGGATGCAAGCTTTTGCAGACCCAAGTCTGAAAATATAAAACATAGCATAACGAAAATGGGTTGCCATCTCCTCCATATAAAGTGAGAGAACTCTTCTCCACCATGGTCCCACCAATAATGGTTTCCACCGGCATGTGCATCTCTTCCCTCCAAAACTGCGCAGCTTCTCTAGGAAGCCTCTTCCTCCTTGGGCAGCGCTGTTGACTTTAGTCAAAGATGACTAATCAAGTGAGCCTGGTTCCATTCACACCCTTGGTGTTTATTTCAACTGCTTTATTCACTCCCTTTTCACATTAGGAGTGTTATTTCTTCATCTAAAAGGGGCTAAGGTGTCTCCTTCCCCATTTTATTAAACAAAAATAAAATGTGCAACTATAATGTTCCATTTTAGCTTGAGGCTAAAATTGGGAACATTACAATAACAAACTAGCTTCCCACATCCTCGTCCTGCGCTTCCTCCTCGACCTCCTCTGCCTTGGGCTGGTGATCCTCCAAAGTGCGCAGAAAATCTTGGCGACGCAGGGTCCGATTGCACCCTGTATAATTTCCCACGATCCATCATTAAGTCATAAGTACGGAAGTTCTGCTCATCATGTCCCACTGATCGACAGAATCGGCACCATTGTTGCTTTAGTTCAGGGACATACGCACCTAACTGAGGGCAATGGTTTGTATCATGCAGTCCTGCTACTTGACAATCATCACACCATAGTGTAGGTTCGCTTGAACCCGGTCGTAAAAGGACAGGTTCCCTACTCACCCCTGGGCGTACCGGGCTAGGTCCTCCTGCTTGCATGTAATCCGTCAATAGAGGGCACTAATCCTTTGTATGGCCAGACACCCGGCATCGTATGCACAAAAGATCTGCGCAACCGTCCTTTCCCCACTCCTTTCACAGGTTTTGTATCTCCATATGCATAGCCCCAAGTTGTTCCTGGATTTTTTGTACCCCTGCTGACGTATCCTCTCGGGGGGCATCCTCTAGTTTCATAGTGACTTCCATAGCCTTCTCCTGCGACTCAAAGGTTTGATGACTCATTGGCATGCTTAGGTGAGGTAATAACATAGCAATGAACTATTTTGTGTGTTGTCTATCATCATATTCGAATCCCCCTTCCCTAATTTCCTTCTTCAGTCGCTAATCAGCCTCCCATACTGACTCAGACACACCTTGTTTGAAGTCCTTTACTTCTGCTACCAACTGGGAATAATATTTCAACTTCCTGAACTGGTGCTTCAAAGTGTCCTTGATATCTTGAATAGACGTGCCCCCATTCTGGGCAATATACCGCATATACCAGTCCAGGGCCCTCTCCTCAAAGGCCAACGACAGTTGCGCCCTTTTTACCGTATCACTTGCCACATTCTACACAGTCCATACGGAGTCTGCCACGAACCAAAATCGGTCCATATTCTCATCTCCTACCCCCTTGAAGGTAGGTAGTTTCAAATTGCAGCCATATCACTATTTAGGGAGGGTGGCGATATAGGCGAATTTTTACCCTTGCGCGGCCGAGGTGGCAATGTAGCTGGGGGATCTTGCACACCCGATTCCTGAAACGAATTGTAAGCTGATCTCCCTCCGTCAAGGTTGGTCTGATAGTATTTACCACTACGAGTCACGCTGTCGTCAAGATCCGAGATCATTAAGTCAGTATGACTACATAGAATGCTCTTTTCACAAAGTAATATCTTGATCAGCAACGATGACGTCCTCATAAATTTACCTCGGAATCCTTTGAAGAATCATTGTTCAGCCTCAGAGTATGATACAAACTGATCAATGGCAAGCTCTGTCACAAATACTCTAAGCACACTATCCACCTAAGGATCCACCGTGCGTGTGATAGTATTATCAGCTTTTTCCAGCTGCTCAAGTAGCTCTGGGGTCCACTAAGTGACTCGCTCATCCTTCCAGCACTTCTGGAATTCCACAAGCCTAGCCATCCACTCCTGGAGTTCAATCGCAAAGGTTACAAAGAATATTTCGTAGCTTTCAGTAAGAATGTACCTATTTTTCCACCTCTCCGCCGTTATTTTTCACTGTGGTTTTATTTTACTGTGAACTCCTGGATCTGTCTTTCGAACCAGTCTTCGATCTCTTTTCTTTCAGGTTTCCAGTATTCTCTTGTCATTACCCGATTCCTCTCTCAGACTTCCTCTGGTCCCAGCAACGGAACCATTTTTTGGCTCAAGGGGTCCTGACCAAGGTTCGGTAAGAAAGGTTTTCCAACAAACCCCTATACTACTGGCCCTTTTGGTAGTGACCTGCTTGCGCAGGTCAAAGTCTCACCTGAAGTAGTATGGGTGGGTGCTAGAACTAGGTTTCCGCACCCTGAGAAAGGATGGGTAAAGCAAGCAAAGCAGTGCCAGATCTGTGATCCCTGATTACCTTATTCTACGCAGAGTTAATTAAGTCTTGATTCACATCCACGTGCGCTAGATCTGCAGTTCTATGCTTGTTATATCATCAATACATCATTATATAAACAGAACATGATAGATCTAGATCCAAGAACGCAGTACACAGATCTTTCACAGCTTAAGGATAGAAAACGCACAATACAAAAATTACCAGTAATTCATATAATAGTACTCACATATTCAATTCTCTAACAATCTTCCACATTCATTCATTCATCAATTCTTCCTTACAATTCCAATTCCCTTCCCAACCTGCGCACACAGCAGCAGGGTCCACATACAGCTGGACTAGGATCTTCGCGCACACAACCAATAGGAGTTTGTTTCCCAAAACAAAAACAGATCACTTAAACAACAGAGCGCATCAATAGCTCATCATTTCCTATCTTCTACAATACAAAATGCATCTCTATTTATAACAATCTAGCCTCGACTATCCTATGGTCCGTAACCCATGGTTTTCGGACCCCTAGTTTACCCTTTGACCCATTACAATGTGTTTGGGGCTTTGAATCACCCCAAAACCTTTCCGCTAGGATAAATATAATCAAAAATATCAAAATTGGACCAGTTTTGCAACTTGTTAGGAGACCCCGTTCCAACACTGCCTACTGAAAATGTTGCTCATCCTATGAGAAACCTATTCATCCTCCTTGCCCTATGTTTCTCAATTTATGATGGCCTATTTCATTCTCTATTTTGGTCCATGTGTTTCTCCTCCTACTGATCTTCTTGCAACTCTTCTATTTTCATTTCTTCCCTATCTCAGTTTTCCATTGAAATTAAAATGTAGGTTCAGGCTGCTTCTTTCTATCAGGTGATTCTTCAACTGTAATGGGTCCTATTTTTTTAAGGTAACACCTTGATTTTGGTCATGTTCTTGTCCATTTGAATCTTAAAAATTGACTGCAACCTCAATTACAACCTCATCATTATACCCCCCTAGCCTTTCAAAGGATCCCATCTCGATGCAATTTTAGAAAATGGTAAACACTTTAGGATGTTGACAGATTCTCTACATGTTGATGGGTTTTCTCATGTTAAATCCTCCCCCCATATTTGCAAACTATGAATTCTGTGAATGTTATGTGAAAATATAGGGTCTTACTTGTACCACTTGGTTTTTAATTTATAGGAGTTTATGTGTTCTTGATACCTCCCACAACACACCTGAAGTTTTCCCCCAATGCCTTTGCTTTCTAGCATTTGTAAAAGTTCTCTCAAGAAAAAAACAAGAAATCTAGTGGAGAACAGGGGATGCTACATGAAAAAAAGTTTCCTGTAGCTACTCTGAAGTTTCCTGTAGCATCTCTGAAAAAGGAATAATTTTGATAATGGTGGCCCCCAATTTTCAATTGCAAGATTGAATTTTGGATTCTTGGCCATGGCATATCATATTATTCATTAACATTGTATGAACACCCTTGACTAGAAATTTGAATTCTCTTTTCTCATGAAATTATGAAATTAAAAACACTTAACACAAAGAACTTTCTTCTTATAGAGGGTGAAATGATGGTGAATAGCCTAAAACAAAAGAAAGGAATGATGTGAAACTAATATATTAACTTGGATACCTTTCACCCTTGGAGAATTTACATTATTCAACCCAAAATTCGTGTAGCAAATCCTTTGTATCTCTATTGCGTTTATTTGTATCTTTGAACAATGAATTAATCATTTTCCAACACCCTAGTAGCAAAAAAAATCTCTTGCAGCCCTCTGTTAATTTCCTGTAGCAAATTTGTCCTTCCTGTAGCAAATATGTTCTTCGTGTAGCAAATCTATTTTTCATGTAGCAACTTTTGTGCCTGTAGAAGCTCTATTTCACCTGTAGCAGCTAATATTTGCTTGCCAAGAGGTGGTGGGTCCACCTTTTATTTTTAATTTTTTCCCCTTTTTCAATTTTTTATTTTTTTCATTGCATGCAAAATAAACTCAGAGTGCTTTTGTTTGTTAACTAAGTTTTCCCTCAGTTACCCCTTGGCACTCCTTTTCTTCCATCACAACTAAATGCCTACTACCCACTCTCAAATCCTCTTCACATTTGTCTTGTTCCTCTCTCGCATGTGTGTGTGCCTTGGTGGAAAAGTGAAGTTGACTGATAGATGAGGCCGAGGATGCTCTGCTACTGATTTTGGCTATAAAAAACTTTCCTTCTCACACTTGTAATGTTTTATTAAGCTAGAATATATTCGCAGAAAGGTTTAGATGATTGCATACCTGAGCCTTACCCTTGATGTGTTTTTGCAGGTGATATTTAGGCTGATGATATGACTATTGAAGTTGCCTTTGGTGGTTTTGAAGCTGCTACTAATGATCCTGGAGCTACATGTGATAATCTTCTGGAGGTCTTATTGCTGATAGCCTTCAATCTATAGTTTTTCTAGGGTATTTTTATTGTTGTTGTTGTTGGTTCACATTGTTGGATAAAATGTTTCTGCTGAGATGCTCATGATGTGAGTGTTGTAGTTGATGATTTACTTGATGCTTGCATGTTGGAGCTTGGCCATATACATCATGATATCAGAGGGAGTTGACTCTTTTTTTTGTTTTTGGTGCATGTCTTCATAATTTGATTATACCTTACTGATACCTTTTTTGTATGTTTTAGGTGCCTCTCTGATGTCTAGGTTGTTGTTGTTGGTGAAATGCCTCCTTGGAGTGCCATAGCCTCTTCATATTCACCTCACAAATTTTCATGTCTTCTTGGATGATCGATAAAACCACTTATAACACTTTCTGGTTATTACAAAGGTTTGCTAGAGGAACATGTTTCCTTCTTGTAGAAGGCCTTATTTGTATTTGTTTGACTTCCAATATGCATGGGGAGATGAGAGAGAGTGTGTTAAGATTAAGAAGGAGTAGCGTGGTCTTGAAAGAATTATGTGAAGGAAATATTTTGTTTTTTCATAATTTTTTCTTTTTACAGATCGAACAGAGTGAAGGGTTTGAGTGGAAAATCTCTTTGAGTGACATGGAGGAGTGATGAGAGGATGATGGGTAATGGTGGTAAGACCAAATTCATTTTTTTTTTACCACAGGACTTGGTGAGACCTCCTTCATGATTTTTTTTTACCAGAAGACCCTTAATGACTTCCCTTTGTGTTCAATCTACCTTCTTGTAGCTCGTTGTAACTTCCTGTAGCAGTTCAGGACAACCCCTTGTAGAAAAATTATTTTATCCATAACTCTCAAATATTATAGTGTATTTACCTAAAATTTTTTGAGAATTTTACCATCATCCTTATGCACCTTCCCAGAAAAATCCTCGTCCATTAGATGCACGAATCTCAAGAAAAAATAAAAATGGTTGTAGGTGATGGAGGTCAATTTCTCACAAACTGTGAACCATAAATTTCTGAAATTGTTTGAGCATGTTACCATCATTCATATGCATCTCCTCATGAAACATATCAAAAAATGGATGCATGGTTTTCAAGATATAATAATAACAATTTTCTGCTAAAAAACACGACTTCCAGTGGCAGTTTAGGACAATGAGGAAAATGAATGAAAAAATCTTGGAAATGATGGGTGGGTGTTGAAAATGGATGAGGGTGATGGATTGGAATGGCCTTGGCCCTTTTGGAGCATCTGAGAAAAGGACGAGAAAGTCCAAGTTTGAATTCCTTTGACTAGATTTTTGATCAACTTTTGCTTTTGTTGCCAACTTGTTTTTCTTGTTACTTGCAAATGTTGGAGAGCACCTGCATTCATTAGAGAGAGATATATGGAGAAAATAATTTTTTTCATTTTTTTCTCTTTTCTTAGGCCTATTAGCTGCCTCAATGAGGTTTTCAACTAGTAGGTCTGTCTATGCACCTCAAAGGAGGTTTTCACCTAGGTTATTTTCTTTTTCTCTTATTTTCTCTTTTTTCCAACCCATTGACCACCTCATGGAGGTTTTCAATCAGTGAGCCAATCTCATACGCCTCAAAATAGGTTTTCACCTAAGATTTTATTCTTTTTTCTTTTTTTCCATTTTTTAAATATTTTTCTATCCTACTCTACTTGAAAAAACAAAATCTCTTTCAAGTATAGGAATACTTCCAATGGAGCCATGTTCACATCAATATGATAGATAAAATCATGTATACACTTTAAATACAAGCTTTGACATGTCCATAAATATGAGATATGAATTTATTTGACTGAGATTGTATCAATTATTGTTGAAGAATAATGTGTTGTTGCAACTTAATGATTGTCTGGAATCATATTTCAATATAGCTTTGATGCCCTTGGCTTGCTTTCTCATCGGGATAATTATTCATGTCTTCTTCTACCACGAAATTCAAATCTTCCTCTTTTTGTTGACTATTCTCTTGAACACATGGAGGATATGATGGTAAACATGAGGGAACTTTCTCAATATCCAATTCTAATATCTTCTCTTCGTCAAGTGCAACCCATGATTCATTGGTCTTCTCATTTGAATCTTCTTTTTTTCTGAATGTTTTCCTTCATGAAATCAAGAGAATAACTTTTTTGCAATACTCTTCTAGATCTAAGATGGATACCATTTAGATCAAGAGGAGATGTTTGGAAGTGTTGTACCTCAGCATTGTAAGTGGGTTGAATGACTTCTTTGTATGGGTTTGGAAATGGTGGTACAAGTAGTTGAGTGGGAGTGTATCTATGAGATGGAGGTGGTTGAGGTTGTGGTTGTGGTGGAGGTGGATTGTAGGGATAACATGGAGTTGGGTATGGAGGATATTAAGAAAAATATTGAGGATATTATGGATTTCTCCCATAAGGTTCTTTCTGACCTTGTTGCCAAGATTGTTTTTGGGATTGATATGGCCAAGGTTGCCAAGGAAAGAGTGTGTTCCAATTACTTTGAGATGGATATGAATAAGCTTGAAATTGTGAAGTAGGTCCTTGCATCATATCAAGTTGACTAGGCTCCCATGGTTTTCTTGGAGCTACATAACATATCTTCTTTGGTGATTGGCTTGCTACACTGTCTTCTTGGTACAATTCATTCAACCTTGGTAACGATGGGAAATATTTAGTAGTATATGATTCTGCAGGGATAACACAAATATCAACATCTTATTTTTGCTTATTTTTAATTCTTAACATTTCTATTTGTTCATTTAGATTTCTAAGAATTTATGTTTTAAATTTATCAAGCAAACTTCCAAGTTCAACTTGATTTACCATTGTTGATGTTGATTTACTTACTCTTGCCCTTCCTTTTGATATACGCTTGCATGTTTCACAAATTTCTTAAAATGATAATTGGTATACATCTCCTCTATTCATGATATCAAGGATATCAATCCACTCATCCCTAATTTTTCTAAGTAAGAGGGTTTTTAGTGTGTCGAATCCAAAATGATGTAATATTGTCCTCTTAACATTATACATGAACCTCTCTATTAGATCTTCAAGGCTCTCATCTTGTTATTGATTGATATCAAATATTTCTTCTTTAATATCATGATCTTTATATTTTTCTAGAAATATCTTTTGCATATCATTACATGATCTTATTGAATTAGTACCTAAACTCATGAACCATTTAAGAGCTCTGTACTTCAATGTTGCAAGAAACAATCTCAATTTTTGAGTGTGTGAAAAGTAACCATAAGATCTACAAAGTATTTCAAAATCAAAGAGAAAGTTTTTCGGATCCTTTGACCTCATACCATGGAAGTTGGGAAGGAAATATGGAGGGATGCTCTTCATATGCACACTGAAATCAGTATCTTAAATGGGAAATCCAAGAGGATCTTCTTCATTCTCATCATCTCCATTCATTTCTTCTACATTTTATGGCACCTCTTCTTCTACTTGCAAAAGTGGATAGTGATGTGGCTCTTACTGCACCACGTGATCAAATTGGGGAAGGGAGGGTTGGTGTTGGAGAATTATTTTTAAATATTTCTTTTTTTTATAATAAGAATGTTAATGCAATGCAATTTCTGTTTTTGAAATGAAATATGCCTAATGATTTTTTTTTTATAGAAAAAAAAGAAAGGAATCAACTAGGGAAGAAAACAAGGCATACTTTGACACCTCCCTAGAAATAGTGCCAGAAAGTGATGAGCCTCAATATTGCAACAAGAATTATGCAACTCCCAAGGCTACCAACTTTAATTATCAACCCGGAGTTCGTACAAACTTAAGAGGTATCGACACTATATGTGTAGCATACAATGTGTCCTTCTTTTTTTGATCTAATGTAATGGAGTGAATGTCATGAAATCAAAGCCTAAACTAATTTCAGAAATGGAAGTGTTCCTTTGAAAAGAAATTAATCCTAGGCAAGAACAACAATTTGTAATTCAAATCCTAAGAGCACGAATTCAAATAAACAAGCCTAACATAATTTGTAAAAATGCATGTCCTAAGTGGTGTTTATTCTTCCTAAATCATGGGTTTAGCTCCTAGGGGTCATGATTCAAGCCTTAGAAACAAAAACCAAGCTTTGAGAGAAAATTTAGTCGAGTTTACACATGCTACAAGAGTGCTACAAGAAGTTTTGTTTTGCTGCAGGAAGCATTCTCCTTGAAAGGAGGTATTTTTCCCCTCTAAAATCCCTCAAATAGTGGATTTGCTTCCCAACACTAGGAGTTTGCAGTAAATGACAGGAAACACATTCCTAGATTTTCTCAATCATCGGAGTTCCAGAATCTCTCAATTATTTCATGATATTTTGTTCATTTATTCTCCAATCTTGATCCTCCTGTAGTAGGGAGAAAGTCCCTAAATTATCCCCTTCTCCAAATCTTCATAATCTCCCCAATATTCTCACAATATCCTTCAAAATTAAATAATATTAGGCACAAATATGCAATTACCTCTAAACCTTCCTAAGAACATATTAAAGCTTACAAATTTTATTAAGTGTAAAAGGAGAGATTTAATATAGTCTTTATGTGCCTAAAAAAGGTTAGATGGGCCTTAATTTATATCTAATTTAGAGGCCTATCAACACCATGGAAAGGAGTGAAGGGAATAAACAGAGATCTGTATCTGATCCTTCTTGTTCGAGATACTAAGAGGGGGGTGAATAAATATTTATTTTCAATTTTTATTTTTACGAGTTAGACCACTTATAATTTAGAACACAACATGAACAATAAGAATATATACTTTTATTAACATCTTCTTAATAAATCAAGTACAATATTTGTGTAGGGCTCCAACCCTAGATGAAGACACCAATATTCAATCTCCTAGGCTCCAACCTATATTATGCCAAGCAACGACTTGGACTTCCCAAGGCTCCAACCTTGTCAATTTGAGGCACCAACCTCTAGGACTTCAACCCTATCTCTGGTATAGGCTTCGACCTGTTTTCTTCAGGTCTCATATCCTCCATGGCTCCAACCCTATCTTCCAAGGCACCAACCTTGTCTCCACAAGGCTCCAACCTTTAGCTTCATTTTGTCAAGATATGTTTGGTTATACTTCACAACTCCCAATGTCTTCTTCAACGAGCCCTGTCAATCTTCATCAATGTCTACTTTTAATATCCTTGTCACTTCATCAATGACAACTTAATTCTTCACATGAAGGTGTCTCCACAACTCTTCATTGTACCCAAAAAAAAATCTCAAAGGTTACTTCATGATGACTTCAGCAAAGCATCATGATCTCCAATAGTGTCTCCAAGTTCATTTTCAAAGTGTCTTCACAAGATGCTCCAAGGTGTCGTCAATATGCTTCAAAAATGTGTCTTCAATAATGCTTTCCCAAGCACTATTCTTTTCAGATGTTATAACATTCAATTTCGCAATTAGCGCAGGTCTGACCACTTCTATAAAATCCTACAGGTGGCAACTACTTTGTCCCAGGCTCGTGCTACAACCTAGGACCAAGGTTTGTCCTTCACAAGCTCTTGAATAGACCTAAATTCACTGTCACATGTCTGAGATGTAGTTGGTGGTCTGAGGTTAGTATTAAGTTCCACAATCCACAGTTCGAAGTGCAGTACATGCCAAGTTTCAGGCTGGCAAGGCGGAGTGTAGTTGCAGGGCCAATATCAATTCTGAGCAATATTTCAGTATCTCAACTTCACTTCAAATTGTAGTCTCGAATTTAAGTTTTGTTGTATATTCAAGCTCCAGAAACTTCAGGTCTGCACTTAATTTCACCGCACCTAGATATCTGAACTTTTTTTATTCTTCACTTAACTTCACCGAGACTCTAAACTCCAGTGCACGATAATCGAACTATATTAAGCACTTAAATTTCACCACAGGTTCAAGGATCTATGCATAGGTCCACATGGGAATCTTCAACGTATCCGCAGTTGCAGGTCAGCTTGCAATATCTACAAGACTGCAATTCAAAAATGGTTTTCAACGTTTTGATAATTCGGAAATAATTCCAGTCAATTTGTAGCACAACATATGTTCCTTCAACAACTCGACAATGGTTTCTAGATCAACTTCTGGTACAGATCACCTTCAAATTCGAATTCAACCACAAAGCATGAAAATAAATCGAAAATTGCATCGTGAATATTTTCCTTAGTCGAATACGCACTTCTCGGTGCCGATGCACATCGTTTCTTGGTTGAATACGCCCTTTCTAAATACGCACTTCAGAATCTGATATCTGAATATAGTCTGTTGTTCCTGGAGATGTGAAATATATTTTTTTATTACAGATCTGATTTATCTCCGCTGTTTATTCCTTGTCCCGCTGTCTATTCCTTGTTCAAGACATGTATGACACTATTCGTTCCAATTCTCTTATTAATTGATATGATTTGAATGGATACATAAAAGGATAGGGACGTGTGTGTAGTGGAGCCGACTTGTAACACTCCAGCGTCAATTTCTTTTATTTTTTTTAAATGTTTTTGTATGTAGTGTTTGGCATAAGCGTATGTATATATAAAAGTGTGTTTTCTTTTATTTTAAACACATATAAATGTTTATATATGAGTTTAATATAAGACTCTGTGTTATGTAACGTGGAGTTGAATGCCATAAAGTCGATGACCTGTGGTTTGTGTCACGTGGAGCTGAATTTTTGAAGAGGCCATAAAACAAATTTGTTAATTGTAAATAATTCACCTTTTCTTTGGCATACATGGATTCTTTTTCACTTTTCTTTGGTATTCCTAAGCTATGGGTCATTGTTTACAAGGAGATACGAATGTAAGATCACATTAGATACGTAAGGGTTTCTAGATTAAGGTTAGGGTTTTATAGTCTAGGCTAGGGTTTCATGACTAGGGGGATATATAATTAGGGAATTTGCATCGTCTCATTCTCATGTATGGTTTTCACAACATCTAGGGTTAGGGTTTATTAGCAAGCAATGCTAGATTAGGGTAGGGTTTTATGACTAGGACAAAAGATTAGGACTAGAGTTATGGACAAGTCTTAGGATTAGGGATATATAATTAGGGAATTTGCATCGTCTCATTCTCATGTATGGTTTTCACAACATCTAGGGTTAGGGTTTATTAGCAAGCAATGCTAGATTAGGGTAGGGTTTCTTAGGATTAGGGTAAGAAGTTAGGGTAACATCATAAGAATATTTGTCATCGCAACAATACCATATTGACATCAATGAAAATTTTGACCAATAATCTCTCCCTTTGTCATTGATGGAAATATTCTTTCCCTTCGAATATTCTCTCCCTCTTTGACATCAATGGAAACGGGGTGCCCAAGTACTCTCCCTATCAAGCTGCTTCTCTTCGTCATATTTTCTTCATTAATAATAATTCTTCATAAGTATGTTTCTCCCCCTTTCATGGTGCTCTTTCTTTTGGCAATGTGGTCCATGATAGATTGCATTTGTTCATGTGATGAACCAACTCCCCCTACCTGCATAAACTCCTCTAGCTCTTCTTTTTTCTCAAGCAAGAAAGATTGTTGCCTCATGATTAAGCAGAAGACATCTTCACAGTTTCATGATTTTCTTCAATGGAGTTACTTCCAAGATATGATATGTCAAGATTTTCCATGTGTAACTCATCAAGGATTTCTTTACGGATAGCATCTACAAGAATGGTTAAGAATCAAAACCTCCACGTAACAGTATGGTCTCTTTTTGGCAGAGTCTCACCATCAAATACTTGGAATATCAAGGATGACTTCATCAATTCAACAACATATGTTGTTGGCTGAAGTGCTCAAGAGACTTTTAGACCCAATTTTCTTCCTTCTCCATACTTTTATAACTTTCTTCCGTGGCTTGGTTTTCATGGTTTTAGGGACCCAATTCAAGTTACAATTATGTGCCATATGTCCAATGTTATGGAAATTGCAACACTCTATCTTGTTCATGAATAAGAAATCATGACTTCTTCTTGAAAAAATTCTTCTAGGAGATTGACGGGAACCATTATATTTGTCTTTGTGATATTACCTACAATATTTTTCCATGTGCCCAAAGTTTGTACAAGAATAGCAATATCCAAGAAATATACTTTGGTACCTGGGAGATGAAGAGTTCCTTGAAGTACTTTTGAAGTCTTTTTACCTTGGGATTCTTTGATAATATTCATTTCCACCTGATTTATCAATAGGAGATCTTTGATTACTTAGGATGTAATCTAGGGTTTGAGAGATTTTCAAGTTCTTATTCAACAAGACAACTTCCTTTTTAAGAGTGACAATTTCTCCTTTCACTTTTTCACAATCTTCATCTTTCATGACTAGTTTCTTCTTCATTTCTTCCATCATCCTTGTTGCTTCGTGTGCTTCGATTTTAAGGGAGATGATATTTGAATTCATTATGAAGATTTCTTCATTCTCCTTTGTTAGATTGCTCTCCATTTCTTCTTTTATTCTTGTAGCTTCACATGTTTCGGCCTTGAGAAGATTGATGTCTGATTTTAGTTGAAGATTTCTTCATCCTTTTCCTCTAATTGGCATATCATGTTGTTTGTCTCATTTTTTGCTTCATTAACTTGTCCTTCTATGAATACCAAAGTTTTCATCACCTTCTCAGCTCCTTGCGCTTGTTTCCTTGCTTCTTCTAGTTTATATATAAGACAGGATACCTCTTCTTTGTATTGACCAATCTCTACTTCAAGATTTTTCAAGATCTTAAGTCTTTGTTCAAGGTGGCTTGATAAATTTTCTTCCCTTTTCTTTGCCTTATCCAATTGATTTGTCATAGATATGACTTATTCATGATGCTTTCTCTTGTTTTGATGAAATTCTTCCTTAATTTTAGTGAGCTCCTCATCTCTTTTTTGTACTTGAAGCTTGACAAGGTCAACTTACTTCCTTGTCTTGTCCTCATCACCAACTTGCAATTTCTTCTTAAGTTCCTCATTTTCCTTTTTCAAATTGTTAATTTCCTTCATGGAAGATATAAGTTTTGTCTAGAGATCTTCCTCAAAGTCTTCTTTTTTCTCTTCATCTTCTAGATCTTCTTTAGCCTTGATGTCATCATCACTCTTATCTTCAGCTTCCTTGATGAGCTTTGGATTTCCTTCTTTTCCATCATTTTCTTGACTAGAGATCATTGTGAATGCTCCTTTTCAGTGAAGATCATTAAGTTTATCCCATATGCCTTTTGCTGATGAAGATTTTTCAAAATTGACATTCACAGAATCAAGTAGCCCATTCAAGATTGCTTTCATTGATCTTGTATTATACTGCTTGGATTCTCCTTCCATCATGCTATCAGTGATCACTGATTTCTAGACTTCAATGCCTTGAGTCTTTAAGAAATTCCTCATTGTTTCCTCCCATATATCAAAGTTTCCATTGAACAATGGAGCCTTCACAAATTGATTGACTTCAATTTTGATGGTTGAGGAAGACACATTTGTAGGAGGATTGGAGACTTTCTTCCTTGGCTTTTCCATTTGTGTTCTAATGATCAACCTTCAAGTTGTTAGGCTTTGAGTGAAGGTACTAGATCTGATGCCAATTGTTGGAAATACTGAGAGGGGGGTGACTCAGTATTTTTTTTCAATCATTATTTTTACAAGTTAGATCACTTATAATTTAGAACACAAAATGAATAATAAGAATAAATAATTTTATTAATATATTCTTAATAAATCAAGTACAATATTTGTGTAGGGCTCCAACCCTAGATGAATACATCAATCTTCAATCTCCCAGGCTCCAACTTATATTATGCCAAGCACCGACTTGGACTTCCCAAGGCTCCAAACTTGTCAATTTCAGGCATTAACCTCTAAGGCTTCAACTTGGTTTCTTGAGGACTCTTATCCTCTAGGGCTCCAACCCTATCTTCCAAGGAACTAACATTGTCTCCACAAGGCTCTAACAACCTCACTTTGTCAAGATGTGTTTGGTTATATTTCACAGATCCCAATGTATTCTTCAATGAGCCCTGTCAATCTTCTACAATGCCTTCTCTTAGTCTCCACGTCACTTCATCAATGAAAAATTTATTCTTCACTTGAAGGTGTCTCCACAGCTCTTCATTGTACCCAAACAAACTCTCCAAGATTACTTCATGATGAATTCGGCAAAGCATCATGATCTCCAATAGTGTCTCCAAGTTCAGTTTCAAATTGTCTTCACAAAATGCTCCAAGGTGTCGTCAATGTGCTTCAAAAATATGTCTTCAATAATTCTTTCCCAAGCACTCTTTAACAGGTTACTTTCAACAGTTCTTCAAGATGTCTTCCTAAGTTGATCCAAGACCATTTCTAAACATTTTACTCCAATACTGTTTGGAAAGCTCTTACTCCAGGACTTATCGCAAGAGACACCAAATTGCAAAGAAATTCTCACAAATCTGAGCTCTTTAAGGTCTTCACATGTCAAGAACAGGTCATGTTCTTTTCAGATGTTATTACACTAAATTTGGCAATTAGCGCAGGTCTGACCACTTCTTTAAAATGCTACAGGTAGCAACTCCTTTGTCACAGGTTCATGCTACAGATAGGGCCAAGGTTTGTCCTTCACAAGCTCTTGAATAGACCTAAATTCACTGTCGCAGGTCTGAGATGTAGTTGTTGGTCTGAAGTCAGTATTAAGTGCCACAATCCACAGTTCAGGGTGCAGTACATGCCAAGTTTAAGGCTTGCAAGACAGAGTGTAGTTGCAGGTCCAATATCAAATCTGAGCAGTATTACAGTATCTCAACTTCACTTCAAATTGTGGTCTCGAATTTCAGTTTTGATGTATATTCAAGCTCCATAAACTTCAGTTCTGTGCTTAATTTCACAACACCTACATATCTGAACTTTTTGTTTTATTCTTCACTTAACTTCAACGAGACCTATATACTCTAGTGCACGATAATCAAACTATATTCTGCACTTAAACGTCACCACAGGTTCGATGATCTATGCATAGTAACACATGGGAATCTTCAACGTATTCACAGTTACAGGTCAACTTGCAATATCTACAGGACTGCAATTCAAAAAAGGTTTTCAACGTTTTGATAATTCAGAAATAATTCCAGTCAATTTGTAGCACAACATATGTCCCTTCAACAAATCGACAATGGTTTCTAGATCAACTTGCGGTACAGATCACCTTCAAAGTTGAATTCAACCACAAAGCATGAAAATAAATTGAAAATTGTAGCGTGAATATTTTCCTTACTCGAATACGCATTTCTCGGTGCCGATGCACATCTTTTCTTGGTCGAATACACCCTTTCTGAATATGCACTTCAGAATCTGATATCTGAATATACTACGTTGTTTCTAGATATGTGAAATATATATTTCTATTACAGATCCGATTTATCTCCGCTGTATATTCCTTGTCCCGCCGTTTATTCCTTGTTCAAGACCTATATGACGCTATTTGTTCCATATCTCTTCTTTATTAATATGATTCTAATGGATACATAAAAGGAGTGGGACGCTTGTGTGGTGGATCCGACTTGTAACACTCCAACGTCAAAAACTTGTTTTTTTATAAGTTTTTGGATTAGTGTTTGGCATAAGTGTATGCATATATACAAGTTTGTTTTTTATTTTAAACACATATAAATGTTTATATATGAGTTTAACATAATACGTTGCGTTATGTAACGTGGAGTTGAATGCCATAAAGTCGATGACGTGTGGTTTGTGTAACGTGGAGCTGAATTTTTGAAGAGGCCATAAAGTCAATTTGTTAATTGTAAATAATTTACCTTTTCTTTGGCATACATGGATTCCTTTTTCATTTTTATTTGGTATGCTTAAGCTATGGGTCATTTTTTACAAGGAGATATGAATTTAGGATTACATTAGATATGCAATGGTTTCTAGATTAAGGTTAGGGGTTTATACTCTAGGTTAGGGTTTCATGAATAGGAAAAAGTATTAGGACTAGGGTTATGGATAGGTCTTAGGATTAGGGATATATAGTTAGGGAATTTTCATTGTCTCATGCTCATGTATGGTTTGCACAACATTTAGGGTTAGGGTTCATTAGCAAGCAATGCTAGATTAGGGTATGGTTTCTTAGGATTAGGGTAAAAGGTTAGGGCAACATCACAAGAATATTTTTCATCTCAACAACTCCATATTGACATCAATAACAACTTTGACCAACACTTCCTTCAAAAAAAAAAGATAAGAATTAAAATGTATGATCCTCTTATTTCTGTAGTGAAATTCTATGAGAAATCCAGTTGCATCAAGCGCAAGCTTCAGTGAAGCGAGAGTAGCAACAACCTTGTTAATTCATCTCATAAAGTGAAGAAAAAAGGTAGCAGGAAGACTTGGGTGAAAAAGAAGGAGGATAATATGCTCAAGGGGAGTAGATCCTTAGTTTCTCTTCATTTAAAAAAGAGAATAGCTTCATTTGAAGTAAAAATAAGTCAAATGCGGGAATTAGAAAGTTTATAAACAAAGGTGAATTTGAATGTTGGAGGTAAGATAGAGTCCCCTTACTGATTACAATGATGAATTTGTTTATTTTAAATGTATCATCATTGCAAGAGAGAGGAAAGTGTAGCCAACATGGTTCTAGGGGGAGTACACAACATTTTATATTGTGAAGGGAAGAGGAACTGTAGAAGATTTATGGAGTAATAAGAGGCCCAAAGTTAAATTAGGTCCACAAGATCAGTCCCCAAGTAGAAGCAAGAAGTAAAATGAAATAGATCAGAGAAGAGAAGAGAGCTTTGGCTCAGGGGGAGCTACTTTATTAGTTGCAATAGGAATCATCTATTAATTTGGAAGACTAGGGACAAACTCCCTCCATTAGAAAATCTTCCTCATCAAGGAAGGCCTCTTCTATCCCTTGGAAGAATTTAATTTGGTTGAAAAAAAATATTTTTAATATGGAAACCCACATCTGCACAAAATGACAGGTTAGCCCAAAAGATAAATTGGACACCCTTGGATGCTTATAAATACAAGTCAAGTTACCCTCATTTGGACATCATGATCACGCATCTTTTTCTTCTCTATTATTTGATTTTGTTTGCACAAGTCTAAAGGTGGTTTGCACATATTGGTTCATACAGGTCCGAAATTTCAGGGTCTGAAGCTTGCATGTGTGAATTAGGGTTTTGGTCTCCAGTCGTAGAGTTGACACAAGAATTTTTTGGCTGCAACCGCACGCATACAGGCTTATCCGTGTGGTAGGAAGGCTCCAGCAACACGCATGAACTTCCCTGTGTGGTTGGGAATTAGGGTTTCATTTTTACAGTTGACCACATATTTTAACAATTGACCGCAGATGTTATGTAATATTCCTAATTAGATTTTATCTAATTAGAATATTAAATTTTTCTTTCTTTAATTAAATAGATGAATAAGAGGGAAGAGGGACCCATAAATCCGTTTAGTAGAATAAAACCACTTCACTAGTGTGAAATTGGAACAACGCAGTAGTGGAGGGTGCCAAGAGGTCAAGTGAACAGCGCATTCAAGGAGGAGGATATGGACCAAGAGAGCACCATAGTTATGATGTGGCACTAGGGGTGTGAGTGTTTCACAAGTATAAGAAAGAGGCGAGGGCAGCCATAGAGAGCATTTTGAGTTATTTTATTTCTTATCGTTTACGACTTGAGCACGTGTAATATTCTCGATTTTTCCACAAGATAATTGGAATATTAGATTTCTTAATTTCCATAATTAATTAAGTAAATAAGAGGGTGGAGGGACCCACAAACCCCAAATATAAATAAAATCCACTTTTGATGTGTGTATGTGGATCTTTCGGATCTAGATCTACATAATGGAGTAGTGGAGAAGTTACTTAATATGAAAGGAGTGGAGATCATGTCTCATTAATGAGAAAGATCATGGAGGGTGAAGCAGTCAACTAAGATCTTGGAAGGAATCAAATGTAAGATCATAGAGCATTTATGATGAGATGATGGAGGAAGTGGTGCATTAATGCACACATGATGGAGAGGGTGATCATTACATTCACATGTGATGGAGATCATGGAGAGATAGCACAGTCAAAATGGAGACCCATGTCCACATGTACAGTGCAATTATGAGGTGGGCCAAGGCATGAGAAGGTTCACAAACTATATAATGAAGATGAAGGTAACATAGAAGGCATGTTTGAGATTATTATTGATGCATGATCTATTTAGATCTGGAATAGTCCTTTGACATTCCATGCTTTCTTTGGTTGTTTAGCTAAGATTGTAAGTGCTCTTTAGAACTGGGTGTTCCTGATCAGGAATCCCACCTCTTTCATTGAGTAGCTCTTGAAAGAGTATTTTACTTCATTCATCATCACGCATTGGTGCCATATTGTTCCTACTTTCTGCAGAACATCCATATTCAGAAATTGCACATTTTTGAAGATCAGATTGAGAGGAGGAGGTTGTCATTTTAGTTGAGGAACCGGTGAAGGATTCATCCTATCACCTTGAGCTTCAAGATCAGCCTTCCAGTGCTTCAAATCTATATTAGGCATTAGGCCATCTATTATTCATCTCCCAGTAGCATCATTCCCTTCAGGAATTGCGCAGTCCATTCTTGTAGATCCAAGGGAGAAGGGAAGTTGCTAGCATTTCAGCTAGTAATCTAGTGGAGGACCATTCCTTCACATTGTATACAATATTTCCATAATTTCTTAGCTAAATTTCACATCTTAGCAATAGGCTAGAGAGCCTCCTTCCTTTACAACGCAGTTTTCATGAGTAGATGTGTGGCAGCAGCTGTAACCTTCTTTGGAGAATCGACGAGCTAGATCTTGAGCTTCTAGCTTGAGGATCTAGTGAAGGGATCAACCCTTCAAGCTTAGATATGACCTTGTGACATATTTCGGCCATCTATTTGTCAGATCTAGCTTCATATCTACATAACCTAGTAGACCAAGGATCAAACCCCAAGAAGGTAAATTTCCAATCTCATAGATCTGGAATTTCCTTTCTGGGTTATCTTGGGTTGCCATCATAGAGCCCAGATCTAGAATCTTGGCATCATTATAGCTCCAGATTTTTATAGATCTGCATTTCCCTTTTCAGCCTGCAGTCATATATTCATTATCTTCTGAGGGGACAACGCAGTATTTTCTTCCAGCAACTCGCCAGTTACACAGTGCCTACTTTGGCATATTTTTAGGGTCATTCTAGGCCATCTTTTGGCTAGATTACCTCATATTTTATACACTATTCTAACTGAATCTATATCTGTGTTGATCATAAAATTACATGTACTTTTTTTGTGTTACAAATATTATGTTTGTGTATCAATGAATTATTCCATTTTGGTAATATTACAGTGGTATCAGAGCATAATCTTGGCTCAACTTGTGGACATTTTGACAACATAAAAAAAGAAGATAGTAGAGATCTACTATGGAGGGATTAAGTTTTGCCTCATCTTCATTTAGATCTATGAAGGATACATCCAAGGAGATTAATGAAACAAGAAGAGAACGGAAAAGATAAACCTCAAGAAGGTTTCAAGATGAAGAAGGCCCTAGCACTTCCTTTCAGCAACAAAGAAGACCGGAGAAGGAAAAAGCTTCACAGTATTCCACTAGATCCACTTTCTTTGAGAAAGAGGATTGTTCTAAATATGAGGGCAAGAGACCCTAAGTGAATATATGTCTGAATACAAGTCACAACCTGGAGCATTGAAGGAGAATCTCTCTCTCCAACAGTTTCTACAACTCAAAGAAGAGAGGAGATCCAAAAGCAACAATAGAAGAAGGAGGCATAGATTCTTCTCGCCTACATTTGATGGATCTTCCACAAGAACATTGAAGGCTTGGAGGGAAGAATTATTTACTTATTTCTGAAATATCCTATATCAAAAAGATAGGTTGTGGATTTTGCAGCACTGCACCTAGAAGGTGAAGCAAGAAACTGGTGGTTCAGTCATGTATCACACATGGAAGTGTATACTTATCCAGATTTTATGCAAAGAATGAAGAAGAAATATGGTAGGAAGAAACCAGTGACATCTCACATAATGACATCTCCCATCATCAAGGAGATAGTGCATAAAGATCTAAGAGAAGATGTTCACATTATCACTCAAGAGGAGGAGCCTCTACCACCACCAGCTGCAGATGTGCTTACATCAAGAGGAGGATCACTTGCATCTTTGCAATATGGTCTTGACTTATTGACATTTGGATCCCCATGCATGATTGATGAGATGCATGAGGAGGAGGAGACAGATACCAGTGCTAGTACAGTTGTAGAGATGGAGCCATCATCACTACCAGCAGTTGGAGACACTATTGCACCAGTTGAAGGAACTCTTGTGATCTTGCAAGATGTTTCTAAAAATCAGTTGATCCAAGGTATGAAACCACTTTCATATCATATTGTTTCAGTGCCTCTTATTGAAACTTATGGAGACATGCCATCAGGGCTATTGCATAACCAAGGGTTAGAACAACCTGCTAATTTGGAGCAGCAGTATATCACTACGTAGAGGATCCTTGATCTAATCAAGGAAGAGATGAAGAGTTATCCCAGTTCATCATTGTTGAGTTGCATTCAACCCTTTGAGTTGAAGTGTAGAGTTTCAAAAGATGGGATGATAATGATCCTATGTACAATGGATGCCTATGAGTTCATCATTGTGCCTTGCTTTGAGACAGTACATGTATCACCTTGCAGATCTATAGCATTGTCCATGAGCAAGAGTGAAAATAAGAGGACCCATTCCTTATGGGAGCAATCAAATGGAAGCTTCTTTCATGAAGCGATGGAGAAGAAGATGATTTTGAGATTCAACAAGATGATGAGCTTAGTGAAAAGAGTCGCCTTCACTAAGTGGGCCTGCAGGCTATTTTTGGCGCAAGTCTATTTTTAGACTGTATCTATTTTTAGACATGATGATCATATTTCAGAAGTTGCAGGATGCTATTTGTGGATGGTTGATCAAGTTGGAAAAATAGATGAAATTCTATTTTTCGAATATTGGGCGAAGTCTATTTATAGATTGTCAATCTAAAAATAGATGCATGTTAATTATTATTAGCTCTTAATAATAATCAGATTCTAAACAACAACTTATTCTCTTGGAGCACTTCAGTTCAGTGCACATATGTGGCATATCAGCTGACAAAAGGAATTACATGGGTTTACTGGAGCTAATGCATGGAGGACTCAGTTAGAACTCAAGTGGCAGAGTTATGACACAGTTGGAAGAAGTAGTTATGGAGTTGTATTTAGTTTAACTCAGTTAGACTCAGTTGAGCTAGTTGTATCTAGTCTAATTGATCGATACATTAGTGAGAGTGGAGTGAATTAATTAGTTAATTAATTCACAAATAATAACTCATTAATCAACTAAAAAATACAACAGTTAACTACAGTGCATGGCAGTTTCAGTAGAGACCAGTGGAGAGATAGGTGAAAGGGCAAGATAGACTATTTGTTGTGACTATAGTGATGCATTAATTGCATCACACACATAGTGGAGATGCCAATGAGGATTGCGCAGTAAAGGATGGATTAATTTGAATTCATTCATAGCTATTCTTCAGCAGATATTGCACAGTGGAGGCAGGCTAGCAGGTGGCAAAGATCTGTGCATGGATTTGCAAGATTGGTCCTGATTAGTGTATGACAATTGTACTGTACTGAGGGATTCTGATAAGATTTGTATGCTTGTATGAGATTGTCATATGATCTCCATGTTACATAATATACAGTTGGGGTTTTCAGCTTCAAGTTTTCCCGGTTAAAAACTGTGTTATGTGCGATTGATTATTTTTGTTTATGCTTCACATGTGTGTGCAATTAATTTTTCCGCAAAATATTAACAAGTGGAATAGATTCGGTATCTTGCATAAAGTTAAATAGTGTGAGATCAGGTGGATCTAGGACATATGCATGCTTAGTGCACATAATTTCTACATGGCATCAGAGCATTGTTGATTGAAGATTGCAATTGTGAAGTGAGTTTGTGTTGGTGGACAATTCGAATTTTCTAGAGAAGATTCTTGGTGTAGAAATCGATTATACATTGAAATTTCTTTCAACAAGTTGAGATTGGAGTATGCCCTTGATGGCAGCTCGAATTACATAGCCTGGAAGAGCAGGATAGAGGAATTGCTAAAGGATAATGGGCTGAAGGAGTTCATCGATAGCGATGTTCCTAAGCTGGGATCTAACGATGCTGCATTACTTGATGCATGGAAAAAGAAGACAGCAAAGATGAGGAGGATTCTGTTGGAAGGTGTAAAGGACCATATTGTGTCCAGCCTTCACGGGAAAGCCACTCCATTCTTAATGTGGAAGTCTTTGACAAACTTGTTCCAAAGCAGAAGTGACTAGAGGAAGTTGGCGCTTAAAGACAAGCTCAGAAAAATAAAAATGGAGAAAGGCGACAGTATTCCAAAATACCTCACGAAGTTTTTCCACTACAAGGATGAACTGGGAAGTGTGGGGGTTACTATTGATGAAGAAGACTTGGTGAGCTTGGCTCTCCTTGGGCTTCCGAAGAGTTGGCATAGCTACGAAGACTCTGTCAATGGACGGGAGAAACTACTGGGATGGGAGCGACTTTGGTCGGATCTTGTGCAGGAGGAGATAAGGCGAGGTACCAGGGAATGAAGATGAAGATAATTGTGCTTTCACTACCAAAGAAAGGAAAGGGAAGGGGAATAAATCTTCTTCAAAATCTGGTGCTAAAGGAAAGAAGTAGGATTTTTCCAAAGTGAAGTGTTTTCACTGTCACGAGCATGGAAATTTTGCCACTAACTGTCCACAGAAGAAGAAGAATAAGCAGGTTGTTGGATCTGTAGCTGGAGAGGCCTTAGCCTCGCAATTTGAGCTAGATTTTTCCTTGATCGCATGCTTGGTTTCAAGTTGCATGGGATCAGTGTGGTATCTTGACAGTGGTGCGTCTTTCCATATGACGAGAGACAAAGAGTTGTTTAGTGACTTGGAGGAGAAGGACCTCCAGATGCATATATAGATGGGCGATGATGGTCAGTACAGTGCGACTAGAATTGGGACCATTACCTTTGAGAGGGAGTCCGGTAATCCATTCTTGTTGAAGAATGCCATGCATGTTCCAGGTTTGAAGAAGAACTTGGTCTCAGTCGCGATGCTGGAAGACAAGAGTTATGATGTTGTTTTCAGTGAGGGAAAAGCCTTCCTTCGACATAAAACAACGGGTCAAACCAAGAAGATAGGGGTTAGAATTAAGAATCTCTACAAGCTGGAGGTAGATGGTTGCGCTGCAATAGTGGGCATAGCAGAAGAAGTGGTGAGCCGGGATGAAGGCGAATTATGGCACAGGAGATTTGGCCATATTCACCATGGCGATTTGAATATTTTGCAGAAAATTTCTACTGGACTTCCCAAGGGTACTCTTGCACAGTCAGATCAGTGCAAAGGATGTAAAATGGGTAAGTTTATGAAGACCACCTTTCATGAGAAGGAGAAGCGTGCTTTGGTGATTCTGGAGAGAATTCACACAGACATGTGTGGACCATTCTCGGTTGCTTCAACAAAAAAACACAAGTATTATGTGATATTTGTTGATGATTATTCTCGTAGATGCTGGATCTTCTTCATGCAGAAGAAGAGTGAAACGTTCTCAAAGTTTTGTGAGTTCAAGGCATTGGTGGAGAAGGAGTCGGGGAAGCAAGTGAAAGCTCTACGAAGCGATAATGATGGTGAATACATCTCGGGTGAATTCAAAGACTTATGTAGCAAAGAAGGAATTCGAAGAATAGAATGATCGTGGGTGCTGCACGAGCAATTCTGCATGACCAAGGCCTACCGATGCACTTGTGGGCGGAAGCATGCAACACTGCGGTTTATGTGCAAAACCGTTGTCCTCATAGAGTACTTGGCATGAGTACACTCAAAGAAGCTTTTACTGGTAAGAAGCCTGATATTTCTCATTTGAAGATTTTTGGCTCACCTGTTTACATTCATGTGACAAAGGACGCTAGGAAGAAGCTGGAGCCGACTGCAGAAGTTGGGATATTTGTGGGGTACACAGAAATACCCCATAACTATCATGTGTATTTTCCAGACAGTCGGATGACTATTGTGCGACAGGATATAAAATTCAATGAGGTGAAAGCCATGAAGTTTTCGCTTGAGAGGGAGCTACACTTGCATGCGGAGGAGGAACTTCTTGTTCCCAAAGATGAGCCTTTGGATGTGGATCAGCCACAGGAGGAGATTCATGGAGGGGAGGAGTCCACTCATGCAGAACCAAACATCAGATAAGGCAGAAAGTGTACCACAGAAGCTGAGAAACTGAAGCTTGATGCGGCACAGAATGTAGGAGTCCCTACATCACAGCGCAGACATATACAGTCACCTGATCGATATACTGGATACATGGCTCCTATGAGAAAGTGTATTGTGACAGAGCCATCTTCTTTTAAGGAAGCAGTGCAGGAGCCCACATGGGTAGATGCCATGGTGGAGGAGTATGACTCCATTTTCAGAAACAGTGCTTGGGAGATTGTTCCAAGGTCGGTGGGAAAATCAGTTGTAGGATCAAGATGGCTCTACAAGGTAAATCAAGTTGCTGATGGGAGTGTCGAGAAGTATAAGGCAAGATTTGTTGCCCGGGGCTTCTCACAGATTGAGGAGATTGACTATGAAGAAACCTTTGCACTTGTCATGCGGTATTCTTCCATACGGACCATCCTTTCTCTCTCAGCGAAGTTGGGTTGGCACATTCATCAGATGGATGTGAAGACTGCGTTCCTTAATGGGATCAATGAGGAAGAGGTGTAGATTGAGCAGCCTGAAGGATTTGAAATCTTCAGTAGCGAGTCGCATGTGTGCAGGCTCAAAAGAGCGTTGTATGGGCTGAAACAAGCACCCCGTGCTTGGTACACTCGGATCGATAGTTATTTCACTGGACTTGGCTTCACCAAGAGTGAGGCGGATGCAAACCTGTACCAGATTTTGGTGGAGGGTAAGCTTTTAATAATTGTACTTTATGTTGATGATTTAATACTAACAGGTGATGAGAATTTGATACACTCATGCAAGGAAAATCTTGCAAAGGAGTTTGAGATGAAGGATTTGGGCCTCCTTCATTATTTCCTTGGATTGGAAATATGGTAGCAGGAAGGTGAAATGTTTGTGTCTCAAGGCAAGTATGCCCGGGAGATACTAGAGAAGTTTCACATGCAAGGATGCAAGCCTATCAACACTCCTCTTCCAGGAAATTGGAAGAAAGAGGATGATACATCGGCAGAGGTAGTGGATGCCACTGTTTATCGATAGTTGGTGAGTTTGCTCATGTATTTAGTCAATACAAGACCGGACATATGCTATGCGGTGAACCAACTTTCACAAGCAATGGTTAAACCTACCAAGCTCTTTCGGAAGGCAGGCAAGCATGTCTTGAGATATCTCAGGGGCACATCTAAGTATGGTTTATGGTACAGATAGATGGATGAGGTGAAGTTGCATGGCTTCATGGATGCAGATTGGGTAGGAAGCCCAACAGACAGGAAGAGCACATCAGGAGGAATTTTTAGTATCGTATCTACAACAGTTTCTTGGTACAACAGGAAACAAAGATCCGTGGAACTCAGTTCAGCGGAAGCGGAATAGATGGCAGCAATTTTAGCTGCAAGTGAGGCTATCTGGATGAGGAAGATTTTGGTTGGTTTGTTCGATTCACATTTAGATCCCACGATGATTCATTATGATAATCAGAGTTGCATTAAACTCTCGGTTAATCTTGTGTTTCATGATAGATATAAACATATTGATATATGGTATCATCATATCAGAGATTGTGTGTAGTGGAAGATCATGTTGCTTCAGTACATTCCTATGGAGGATCAAGATGTATATATTCTGACGAAGGCGCTCACCAGGAGAAAATTCAAATACCATAGAGGTAGGATCGGGGTGAAGGATAATCCCTATCTTGTTAAGAGGGAGTGTTGAGATTCAACAAGATGATGAGCTTAGTGAAAAGAGTCGTCTTCACTAAGTGGGCCCACGGGCTATTTTTGGTGAAATTCTATTTTTAGACTATGTCTATTTTTAGACATGATGATCATATTTCAGAAGTTGCAGGATGTTATTTGTGGATGGTTGATCAAGTTGGAAAAATAGATGAAATTATATTTTTAGAATATTGGGCGAAGTTTATTTATAGGTCGTCAATCTAAAAATAGATGCATGTCGATTATTATTATCTCTTAATAATAATCAGACTCTAAACAACAACTTATTCTCTTGGAGCACTTCAGTTCAGTGCACAGATGTGGCACATCAGCTAACATAACGAATTACGCAATTCCTAAGGGTTTACTGGAGCTAATGCATGGAGGACTCAGTTAGACCTCAAGTGGCAAAGTTATGACACAGTTGTAAGAAGTAGTTATGGAGTTGTATTTAGTTTAACTCAGTTAGACTTAGTTGAGCTAGTTGTATCTAGTCTAACTAATTGATAAACTAGTGAGAGTGGAGTGAATTAACTAGTTAGTTAATTCAAAAATAAAACTCATTAATCAACTGAACAATACAGCAGTTAACTACAGTGCATGGCAGTTTCAGTGGCGACCAATGGAGAGATAGGTGAAAGGGAAAGATAGACTATCTGTTGTGACTATAGTGACGCATTGATTGCATCACACACACAGTGGAGATGCCAATGAGGATTGCACTGTCAAGGATGGATTAATTCGAATTCATTCATGGTTATTCTTCAGCAGAGATTGCGCAGTGGATTCAGGCTAGCAGGTGGCAAAGATCGGTGCATGGATTTGCAAGATTGGTCCTGATTAGTGTATGATGATAGTACTGTACTGAGGGCTTGTGATGAGCTTTGTATGCTTGTATGAGATTGTCATATGATCTCCATGTTACATAATATATAGTTGGGGTTTTCAGCTTCAGGATTTCACGGTTAAAATTTTTTTTATGTGCAATTGATTATTTTTGTTTATGCTTCACATGTGTGTGCAATTAATTTTTCCACAAAAGATTAACAAGTGGAATAGAATCAGTATCTTGCATAAAGTTAAATAGTGTGAGATCAGGTGGATCTAGGACATATGCATTCTTAGTGCATATAATTTCTACAGATGATAGATGGTGGACATATTGAGATGGGCAATATTTTACCCTTTCAAGATGACTCTTTCTCAATGAGCATCTCACAGCTTAAAGAGAAACTTCTACCTACAGCAGAGCCATTGATGAAAATAGAATCTCATGGAGAGATCTCATTGGAGGTGCACTTCAACATATCATGGAGTGCAAAGTTCTTCAACAGTTTGAGGAGGTTGGTGTCCTACAATGGGAGGATGCCAAGTATTTGCAAAATTAGATCCATCATCCACATTGGGATGAATGGTTGATAGTATGGAGCAAGGGGTTGTCAAATCACTTACAGATCTATGATACATGGCAGCAAGAAGCATGGTTATGTTGGTTGCTCTTGGGTGAGTATGGTTACCACTCAATGAGTCATATTTTTCTGATTCATGCCTTACACATCATTGGGAGAATGCAGAAGAAGAAGGCATGGTTACTTTGGCTATTGATGAGTGAGTTTGGACATCACATGTTATATCTTATGTCCTTGTGTTTACTCTTGTTTGGGATATGTCTCATGTCTTTACATGTATTTTTGTTTGGTATGTATCTCATGTTCATGTATTTACTTGGCTTTGGGAGAAATTATAACTCTCACATGATGTGGCATAAGGGAGCTTGTTTGTATTATGTTGATGATACATTTCACATGTCCATTACTATATTTTTGCTCCATGACTTGCACCATGATAATGTAAGGAGGCAGCAAGAATCCTTGTTGATTTGGTTACTTTTGGGAGATTATGGGCTGATTTCTTCCCATACATTGCATGACATTAATGGATGATTACAACAGGAGGCCTTACAACGTTAGGTTCTGTTGGGGGATTATTTTCATTGTACATGGTATGATGATGATGTGATGGGGCATCAAGATGCCTTATTAAGGTGGCTTGTCTTGAGAGAATATGGCCACTATATTTGGTACAATGATGATGTTATATGGCAGAAAAATGCATTGCTGCGGTGGCTTCTATTGAGAGAGTATGGCTCTCCTATTATCATTGATATTGATTTGGCATGAAATCAATAAGCATTGTTGCGGTGGCTTCTTTTGAGAGAGTATGGCTCTCTTGTTTTCATGATGTTCTAGCATGGCAACAGAAGGCTTTGCTGCATTGGTTGTTATTGGGAGAATATGGTTTGACATTGTTCATGTTCATCCATATGTCTCTACTTCTTGTTTTTCACTATGTTGATGTGAGGTTTGATTCCTACATGGCCAACAGGGCTAATGATGTGAGCATTGATAGATGCAATCTACTCTATGCATCATCTGTTGGAGATATAGTTCATGAGTTGGGACTTTCCACTTTGGGAATGAACCACTTCATCTTATGTATCTCATGTGTGGAGGAGATCTTTGGTCATCATATGGTTGCCACTTGGAGATTTATTGACGAGGATGGGTATCTAACTTTTCAGTTGGAGGCCATTCTAGAGAGGCAGCTTTGGAATTGGACATGCATGACACATTGTGACATATGGAAAGGCCTTCCACATAAGGATGCCATTTGGAGGGAGGATGTTTACTGTAGCATCCACTTTTGTAGTTGCTTGAGGTCAAGAAAAATTTTTCCGGGGAGGACTGTAATATTCCCAATTTTTCCACAAGATAATTGGAATATTAGAGTTCTTAATTTCCATAATTAATTAAGTAAATAAGAGGGTGGAGGGACCCAAAAAGCCCAAAGATAAATAAAATCCACTTTTGATGTGTGTATGTGGATCTTTCAGATCTAGATCTACATAATGGAGTAGTGGAGTAGTTACTTAATGTGAAAGGAGTGGAGATCATGTCTCATTAATGAGAAAGATCATGGAGGTTGAAGCAGTCAACTAATATCATGGAAGGAATAAAATGTAAGATCATAGAGCATTTATGATGAGATGATGGAGGAAGTGGTGCATTAATGCACACATGATGGAGAGGGTGATCATTACATTCACATGTGATGGAGATCATGGAGAGATAGCACAGTCAAAATGGAGACCCATGTCCACATGTACAGTGCAATTATGAGGTGGGCCAAGGCATGAGAAGGTTTAGAAACTATATAATGAAGATGAAGGAAACATAGAAGGCATGTTTGAGATTATTATCGATGTATGATATGTTTATATCTGGAATAGTCCTTTGACATTCCATGCTTTCTTTGGATATTTAGCTAATATTTCAAGTAATATTTAGCATTGGGTGTTCCTGATCAGGAATCCCACCTCTTTCATTGAGTATCTCTTGAAAGATTACTGTACTTCATTCGTCATTAGGAATTGGTGCCATATTTTTCCTACTTTCTGCAAAACATCCATATTTAGAAATTGCACATTTTTGAAGATCAGTTTGAGAGGAGGAGGTTGTCCTTCAATATTTTAGTTGAGGAACCGGTGAAGGATTCATCCTATCACCTTGAGCTTAAATATCACCCTTCCAGTGCTTCAAATCTATATCAGGCATCAGGCCATCTATTATTCATCTCCCAGTAGCATCAATCCCTTCAGGAATTGCGCAGTCCATTCTTGTAGATCCAAGGGAGAAGGGAAGTTGCTAGCATTTCAGTTGGTAATCCAGTGGAGGACCATTCCTTCACATTGTATACAGTATTTCCATAATTTCTAAGCTACATTGCACATATTAGCAATAGGATAGAGAGCCTCCTTCCTTTACAGTGAAGTTTTCATGAGCAGATGTGTAGCAGTAGCTGCAACCTTTTTTGGAGGATTGAGGAGCTAGATCTTGAGCTTCTAGCTTGAGGATCTAGTGAAGGGATAAACCCTTCAATCTTAGATCTGATCTTGTGACATATTCCAGCCATCTATTTGTCAAATCTAGCTTCAGATCTACATAACCCAATAGACCATGGATCAAACCCCAAGTGGGTAAATTTCCAATCTCATAGATCCGGAATTTCCTTTCTGGGTTATCTTGGGTTGCCATCATAGAGCCCAGATCTAGAATCTTGGCATCATCAAAGCTCCAAATTTACATAGATCTGCATTTTCCTTTTCATCCTGCAGTCATATATTCATTATCCACTAAGGGGAAAATGCAGTATTTTCTTTCAGCAGCTCTCCAATTATGCAGTGCCTACTTTGGCATCTTTTTAGGGTCATTCTAGGCCATCTCTTTGGCTATATTACCTCATATTTTGTACACTGTTGTAACTAAATCTTCTCCACATAATAAAATGGGTCAGCTAATCTGTCTATATATGTGTTGATCATAAACTTACATGTAATTTTTCTGTGTTACAATTATTATGTTTGTGTATCAATGCATTATTCCATTTTGGGATATTACAGCATGCTTGAGTTGTTTAACCAAGTATGCAATGTTGTTTAGCACACGGGTGTTTCCGAGTGGAAATCCCAACCTCATCCTTGGGGTACTTTGAGTTCCTGCTCAGGAGACAAGTCCTTCTATATTGAGACAAGATTTCAGTATTCCAATGTTTGGCCATTTGCAGCCCTCTTGAGCAGCACAGTCACCCAGTGGCTTAAACAACACAGCATTAGAGAGATCTCGAGGAGGGTGAAATTCCATAGCATTGTCACTTGGAATATAGTGAGGGGATAAAACCTTCAACATTTGAGATACGGAGAAGTCTTTGCAACATTTTATTTGTCAGTTCAGCTCATGTCACTGCATACCTAGCAATAGTTCGTTTTCATGCCCTAAGAGGGTGATTTTCCGAGGTTTTCCAATCCGGAAATCCTTTCTGGTTTTTTTTGGGTTTTGTGAGTATAGTTCAGTGTTCAAATCCCATAATTTATTTAGCACCAGAACAACCTCATCTACGCACCCCATTTCAGCCAGCAGCAACATTTCTATCATTTCTAGCAGGGGCAGCGCAGTGAGGGTCTCCAATAGAGCAGCATTTACGTAGTGTTCTCAGTGGGGGAACTTGATGGTCATTCTAGCCATCTCTGTCATCTTGAGTATTATCATTTTTTAGCATTTTTGTACCTGTATTCCACCTCCTTATTAGTAAAATGGCTTAACTATTTTTGGTTCTATTCATGGTTTTTTTATATTTCGACATTATTGTTTTTATTTTCTTTGTATTACTGTCGTTTTCCTATTTGGAATATTGCAGTGGTATTAGAAATCATAGGCTTGGCTCGGCCTATGGAGAAACCGGTCTATGACATCAGAATATAGAGAATACATTACGGACCAGATAAAGAGGTACAAAAATAGAGAACGCAGGGTTGAGATCACATATGGTGAAGGGAATTGCATTCTAGTAGAGGCGGATAAAGGGAAAGCTCCAATGCGAAAGAAAATGATGGGAAGGAGTTTGGAAATATCCTCCTCAAATTAGTGCAGGATCTAGCCAAAGAGAATAAATAAATGAGGACCAATAGACAGAGGGGAATTCCATGAGGATTCTACAATGGAGAAAGATTGGGGCTTCTCACCATTGAGCAGAGCAACCGGTGGTACCACAAGTATCACAACATTTGACCATGCCCACCTTCTTAGCAGTAGGTACGGGAGCAGGAGGACCTTAGGAGTTAGTAGGATTTTGGTGATTACTTCATGGAGTACCAATCTCATACCCATTATTTCAAAGATCATTTGACCTTCCAGGAGTTTTTCTAGATTAAGGATAACCGAAGACCTCGCAGTCATAATAGAGGAGGAGAGTATATGTAGGGCAATGACCTGCATCATACCATGGGTAGAATTTTTCTGCCTACTTTTGATGGGTCTTCGAAGAGTATGGAAAAAGCTTGGGTGGATAAGTTAGACATATATTTCCAGCTAAATCGAATGGCGGAGGTAGAAGCCATCAAGGTGGAAGAACTACACCTTGAAGGGGAAGCTAATGACTGATGGTTCCATGGGATGTACACATTGGGTCATGCAGGGGTGACTATGTATGCAGAGTTCACCAAGAGACTGGTAGAGCGATTTGACCGAAGGGACCCAGAGGAGGATTTAGTTGAGTTAGCCAAAATCAAGTAGAGAGGACACCCAAAGACTTATATCTCTGAGTTCTTGAAGTTGTCAGTGATGGTTCCAAATATGTCTGTGGCCAGGAGGGTGTATATGTTTCTTTACGGATTGGCGGAGCCTCTACATGGATTAGTCAGATCTACTAGACCAGCTACACTTGAGGACGTAGTTGGGAGAGCCAGGGATCTACAAGATGCCTTGCCTAGAGCAAGAATTTCATTTCTCCAGAAAGCAACAATTCAGTCGAAGGGGAAAGACATGAGGATTCCACTTCCAAAATGGAACTAGGGTCGTGGAACTTTGGATAATGATACCTGGAGGGATTTGAGATGGAGGAAGCTATGCTTCAATTTCTAGGATCCATGGGCACCTAGTCGTCGATGTGTCATGGGAAAGGCACACTACATTAAGGTATTCTCTGACAGTGAGGGAGAAGAAGGAGCCTATCGGGATTTGGAAGGAGATGCATATGTTGATGCACGAGAGTGAGATCACCCACCTCCACCACCACCACCAGCAAGGGGAGGATCATTTTCACATACTAGAGGAGTCCTTGCATCTTTGCGAGGGGTTCCCAAGTATTTGACATTGAGAGTCTGAGGCACCGTCCAAGGACAATGTGTTATAGTGTTGGTGGACAACGGGGACACACATAACTTCATTGACACTCAACTAGTGTAGAGAAGGGGCATACCAACCGAGAGTTTTGATGGATTCTCTGTATTAGTCCCAGGTGCCATAACTATGCAGTGTTTGAGGTGTGTTCCAGCTTTAATTGTAACCAGGGGGACCTATATGGTGATGGATTATTTCTTTGTGGTAGGCATTCCAGAAACCAATGTAATATTGGGTGTACAGTGGTTGATTACGTTTGGAAAGGTCATTACAGATTGGGAGACATTAGAGATGGAGTGGACAGATAAGAAGAGAAGGAAGCGCCAGTTGATTAGAGAGATGCACATATATCCACCTTAGACAGTCTCGGCACACCAGATGGAGGAAAATTTCCATAAGGGGAAAAAATAGTGGGAAATGGAACTACATGTTTCAGAGGGAGGGGTTACAGGGTAGTCTATACACCCCAATGTGCAGTCGATATTAGACTGCTACCCTTTAGTCTTTGGGGACATATCACTGGGGCAACCACTAGACCAAGGGTTCAAGCACACCATTGAGTTAGATCAGGGGATCTAAGTAGTGATCACCACACCCTATAGGCACCCTAAGTCCTATAGGGATGATATCGAAAGAGCCATCAAATAGCTCTTGGCACTAGGACACATTCAACCCAGCACTAGCCCCTTTGCTTTTTCTGTGGTGTTGGTGAAAAATAAGGACGGCACTTTACGGATGTGCATCGATTACAGAGCTATGAATAATAAGAAAATGAAGAACCGATACCCCATCCCTAGGATTGATGAGCTGATGGATGAGCTGCAGGGATCAAAGTTATTTTCCAAATTCGATCTGAGGCTAGGGTACCGTCAAATCAAGGTGAGGGACCAGTATGTCTCGAAGACTGCATTCAGATGCCACTATGGCCACTTTGAGTACTTGGTGATGGCCTTTGGGCTAACCAATGCTTTGACCATTTTTCAGTCTTGTATGAACCACATCTTCCATGGTCAGCTGAGGAAGATTTTATTGATGTTATTTGACGACATCCTCGTATGCAACCACACTTGGGTGGAGCATTTGTAGCATATCGAGGCGGTATTACGCATTTTGGAGGAGAAAATTTTTTATGCCAAACTCTCCAAGTGTGAATTTGGACTTATAGAGATGCTCTACCTAGGGAATATCATTGGATTATATGGAGTAAGGGTCCATGATCAGAAGATCTAGGCCATTCGGGAATGGCCGGTACCAAGGAATGTGACAAAATTTCGGGGCTTTATAGGCATTTGCACCTACTATATGAAGTTTGTTAAGGGGTTTTCTCAGCTAACAGCACCCCTGAAGGATATAACCAAGAGAGGAGCCTTTGGATGGACAAACACTGCGTAGAGGGCCTTTCAAAGGCTCAAGGAGGCAATGAGCAGTTTTCTGGAGTTGACATTACTGGATTTCACGTAGCCTTTGTGTTGGAGTGTGATTCTTTAGGAGAGGGAGTTGGCACAACGTTGATGCAGGGACATCACCCTATAGCTTTTGAGAGTCGGAAGCTCTTGCCACATGAGGGCTTGTATTCGATATATGACAAAGAGATGTTGGCCATCATGCATGTGTTGTCCAAGTTCCGACAATATTTTGTGGGCAACATATTTCGGGTGAGGACTGACCACAACAGTCTTCGACTTTTCCTTGAGCAGAAGTAGTTGCAGGAGAGGAAAGAAAAGTGGGTTAGAAAAATTCAGGCTTATGAATTTGACATCGAGTATGTAGAAGGGAAGAGTAGTGTGGTAGCAGATGCCTTATCACGGAGACCAACAACGTTGTCCTTGATGAACATTGATATAGGTTGGAGGGCCTAGCTATTAGTAGAGTATTCTAAGGACTGCTTCGCATGTGAGATACTGGATGGGCAAGTGACCAATGACAGGAATCAGGTGATGGATGAGTTCATCTATTACCATAACCAAATCTTCTTGATGAGAGCCTCTCGGCTCAAGGAGAATATTTTGCACACAACACATGATTCACCGCTTTCAGACCATTAGGGATTCACCAAAACATACCGGGCCATTAGAGAGAGGTTCTCATGGAGAGGCTTCAAGGAGGATGTACTCCGACATTTCAGGGAGTGTGAATTTTTCTAAAATAACAAAGAAGAGTTGAGCCATCCCATGGGGTTGTCACAACCACTTCCCATTCCTGAGAGGAAGTGTGAGAGCATTTCCACGGACTTTATCACAGGGTTGTTGATGGTGCAGGGCAAGGATTGTATCTATGTGGTCGTAGATCGGTTGACGAAATATGCTCATTTCTTCGCCCTCTCTTCACGATACACTACTTCACAGGCGGCTAAACTATTTTTCATGGATGTTTTCAGACTTCATGGTATCCCCAAGGCCATAGTCAGTGACAGGGACAACCATTTCATGGGCGACTTTTGGCAGGATCTTTTCTGTTTAGTGGATACCGAGTTAACACCCAGTACTATTTATCACCCATAGACAGACGGGAAGACAGAGATAGTAAACAAGTGGCTGGAAGGATACTTGCGAAACTATGTCTCAGGGCAGTAGAAGGCATGGCTGCGCTGGATTCATCTTAGATAATACTTCTACAACACAAAATTTCATATGTCGATCAATATGTCTCCATTTTATGATTTATATGGTTATTATGCTTTAACATTTTCTGATGTGATGTTTGGAGCAAGAAAGCCCCCCATGGCCAAGGATTAGATCCAAGAGAGTTAGGATATCCTCTGCGCACTTAAGGACAACATTGCTATAGTTCAGAAACAACAGAAATTGTATGCAGATTGAGGTCGCGTAGAGAGGAAGTTTGAGGTAGATGATTTGGTCTACCTATGTATTCATACATACAAGTAGTCTATGCTAAAGCAGAAGGGAGATGAGAAGCTCAAGCCCAGTTTTTATGGGACATACAAGGTGATCCGATGTGAGGGGGAGGTATCATATGAGTTGGAGCTCCCAACTAGGAGTAGGATGCACAACATTTTTCATGTCTCATGCCTGAAAAAGGCTCTTGGGCAGCAGAGAGTTGCCACTAGGGAACTCCCACCTATTGATGATGAGGGGCACTTGGTCTTACAGTTGGAGGCCATTTTGGATACTCAGGAGAGGCAGATGAGGAGCGAGGTAGTCAAAGAATATCTAATCTGATGGAGAACCCTTCCAGATGAGGATGCCACTTGGGAGGGGGAGAACTGTAATATTCCTAATTATATTTTAGCTAATTAGAATATTAATTTTTTATTTCTTTAATTAAATAGATGAATAAGAGGGTAGAAGGACCCATAAATCCCTTTAGTAGAATAAAACCACTTCACCAATGTGAAAGTAGAACAACGCAATAGTGGAGGGGGCCAAGAGGTCAAGTGAACAACACAGTCAAGGAGGAGGATATGGACCAAGAGAGAAACACAGTTATGATGTGGGCCTAAGGGCATGAGGGTTTCACAAGTATAAGAAAGAAGTGAGGGAAGCCATAGAAATCATTCTGAGTTATTTGATTTCTTCTCGTTTATGACTTGAGCACGCTTTAGTTGTTTAGCCGAGTTTGCAATGTTGTTTAGCACATGGGTGTTTCCGAGCAGAAATCCAAAAATCATCCTCGGGGGACTTCGAGTGCCCACTCGAGAGAGGATTCCTTCTATCTTGAGAGAATATTTCAGTATTCTGGAATTTGGCCATTTGCAGCCCTCTTGAGCAATGCAGTCACCCAGTGACTTACGCAGTGCAGCAGTAGAGAGATCTAGAGGAGGGTGAAATTCCATAGCATTGTCGCTAGGAATCTAGTGAAGGGATTAGCCCTTCATCAGTTGAGCTATGGAGGAGTTGTTTCAGCATTTTATTTTTCAGTCAACTCATATCACTGCATACTCAGTAGTAGTGTGTTTTCATGCCCTAGGAGGGTGATTTTCTGGGGTATCCCAATCCGGAAATCCTTTCTGGGTTTTTCTGGGTTTTGTGAGTAAATGCCAGTGTCCAAATCCTGACATTTTTTGAGCACCAGAACAACCTCATCTATGCACCCCTTTTCAGCCATCATCATCATTTCTGGCATTTCCAATAGGTGCAGCATAGTGAGGTTCTCCAGCAGAGCAACAGTTACACAGTGTTCTCAATGGAGGAACTTGAGGGTCATTCTATCCATCTCTGTTAGCTTGAATGCTATCATTTTTTAGCACTATTGTACTTGTATTCCACCTCCTTATTAATAAAATGGCTCAGTTATTTTTGGTTCTATTCATGGTATTTGGATATTCCGACGTTATTGATT
Organism: Pinus albicaulis; assembly: GCA_034641835.2. Taxonomy (NCBI): domain Eukaryota; kingdom Viridiplantae; phylum Streptophyta; class Pinopsida; order Pinales; family Pinaceae; genus Pinus; species Pinus albicaulis. The sequence continues at coordinate 283,603,270 of CM076584.1, read as the reverse complement.
TTATTTTCTTTGTATTACTGTCATTTTCCTATTTGGAATATTACATTTTAATAGTTGACTACCGGCTTCTAAATCATGGTATTTATTAGTATTATTTTTATGTTCATCTCTTAGATGTGATTTTTTAAATTTTTCTGATATTATTGTGAATGAAGAAATGGATTATTGTACTCTCTCTTTGTTGAAAATTTTATGAAAATTTAATAACAAGACTAATTTTAAATGGTTTCCCCCCTCATGGGGATTTTCCTTGGTCTCCGACCAATCCTCGTGTCTCTATGTGTGAATGTTTCTCTTCTATTGTTCCTTGATTTTCTGTTGCATTGATAATGATAGTGTTCTTTCTATATAATTTCATATGCTTCTAATGATATTATGATGTTTTGGGGTGAATTCAATATGTAAATAATGAAATTCAATTATCAAAGCAAAGAACAATATAGCCCTAAAAAAAATTAACGTCATCCTTAATCTCAGGAAGAGTGATTTCTCAGAAAATGAAAGGTTTGAATATTATATGAAGTACCCTTATTTCATTTAAGTAAAAAATTTGATTATTTATAGAAATCTTGAGTTCATGAAACCAAGTGGTTTTCTTTGCATGTTCCTTGGTTATCATATGTCAAGAAGTAACCCTTGGCTTAGTTGGAGTAACCTTGTGTGTTATTGACATCTCTTTTTGAGAAGAATTCATGGGAGTTTGTCTGGTGCATTTTCGAATAGGTATTAAATTATTGGTTCTATTGGTGTTATTGAAGAAACAATCCCCATTTTGAGTAGCACGATCTCAGGGGGGGAATTATTGACTATTAGGATGCTCAAGAGGAGTGAGCACAATCACTCAAGTATTTGCAATGGAAGAGTAATATATATATATATATATATATATATATATATATATATATATATATATATATATATATTGTAAGTTAGAAGCATTATATTATATAGGAAATATTAGAAATACATATTGGTACAAAAGTGCCACACCTATCGATTTTCCAACAGAGGAAACCAAACCTACAGGTGTGGTTACAACAAGTTCCTAGCCATAGTCGAGTCGAGTAATCTATTGTTCCTTATAGTCCAAAAGAAAAAAATATATATCTAAACATATTAACCCTGCTAAGAGTAGCCCAGGGACCAAAAGGATTTAAACCACAAAATTTTCATCTAATTAGCAGAAAACCCCAGAACTAGACAGAGCTACAAAAAAAAATAGAGGCAAGCTGCCAACCACTACACATCGTCTTATTTTTTGGACGGTCCCGCCTCCACATCTGCATTGAACTCATGGTCCCCAACTTCCTAACTCCCCAATGGGATCAGACTGGTGTTGGTAGCAAGATTAGTGCCCTTGGTGCCCTTAGTCCCTGCTCCCGTCCCGTCAACCTTCTTGGGTTTGTAGCGGCGGATCAAGGTGGTATTGTTCTTCTCCCCGGGGGGAGAATCTCGACATTCTGTACATACTTAAGATAAATTGTGAGAATTTGATCAAATTCATCTATTATACCTATTTTCGGCTTAATGAATTCGATCATGGTCTTCATGAGATCCTCCAATAAGTGCAGGGGCTCTGAGTTGATCGTAAGCTCCACTTTCAAAGCTTCAACAGTTTCCACTTGCTTGATCTTTTGCTGCACAACCACCTTACCAAGGAGGGTCTTCAAGTGCCAGGCCAGAGCCTGGGTGCCCTTGAAATGAGTCTCTCTAGTGCATGGAATATCCGGGTCCGAAATCCAATCAACCTCCTCTAGCATGGCTTGAGGATCTATCTCATCATGAACTTGTCTAAGCTCGGCCTCAAAATTATCAATAACTTCCTTCCCCTTAGGAGGAACAATGGTATGATACCCTTCCTTGGCTTCATTGAAATCCATATCCACCCTAGTCCGTTTGCGGGAAGTCTTGGCCTTCGTATCCCTAGATGGATAGGTATATTTGACCCTAGCCATGAAACTAACAACAAAATTCCTTCTAGCAACAATAAGCAAGAGACCGAGAGCAAAAATGTAGCAAGCAAGGCAACTGCACCTATTCCATTGGTCAGGAATAAGGCCGCTCCTTACCTTTTTATAAGAGGGAGGCCCATCCCTACGATTATTACAGCTGATGTCAATACGCTCTCTAAGTATGAGATCATGAGTACTACGCCCATCCATCCGGTTGACATGCTACCACTTCTCTTAATAATCCCTTATCTTCCCACCACTGGAAATATTAGCCATTTAAACATTCAAATTTCCACTGATGGCGTTGTACTTCTGCCACCTTCCCTTATCCATCTTCGCATGAGTTGTATCCATGACAATCTGCTTCAGGTTATTCCTCTTATCGTTATCCCTATACTTCTTGCCTTGGATGTGTGGCTTAATCTCCCTTTGGTACAAATCCTCCTTCCTATCACCTACTGTAATTATTATGATGGTTATGGCTATTGGGCCCTTCTTCACCAGTGTCTAACATGTGCCTCATGTTCCCATCACCTCTTTTAACACCATCCTGACTCGTCAATTGGGTGCAAGAATATTTAGGCTCGTTATATGGCCACTCTAGCCAGATGGTGTCCAGACTATTGAGATGGTAGTCAATCACTTCATTCGCCAAACGGTCCACCAAAGAGTTAGCTGCACAGTGAACCGCACCAAACTCCACCCCTTTTAATGTTTGCATGTGTCAAGAAATGTGATTCGTGGCATGTAATAGGCATCACTGGGTGGTAACTTTAGAATATTTCTCCCCTTTCTGAATTCTTTTTGCTGCATTTATGGCTAACTGCTAATCACCCTCTACGATGATATTAATCAGGTTGTTATGAACTAGAATGGCGAGCCCCTGCTCCAGAGACACAAACTCACTCCATTATTTGTAGTCTCCCCTAATGAATTACAGTAACCATGATTTATGCCCCTGATGTGGTCTTTGATAACAACGCCATAGCCTGCAATGTTGGGGTTCCCACGGGAAGTCCCATCAAAGTTCAATTTCAGGAAGTCGTGCCTTGGGGGTTCCCATTTATGTGGCCCAACAGGAGTGTCTTAGCAGCCAGAGTGGTTTCCTAACAGAGTTGGATTTCTCAGCCCAATAAAATCGAGGATCCTTTGCTCTTGGTCGGATGACTTCTCCACAGGAATGTGACATATTCGAGTAAGAACAGTCTCACGTAACTACTTTCTTATTCCCTCCTTAATGCTATGTAAAGGTATTTCATAATTCTAGAAAATCCTTCTGTTTCACTCCTTCCACAAATTCCAAACAATGAAGCCAATGAGAAGAACCCATAACATATTAACAAGCTCGTTTTTAGTATAGTTGTCTCTCCATTCCTCCACCGTCTATTGGATTGAAGCCCTGCTTCTTTCATATTAGCAGAAGATCATGACATCCCAAACCAAAAGCTCAGCAGCCACCTTACAAGTGTTCAAAAAATGGTTGGTCGTTTCATTGTATTTAAGACATATATTGCATCTTGAAGGCCCGACAAACCCTCTCCTGAGTAAATTATCCCAGGTCATAATGCAACCTCTCATTAGGAGCTAGAGGAAATATTTAATTTTGGGCCATATGTTCAAGTTCTAGACCTTTTTCACCTAGGGAACCTCCTCAGTTTCCTCATGTTTCTCCAGATAATCCCTAGCTTCACGAAGGTTGAAGAAGCCCCCCCAATACTCTCCCCGTCATAATTGGTTAGCTTCCTCTAAAATCCTCAATTTTATTTTAACTAGAGCATCTTGAATATCATCCGGCTGAATCTGCTCCAACCTTTCATCGAAAAGGGTTTCAAACAGCCAATGCCTCTAGTTAAGGTCCACTGACTCAACACTCCAATACTGGTTAACATTTATCATACCTTTATTTTGTAGGATTAGCTAAAGATGAAGGCGTTGGGGACTTGCGAGCTTAGGCTTCTGCTGCCAAGCATCCTCCTAAAACAAAGCAGTTTTCCCATTCTAAATTTCCCAGAAACTGTGCTACTGAAAAATATTCTGGTTCACCCAAGCTAGATTCCAAATAGGGGAGCCATTAATTTCCCCTGTCATTCTAATCAGGTCTTTCCTCTGCCAATTTTCAGCATACTTTGATTTCTCGAGATTAGCCCAAGGAGACTTTTCCTCTTTAAGCCATCTCCACCAAATTTTAGCGCTACAAGCATTACTGACAATTTCAGGGTCCTGCAAACCTAAACCACTGAGGGCCTTCGTCGAGCACACTTTGTCCCAAGATACCAGAGCCCATTTCTTCTAGTCATCAGCCCCTCTCCAAAGGAAATTTCGCTAGAGATCCCTAATTTTCTTTAAAACTCCTTTAGGGGAAGGCAGGATGGATAACATATAAGTTGGAATAGCTTGAAGGACAGCTTTAGTTAACACCAAGCGCCCAGAAAAATTCAAAGCTCTATGAGTCCAATGCTTCCCTCTATCTTCCAAGGAAGAGGGCTTTTTCTCTCAGTGCTTTTTTTGCCAAGGTTTATATGTGAGAGGGATTCCTAGATACTGAGATGGGACATATTTTCTTTGGAACCGTAGAATATTGGCCAGATTTATTTGAATAGAGATATGGGTATGAAAGAAAAAAATCATAGATTTAGAGTGGTTGATTTCCATACCTAAAGCTTCCCCAAAATTTTCCAGAATATTCACCATAACCCTTGCCTCTTTGACCGTAGGGATGCCATGGAGCATAGTATCATCTACAAACTACTGGTGGTTTGTAGCAGGGCATGAGTCATGTGACTGTAACCCTTTAATACTTCCCTAAGATTTGGCTGCCTTGATGCTATGACTCGAACCTTCCATAAGAATAAAAGAAAGAAAGGGAGAGATGGGGTCTCCCTAGCGGATACCCCTAGTCGGATAAAAAGGCTTGGCAGGAGCTTTGTTAATCAAAAGAGAAAAACTTGGCGACCTCACCATTTCCATTATACAATTGATCCACTTGTTGGAAAAACCGAAGGCTTCCATCACAGCTTCCACGTACTTTCAACTCACCTTGTCATATGCTTTTGAAAGGTCCAGTTGAATTATCATACATGCCTTATTCTCGCTTTGAGGGGAATTTACCATCTCATGAGGCATGATAATATTGTCAATAATTTGACGACCCTCCACAAACCCTAATTGTTCCTCTGAGATAATCAGGGGAAGGATCAATTTGAGCCTATTAACCATTATTTTCAATATGATTTTATTTAACACATGACATGAAGCAATGGGACGAAACTTTGCTAGTGTATTAGCTTCAGCTTCCTTAGGGATTAGGGTGATAAAGGTAGAAGTGAGGATTTCAGGATAGCAGATGCATGATGAGAATCCTGCACAACCTCTTAAACATCTTGTTTCACGATTTCCCAACACTCTTTGAATAACTCAATGGTAAATCCATCTGGACCAAGGGCTTTACCATTCAGCATCTCGGCCACCACTTCCTCCAATTTAGTTAAATATATGGGCCTATCCAAAGTTCTATTATGATCCTCTATGATCAAATTAGGAATGTGGGAGACCACTTCTCTAATAGAATCCTCCCTATTTAGATCAGGCTCCTTCGCAATGGTGGAAAATTGGTTTACTAGTAAATCCTCAATATCACCATGTGAATCTAGGTAGGTGCCATTGTTGTCGCTAAGCCTTATAATCCTATTAATCCTTCTATGGTTTAGGGCTGATTCATGAAATAATTTCGTGTTTTTCTCTCCTTCTTTGAGCCATTGGATTCTCTATTTTTTTCTCCAAATAGATTCCTCTTGCTTACATCTTTCCGTCCATTTTTTATTTAAATATTGCTCCATAGTTTTCCTCTCATCAGTGTACCCTTCCTCCAATAGATTTTTCTGAAGTTCTTTCATTTTCTCTTCCAAAAATTTCTTTTCCTGGAAGATATTACCAAATTTGTCCTTATTCTAGACTTTTAGACGAGATTTGAGATGTCTCATATGGGCTTGGAGGCGAAACATTTTAGAGCCCCATCCAGGTAAGGGTTCAGAACACCAAAGCTTAAATTTACTCAGGAAGTCTGGGTGGTCAAGCTAGAAATTTTCAAACTGGAAAGGCCTGTTCTTTGGTGTCACTAAAATGGCAGAATCCAGAATAATCGGCCAATGATCTAAACCATTGCACGGTAATATGTTAGCTTCAATATCCAAACCTATCATCAAGAGACTCTCCGAAATGGGGAACCAGTCAAGATGGGAGGAAATTTTCCTTTCACCTCCCCTCTTGTTGTTCCAAGTAAAGACCCCATTTCCAGCGACTATGTCAATGAGCCTAGAATCTTCTATAAAGACTTTGAAGGCCTCAGCATCTCAGTCGAATTTCCTAAGACCACCTTTTTTTTCCTCTAGGGATGTGATCATATTAAAATCTCCTCCCAATATCCATTTACCATCTCAAAACCATCTTTGAGTTCTTTGAAGGTTTTGAAGCAAGTTCATTTTGTCTTCAACGCGTTGTGGCCCATACACATTGGTGCAAATGAAAGTTCCAGATTCCCAAATGATCTTCATTTCCATTGTTATAAAGGATCGGTTAGCTTATGCTGAGATCAGATGAAGGATTTGAGGATTACATAAAGTCACTAGACCTCCTGAATTATTATCCACTGCTACATCTAATGTCTCCCACTGGCCTCCTAACTTTCCACAAATCTCCTTAATATTCTGCTTACTACATTTAGTTTCTTGAATATACATAATATCAAGGTGTTCCATTCTAATTTTATTCTTTAAGAGCTGTTGCTTATTGAAGTTGTTAAGCCTTCTTGCATTCTAGGATAGAAACTCCATTAAGAACCTTAAGATAAAGTAGAAAAGGCCTTAAGGGTCTTCATCTTACGTGAGTTAAGTAGGAGTTGGACCAATTACTGGAGTGCCTCATTGTTAGACTTCCATCCTCGCTTTTTATTTGGTTTGATCGATATCTTTGGTGGTTGCGTGCCAATAACTTTGATCCCTAGATCCTTTGCTTCCCCATGTGAATTATTTTGTCCTTTATTAGTTGCTTCTTCATGAGATAGGTACATGAATTTCACGTGATCAATCTGCTCCTCTAGAATCTGATCTTGGCCCAATTCCTTCCATTGTTCAACCATACTTACCAGATCCATCCCTTCTCTTTATAGGATTTCTCGTGGTTCAATATCCTCAGTGAAGTATTCACTCATAGTCATCTCATAGTCTCCTTCTTGGTCGATTCCTTTCCCCATTTGTTCTTTCATCTGTTCTTGGTAATTCTGATTGGCTTATTCCATCAAATTCAACTCCCGTTCCTCCTGATGAAGATTTTTGTGTTTCTTCGACTGTATCCTGCAGCATATTCTCAACAAGTAAATTAAAAGTATTTTTATTACCTGTGTTTCCTTTGGGCATTCTTTGCTGGTTTTTTCAGTTAGCCCTATTTCTAGGGTGTGGGAGAATGAATCCTTCTTTGTTTCTAGGAGTCTCTAAATTGACATGTTTTGTAACCTTATTCATAGGACACTCTCTGATCAAATGAACATGTTCATGGAACTTATGGCATCGAAATGGGATATTCTCGTAGTCAATGGGTTGGAGAATTTCCTCATCCCTGAATTCCAGCCAAACCCCTTCCAACAGAGCTCCTGAGACATCCATTTACACGCAGATCTTCACATAGGAGGTGTATATTTTTTGCAGGGTTTCCTCAGAGATCTTCACAAACTTACCCACCTTATTTCCAATATACTCCAGAGATTTAGGCCGCCAGTAGTCCAAGGGCAGTGAGAAGAGCCGGATCAAAACTGGGATGTGAGTGAATGTTTCCTTCTCTGGGGCGAAGTTAGCTTTACAGGGTCTCATATAGAGACTTTCTGAAGAAAAAAATTATGGTACTCCATCAAATATATGGTCCCGATCCTCAATATTCACAAAAACTATTGTGAAGAAACCCTTCGATCCTAGGTGGAGTTGGACATCCCCTTTTGGTTTCCATTATTACTTAATCCATTAGCATAATTCTTTTTCAGTCGGCTAGAACCCCATGAATTTCCATATTAAAGAATATGTCGCCATGTGGTCCCTATATAGCTACATCTCAGGGTCATCGATTACCACATGAGGAATTTCCTTGGTTTTTTGTTTTCATGACCCCTTATCCATTTTCTTTTTTCTCTGATATTCCTCATCCTCCTGCGTTGATGTTTGATTGGTGCCTTCCGTATCTTGTTTACTACCTTGTCCATCCAAATGAGTTTCCTCCTTGTTTGACCTTTTGTCGTTAGCATTTTCTTCCTTTGTTTTATTCACGACACTAGGTCCCTTCTGACCATTCTCCTTGGAGAGCCAACCCCTAGTCCGTCGATGTCTTGTTTTTTCTGACCCCAATATTTTAACTCCATCTTTAGGGCCCTTTCCTCTATATGTAACCACATTGAAATAGGACAGTGCCCCACTTCCACCACCCCTCCTCATTTGGTGAGCTAGTCACTGCTCGTGCCTAAGAGCCTCGTTGCTCTGTGCACCGTCTGAAACCATAGCAAAGTCTGACCCCAATATTGGAAGAGTAATATTAAATACATCATTATATATTAGTATTTTCAGTAGTAGTTCTACCATTTGAACTCTAATTGGTATGAAGATGCATTATCATATCCAAGTATTCAACCATTGGCAAAAGAGAGGGACAACAACCATGAAGTGTCTGGAGTTTGATTTGAAATAAAAGGAAAAGTTATGTGTTCAAGGGAATAATATCATATATAGCCAGTGTTATGGCCTAAATCCACCTTAGGTTGAGGAAGGCAGAGTCTAGGGTAACATCAAACCACGCTTAACCTGGTAGCTAGCCCTACCAGATTGGGAGAGGGCTCTCTCCTGGTCAATCTCAGCAAAAATAATTAGTGAGGCTTGAGATGACTTGAATAAAGGCTGACTTTAGGCTAGGTATATTTTCAAAAGAGTTTGATTTGATTTTGAGGGTGTTTGTTGGATCAAAGGGAAAGGCAGATTTTGGGTCTGGGGAATGAGGCCTAGTTTTTGCAGAGATCTGAATGGGGCAAGGTAGGAAATTGTTTTGACACTTCAATTTTGAATGAAATGGATAGCTCAGACCAGTGAGGAGTTGAAGAGGGAAAGAAACTTTCAGGAATCCTCTTCAAATAGTTGAAAACATAGAAAATTAAACAAACCCTAGTTAGAGCACTACAAATTTTAATGAATTCCACCTTTATCCTTGCCTGTTTAACTTGAGAAGAAATAAGAGGGAAAATGATACACATAAAACACCAGTAAACTTACATTAACAGAGAGAAACACATCATCAAAAAAAAGAGCCACATGAATCCCAAGGAGTGCTGCAAACCTTAGTCTATTCCTATGCCAAACTGCAGAGATGAATGTGCAATGATGCTCAAAGCAATCCCAAGTGTCCAACGCTGAAAATGAATGAAAAAATACAAGATATAGACAACACTAACTCATCCCCAGCCTCTAGGGGTCGAGCTCACAAGTCTAGGAGTTGTTTCAAAAATATCTAAACTAAGAACTAGAAAATAGGCAGTGGAATAGCTTGCCTCTATAAGATAGGAAACTGATTCATTCAGTTGCAATTCACCTTTTGATGGATGAATCTACTTCCATGAGTAAAAATTTGCCAAAATTACATCAAGACCCATGAAATTACATCAAATTACATCAATATTTTTACATGTGGAAGTAATAAAGTCAAACTGGCCAAAACTAGGCGAAAAACAGAGTTACTGAGTCAAAAATGAGCCAAAATCCCCAATGCGTCGCGCTTGATTTCTCTATGCGTCGCACCAATTTGGAGCTGATCTTGAAGGCCTTCCCGCTGTCCAAATTCGCTCCAAGTGGGCTCGTTGGAAAGTTCTGCCTATCTAATTTTGAACACAAGTGTAATTTCTGAATTTGGCTGACATTTTCCCCTCCAAAAATGAGTTTTCCCAACACTTATTCCTGTGTGTCCAAAAAGGGGCAGAAAGGTTATTTTTAGGGTGTTTTTGACCATTCTGGAAGCCCAAAACCTGTCAAAATCTCTTGGCCATGGGTAGGCATGCATAAATTTTCATGAAAAATCCAAAAATATAAATTTTTACCCAAGAGGAGTTCCCAATCATAAGCGCGCGCCAAGTGGCGCGACGCGTTGAGCTGAAAAATCTGTGTTTAGGCCAAAAAAAAAAAAATTGCAAAATGTGTCCCAAATTTCTTGAAATTTGGGTTGAGTGTCCTCCATCATACACTATGCTAGGCCAAGGAATCCTCGGCCAAAATTTGAAGTCTATCTTGCCTTTTCCGACGCCCTAATGCCCTCTTCAACTTAGCCTTCAAGATCTTGATTTGTGCCTTGCAAACATGATTTCTTGCCCAATAATGATTCTTCATGTGACTCAACATGTTCTTTTCCTTGTTGGCCTTCTCCAACAGCTTCTCCAAATGAATATTGACCCTTTCAAGCCAAGTTTCTCGATCAGCCTCAATCTCTTGCTCAATGGATGTCATCTCGGTTTGGCTCCTTTGGGCAGCTTGCCCGTTCTCACGTATATTTTTCAACTCCATGATAGTTTGCTAATCTTCCAACTGTTTGTTTCTCTGCTCAAGGTAATTTATTATCCATTGGGCTCTTTGTAATTTTACGGAAAAAGTGTTTATTTCTGCCTTCTGCTCCTGAACAATCTCTCTCAGCTTTGAGCTTGGTGAGCCCAAATCATCATCAATGAGTATGAAATTTGTATCCTGGCCTCCTGAAGGCTTATCATCATGTATGGGCCTCTTACCCTTGTCCTGTACATGTGCTTCCGATGAAGGAAGCGAGACCCCTTCCACCCCAGGTGGAGATAATACTCACCTGGCTGCTGCAAATAACCCTCTAGTGCCTCTCTGATAAGTGACAAACACTGGCACACTAGTGGTCTGTGTCTCATGACCTTCATGCTGATATGAAGGTGCACCTGCCTCATGAACAACCTCCGAAGGTACCTGAGGATCTGTGAAGAAATCATTATAAATGAAATCCTCCCATGAAATACCCTGCAAGCCAAGCTGATGCATAACCACAATTTTGGTGAGTGCAAAGTGATATATACTACTATACTATTGCTTAGGATTTTTCCTTTGCACGAGAGTGGTCATCTCCTCAACATTCCAACACATGAAATAAGGGAGGTTCATCATCCTCACCCTAGTAAAATGCATCAGCAACCTGATATGATAGACATAGAGACGTGAAAACTGGCCCTCACAACTGAAATATTTGATAATAAGTTTCATCAGAGGAGCATATGAATCTTTTAGGAACTGGAAGGGAAAAAATCTGTTGAGTTGTCTCACAAAACTAGGCTTGATATATGGCTCATAGTGTACCCTGTCAACCTGCTGCCTCTTGTTCCATTGTTCTCCAACATTTGGAATTTCGGTTGCTTGAGAGATAGTTTCAGGTGTTAAAGTGAATGTCACACCTGCAAGGGTGACTTGGCCATTATGTAAATGCAACACAAACAATCGGGCCAGCTCTTAATGATGGTGGACCCTAGCAACCATTTCACAAAATTGATAACAAGACTGTTGTTGAAAACATGCAATGGCAAGAGGATAGTCCTGCAATTCAGCCAATGAAGTAGGCTCCTCCCTCACATGTTTGCCACTCCTGTGAGGTCTTCTAGGTGCATGCAATTTAGTTGTGGAATCACTGTCTCGGTCATAAGAAGTATCCGTCTCCATGATTTCCAAAGTCTATGTTGTCTTGGATGAATATGAGTAATTTGGTGTCTTTGGTTTTGTTGCCAAATATGTGATAATAAGTGAGGGACTATGGAGGGAAAGGGTAGGGGAAATGATAGGATATTGTCAATTGAAATCTGTCAATTAAAGAGTTTAGGGATAGTCAATATGTTTTTTGGGATATCATTGGGGTTTGGGAAATTTATAATTGGGATGTGGGATAATGGAAATGGGATGGGAAATGAGTGATTTATGGATATGAGGGAATAGGGAGATGGAACAAGAATAATAGTGATGAGGGAATACAAGGTGGGGAAATAGGATTTATAGGCACAAAATCAATTTGTAAACCCTAAGGAAACAATCCTTTGAACAAGAAAATAGGGTTTAAATTTTCTTGTATTAAATCCTCATAAACAACACAAGACCATGTTCATTGGCATTTATAAGGTTTATTGACTTACTTGAACAAAGAGGGACCCAACCAATTTGAAATTGTGAGAGGAATGGCAATGGATTTTCTTTCTAGCCCTATGCATCGTGCAACAAACCCAGTGCGTCGTGCAAGAGCAATTTTAACACAGTAGGGGCCGACCCAATGCGTCGCGCCTGCCCAATGCGTCGTGACACCCAGCCAATGCATCGTGTAACTGAACCTTGCACAAATTCTCCTTCAAATTGCTTCTTCGCTCTTCACAATTTCTCCTTTGCTCACTCCTATCCTCTTGGCATACAAATGATTTTTGGAAATATGAAAATGTTTTATATGCCAAGGATTTTAATTCTTTATTTCAAAAACCCACTTTTGCAATGTTTTAGACTTTGACACTTTTTTTTTTTAAACTATGTTTTTCTTTTGACTTTTTGACTGAATGATGTTCTTTTTGTTTGTCTTGTAGGGAATGGATGGTTGGAGCTTGACAAAGGTGACCAGGGTTGCCAGTGAAAGTATTATTATAACTGAGAAAACTTGAAATCACGTTACAAGATGAGATACTCTATTTTTCTTCAAAACAAAGTTTTGAAGAAAAATACATTATTAAGCATATGACAATGAGATTTTTAGCACTAAAACCTTATTTCAAACTTCCTCATGTGCCTTCTGACCATTATTGGGAATTCTAAAGACCTCATTAATGAAACCCTAGACCTAATGACACTAAAACTCTAAAAATGACTCTTTGCAAACTATGAGACCAAAAGTGATTGCAAATGATTTTAATGAATAGAAATAGGCCAACAAGTAAAGGACATGAGGGACATGAGCAACAAGCCACTACCGCCAGATGATCCATGCCCCTAATGGAATGCATCTGACTGAATGAGACACCTAATATGCAATGCAACAAGAGGAATTTGATTTCTGACAAAGGGATGAAGATACTGACACTAACATTGGCTCCAATGGGGATGGTAGCTCCTTGGAGGTGCTAAGAACTACAGATCTCTGGGAGAGTAGGCAGTGCCTTTTTCCATTGGGCTATGGAGTCAATAACTTCAACAAACCAAAACAAGACTCTTGACTCATTTTGAGAACTGAAAACTGACTCAAAACTGACTTAATTTCGAAACCAAAATGACTGAAATACCTTACTCAACAAACCAAACCAAAACTGAAATCAACTTTCAGATTTATAGCCTTCACCTCGGGCCCCAAACTGAAAGAATGATGACAGCACATGCTTGCAATGAAACTTAAAAAAACTGGTATATACAGTGATAGGTATGACGGCAGAAAACATTTCATTAATAATACCGTTTGAGTAGCCGGCCATTGACTGGCCCTCCTGGACAATCTTCTCCATTCATTTCTTTCTAAAGGAAAGCATTTTGGCCTCGATATGAAACAATTCTGAAAGGTCCTTTCCAAAGATTCTCGAACTTGCCATGCTTACCTTTATCTTCGTTTCTTGCATCCCATTTCAGCACCATTTCTTCTAATTGAAACTTGTCCGCCTTTGCCTTTTGATCATATATCTTCTTGATTCTCTCTTGTAGCTTGAAAGTGTTTTGAAAAACCTCGTCTCTAGTCTACTGTAAATGGATCATTTAATTTATTCTCCGTTTCATATGATCATCTTCGCTGCCAGCTTCCTGCAGAAGTTTAACCACTGGAACTGTGAGAGAGGTCGGGAATACTGTGTCAACACCATACACGAGCTCAAAAGGAGACATGCCTATAGATTTCTTTTGACTCACTCTATCTTCCCAAAGTGCATTAACCAATTTCTTATGCCAACTTTTCTTGTTTATTTCCAGCAGCTTTTTGATAATGTTGACCAAAGATTTATTTGAGGATTCGGCCAATCCGTTGCCTTGTGGATGATATGTAGTTGAGTGCCCCAAAGTAATTTGATACTTATCACAAAATTCAATCATTCTTTTAGATTTAAAAGTTGTTGCATTATCAATGATCAGCTTGTTTGGACAACCAAAATGAGACAAAATATTGTTTTCAAGAAATGAAATGATTACCAAATCTGTGGCCTGCCTGGTGGGAATCGCCTCAATCCATTTAGTCAAATAATCCGTCGTTGTAAGGATCCACTTATGCTGCGCTGAAGAAGAAGGATGGATTTCACCAATGAAATCCAAACCCCACTACTGAAAAGGAGCGCTTACTTCAATGGGCTTGAGCGGTAAAGGCTGCAATTTTTTCCTCCCTTCAAAAATCTGACATTCATGGCAGATTTTAACAGTTTTGTACACATCAGCAAAGATATTCGGCCAATAATATCCTGCTCTCAAAATTTTGTTGGCCGTTGTTTTCCAGAAAAGGCGACCTCCGCAATCTCCCTTATGAAAGTCCTCCACAACCTGCTTTGCTTCTTCTTCAACCAAACAATTAAGCAAGAGACCACCAGGATCTTTCCAATAGAGTGCATTATTCATAATAAAAAACTTGGAAGCCTTCAATTTCAGCGTCCTACTTTTGTTTTTAGCCATTCCTGGCGGTGGTGACAAATTTTGGAGCACATATACAATGTCTGAATACCAAGGAGAAAGAACAAAGATTCCTGATACCTGAATTAGCGAACTTTCTTCATTTTCCTCGGACATAGCAACCAGATTAATGTCCAAGGCATGCAAATTTGACTCAGCCATTAGCTTAGCCAGCCCCTGTCCTTTGATAAGATTTGTAGGTTTTATCTCCACATCATATTCCAACAAGGTAGCAATCCATTTGCCTCGTCTCCCTTCTGGATCTGTTTGCACTAAGACATCTTTAACAACAGCATTAGGAACATAAGCAAGAATGTGAGAATGCAGAATATATACTCAAAAATCTTTCAACGCTTTCACTAAGGCAAGAGCTTGATTTTCAATAATATTTTACTTTAAGGCTGCATCTCTTATGTTTTGGCTGAAAAAAGAAATTGGTTTTTCATGTTGATCTCTTTTCTGCATCAAGACCGCTGCCATAGTATGATCCGAGGCAAATGAGAACAAAATAGAATCCTGAGTATAGTCTGGGCTGATCAAAACCAGAGCTGAAGAAAGAGCCAATTTTACTAAATTGAAAGACTTTACTGCTTCCTCAGTCCACTTCACTACACTATCTTTCTTGAGCATGTTTGTGATTTCCCTTAAATGTTCTGCAAGATTGGGCACAAAGTGACATAAGAAATTCATCTTACCATTGAATGATTGGATCTCCTTTTTGTTTCGGGGAAGATCAATTTTCTGAATAGCTTCTACTCGAGCTGGATTAATGCAGATGCCATCCTTTGATATAATATGACCAAGAAGCTTGCCCTCATCCATTTCAAACAAACTCTTCTTTGGATTGAGAGACACACCATATTTTCTACACTGCTGAAAAAAAAAATCTTCAAATGATAAAGGTGCTCTTCATCTGAATTAAAAAAAACTGTCAAATCATCAAGATACACAACTAGAAAAAAATCCTTTTAATTTGCAAATGCCATATCCATTGCTCGTTGAAAGGTCACACCAGCATTCTTCAAACCAAAAGGCATTTTAGCATAATGGAAAGTTCCCCATGGAGTGGTGAACACCGTTTTATCTCTATCATCCTCATGGACCAGAATTTGGTTATAACCGGAATAACCATCGAGTAGCGACATGCGGGATGCTCCAACTACTCGTTGAAGTATGTGATCCATTTTGGGCAATGGATAGTTATCTTTCAAAGATACTTTATTCAGATTCCTAAAATCAATGCATAAGCGAATCTCACCTATTTTCTTGCGCATGGGCACCAAATTAGAAATCCAATCTGAAAATCTTATGGGAATGATGATACCAGCCTTGTACAACCGATTCACTTCCTTCTCTATTGAGGGCAGCAGCTTTGGATTTATTCTTCTCAATTTTTTCTGAAAGGGCTTTTGATTTGGCTTGATCAGAATGGTATGCTGAATTATGTTTGTGTCATATGTATTCAAATCTGAATAGTCCCAAGAAAATACTTCAGCAAAGGAAGATAATAAACTGATATACTTTGCTTTTACCTATGGGGGCAATGCTTTGGACAATTTCACCATTTTTGGATTTTCTGCTGATCCAATGTTCACATCCTCAACTCCTTTCTCAGTGGGTAGCAAGCTTGGTTTCCGAGCTACATCATATTGGTCGAAAAGCTCCTCTAAAGGTATTAAACCTTTAGGAATGACATTATCCTTCAGCTGCAAAACTTCCATCTGATTGATTTGTACATCAGCCTCGCCATCATCATGCTCCCCATCAATAAAAGTGTCTTTGAATTTACCTTCATTTTGCAGAAACTCATCAATTTCTTTGTCATCTTGAAACACTTGCCAATACCTTTGGTTGTCAGGAACAATCAGACGATGCTTCACATAGATTTCAAATCTGTTGCTTGAGTTCATTGGAATCTTCAAATTACTTGTTGTTGTTGCAAGTGCATCTACAATACCATTCTGAATACGAGGGACACATGTCAAAGTATAATCTGAAAACAATCTCAAGATATCTAGTATCGCATTGCGGTATGCCCGCATTCGAGGATGCTTAGCTTGATATTCACCTTTCACTTGCTTGATAACCAACTCGGAGTCGCCATACACTGCAATCCTCTTAGCATTTAACTTTCTAAGAATTTTCAGACCAGCAGTTAAATCTTCATATTCAGCCTCATTATTTGAACAATCAAAAGCCAATTTATAAGAACAAACCCTTACATTACTTGGCACTTTGTTTGGGGAGGAAAAAGGGCTGCGTACCCAAATGCCAATTCCAGCACCGTCCCTTCCTACGGCACCATCAAAATCCATGGTCCACAAACCATCTTCGTCTTCTTCCAAATGCTGAAATTCTGTTTGCTTTTTTTGCTTCACTTTGTTGTCCATCAACATTTTTCTTCTTTCGAGAAGCTGATTTCTCATCAGTACTATCAAGTCTTTGTCTCTCTTTCTTTAAGACCTCTCTAAAATTTTCAGCGATCTCCGGAATGTCTTCTACTTCAACTAATTGACTATTTACATCATTAAAGCTATCTGAGTAAAAAACAAATGATTCTAAATTAGTATGTACATAATTGATTGGATGATTTACCAATTTCTCCTTGATAGTAATCATATACTTCATCTTTTTCTCCCGGTATAATTTTCTCATCTGACCAAACACGGGAATAGTAGCATAGGAGAAATCAAGCTGCAATGTCCCTTTAAGTTTCACTCCCCAAGATCTGGAAAGAAGCATGCCAAATCTAGGAGGAATATCCACCACAACCATATCCATCAAAACATTTTTAGTCGGAATCTGATCCAAACTGACCACCAAATCTTTGATAATCCCAATGCATCTTACTCTACTAGAATCTAAAGAATAAAGGTCATGATACTTTCTAGTAATATCCAATCCCAATTTCTCCATGATTTCCCTAGGCATGAGATTATGAGAGGCTCCGAAATCAAATATAGCATTGTGTAACACATAGTCATGCAATCTACGACTGATGTAAAAAGGAGGTACATCACTATCTGGAGACTCACCATCCAATGCTGGACCAAAAATCAACTCAAGTTGATCGTCTTCCATGTTTACCATATCAAATAATGGATCTAAATTCAAAATCTTAGACACCTTACCCTTATAACTGTTATTCTTCATCAATTCAGTCAAAGGAATGGATACTTTTAACATAGCAATTTCATTTTCTAAGTTAAAAACTGAAGTTTTCTCTACCTCTTTAGCTGGAACATCCTTTTTTTCAGTTTTCTCCCTTGATATATTTGGCTGATTGGATCTTTCATTTACTGATGGTGATTTGCTAGTAGTGGGATCAGCTGTCTCTTTTCCCTTTTTCTGCACAACAAGTGAATCATTCTTTGGTGTTGTAGCTCCCTTTATTTTTTGAATTGGATTAATGGGCACATCTCTATTTCTGAGTGAATATTGTCACTGCTGGGCAGTCAAGGCATTCATGTACCCCCTCTGATATTCATTAGATTCTTCTTCAAGAGCTGTCTCATTTGCCAAGATGAAATTCTCGTCCTTTTGTACAGTTGAGTTTTCCAAATACTCCTCATCTTCAGTGATAAAAGTTGGCATATCATCAGGTGTAAAGAAATGATTCTCTTCTCCTATTACATTCTCTTCATCATTTGATTCCGGACCATGTAGAAAATTCGGCTGTAAAGGTGTCTTCACCTGTTGTTGTACTGCTTGTTCTTGTACTCGTTGCTCTCTTTGCTTGATTCTAAATTGTGGTTGCTGTTGGCCACGGAAGTTAGGATTTCTGATCTATGGTTCAGACTTATCAAGTGTTAATCTTTCAAACATCTTTTCCATCTTACGAAGCACTTGATCTGAAGTGGAAACCTCTTCCTTTATCGCTACCTTCTTTTCAGCTTTCATTCTAGCTCTCCTGGCAAGCAGATTGGCTTCAACGTTGACTGCAATTTTCTACATATCTTCTAAAGTGCCCAGATCTCTTTCTCTTAATTGATAAGCCATGTTAGGATCGAAACCATCTGGAAACTTAATCAAATCCGACCCCCTAGGTGGCTTTATATCAGCAGGAATTGCATTGTAAATAGAATTGAATCTAATACAATAATCTTGAACTGACTCACCAACATTTCGCTTGATATTGTCATATTCGGAAAGGATCTGAAGAGGATCTTTCCTCACTTCCCATCAATCCGAGAATTTTCTCTGAATATTAGGCAATGTAGTAATACTTCTAGTCGGTAAAGCTCTGAACCACTTTCTTACTTCACCACCAAAGGTTTGTACAAACAATCTCATTATCACATTTTCCGCATCAATCTCATGAAGGTCAAAGAAATCTTCCATCCTATCCACATGTTTCTGAGCAATAACACTTTGAGGAGTACCATCAAACAATGGAATTTTTCTTTGATAATCAGCGGGCATGTCATCCAAGTTTTGAGGCAATGCGAGGGGTGCAAATCGGGCAGCCATTGCTCTGGGTGGATTTACAACCGAGTTTGGGGATGTAGGAAGAGTCGGAGCAGATGATGTATGAGGTGTATGTGGTGTGGGCAGAGGTGATACTACTGCAGATTGTTGATCAGAAATAGAAGGTTGCACAGGAATGGTGGGAATGAAAGGAGGCTCGGTAGGAATTCGTGAACTAGATGAAATTGCGGATGACCCAAGAGTTGCAGATGCAGACTATATGAATTCGGGAATGTTTGTTTCCACAATGGAATTCTGAATATTCAAGATGTAACTGTCAATGGATCTATTAGCTTTTTCAATTTCAATATCTTTGAAAAATTATGGATTTAGGACAGTAGAATCAATAGCACTTTCAGACTTAGTCTCAAACAACAACAACTCAAATTGTTCATCAAACTCAAGATCTTCAAGATACTCAAAAACAGCGGGACATGAATGAGATTTGAACATAGGAATCACAGGAATTTCTCGACGAAGGATTCTCGAAATAAGATTTTGATTTTCATACACAGGAGGTGGATCGAGATCCGGATTTGCTCTAGTATGTCGTCTGGAAGCCAGTGTGTTGAATTATTCTTAAAAATCAAAAGGACAAAACCAACTTGTTCAGCCTATCGAATTCTAGACTCATCACCCAAAAGTCCAGAATTATCAGATGTACTGGGGAAATTTACAAGTTAGATGTTACGTTTATAAAACTAGACCAGAGATTGACTAAAGCAGCATTTATCTACTTTCGCTAATGCAAAGCAAGAGCGTTTCGAAGGCTACCTGGCATAACTTCAGGCTCCATCTATAGTTCATAAAATGAATAACACTAACAAGAAAACCATTTTGTATTCCCCAGTATGGTCACCACTATGTTATGGCCTAAATCCACCTTAGGCTGAGGAAGGCAGAGTCTAGGGTAACATCAAACCACACTTAACCTGGTAGCTAGCCCTACCAGATCGGGAGAGGGCTCTCTTCTGGTCAATCTCAACAAAAATAATCAGTGAGGCTTGAGATGACTTGAATAAAGGCTGATTTTAGGCTAGGTATATTTTCAAAAGAGTTTGATTTGATTTTGAGGGTGTTTGTTGGATCAAAGGGAAAGGCAAATTTTGGGTCTGGGGAATGAGGCCTAGTTTTTGCAGAGATCTGAATGGGGCAAGGTAGGAAATTGTTTTGACACTTCAATTTTGAATGAAATGGACAGCTTAGACCGGTGAGGAGCTGAAGAGGGCAAGAAACTTTCATGAATCCTCTTCAAATAGTTGAAAACATAGAAAATTAAACAAACCCTAGGTAGAGCACTGCAAATTTTAATGAATTCCACCTTTATCCTTGTTTGTTTAACATGAGAAGAAATAAGAGGGAAAATGATACACATAAAACACCAGTAAACTTACATTAACAGAGAGAAACACATCATCAAAACAAAGAGCCACATGAATCCCAAGGAGTGCTGCAAACCCTAGTCTATTCTTATGCCAAACTGCAGAGATGAATGTACAATGATGCTCAAAGAAATCCCAAGTGTCCAACCCTGAAAATGATTGAAAAAATACAATATATAGACAACACTAACTCATCCCCAACCTCTAGGGGTCGAGCTCACAATTCTAGGAGCTGTTTCAACAAGATCTAAACTAAGAACTGGAAAATAGGCAATGGAACAGCATGCCTCTATAAGATAGGAAACTGATTCATTCAGTTGCAATTCACCTTTTAATGGATGAATCTACTTCCATGAGTAAAATTTGCCAAAATTACATCAATACCCATTAAATTACATCAAATTACATCAAGAGTTTTACATGTGGAAGTAAGAAAGTCAAACTAGCCAAAACTAGGTGAAAAACAGAGTTACTGAGTAAAAAATGAGCCAAAATCCCCAATGCGTCGCGCCTGATTTCTCTATGCGTCGCGCCAGTTTGGCGCTGATTTTTTAGGCCTTCACGTTGTCCAAATTGGCTCCAAGTGGGCGCGTTGGAAATTTCTTCCTGTCTACTTTCCAACACAAGTGTAATTTCTGAATTTTGCTGCCATTTGCCCCTCCAAAAATGAGTTTTCCCAACACTGCTTCCTGTGTGTCCAAAAAGGGGTAGAAAGGTCATTTTTAGGGTGTTTTTGACCCTTCTGGAAGCCCAAAACCTGTCAAAATCTCTTGTCCATGGGTAGGCATGCATAAATTTTCATGAAAAATCCAAAAATATAAAGTTTTACCCAAGAGGAGCTCCCAATCATAAGCGCGCACCAAGTGGCGCGACGCGTTGAGCTGAAAAATATGTGTTTAGGCCAAAAAAAACAAAATTTGCAAAATGTCTCCCAAATTTCTTGAAATTTGGGCTGAGTGTCCTCTATCGTGCACTATGCTGGGCCAAGGAAGCCTCGGCCAAAATTTGAAGTCTATCTTGCCTTTTCCGACGCCTTAATGCCCTCTTCAACTTAGCCTTCAGGATCTTGATTTGTGCCTTGCAAACATGATTTCTTGCCCAATAATGATTCTTCATGTGCCTCAACATGTTCTTTTCCTTGTTGGCCTTCTCCAACAACTTCTCCAAATGAATATTGACCCTTTCAAGCCAAGTTTCTCGATCAGCCTCAATCTCTTGCTCAATGGATGTCATCTTGGTTTGGCTCCTTTGGGCAGCTTGCCAGTTCTCACGTATATTTTGCAACTCCATGATAGTTTGTTGAACTTCAAACTGTTTGTTTCTCTACTCAAGGTAATTGATTATCCATTGGGCTCTTTGCAATTTGACGAACAAAGTGTTTATTTCCGCCTTCTGCTCCTGAACAATCTCTCTCAGCTTTGAGCTTGGTGAGCCCAAATCATCATCAATGAGTATGAAATCTGTATCCTGGCCTCCTGAAGGCCCCTCATCATGTATGGGCCTCTTACCCTTGTCCTGTACCCGTGCTGCCGATGAAGGAAGTGAGACCCCTTCCACCTCGGGTGGAGATAATACTCGCCTGGCTGCTGCAAATAACCCTCTAATGCCCCTCTGATAAGTGACAAACACCGGCACACTAGTGGTCTGTGTCTCATGACCTTCATGCTGATATGAAGGTTCACCTACCTCATGAACAACCTCCGAAGGTACCTGAGGAGCTGTGAAGAAATCATTAGAAATGAAATCCTCCCATGAAATACCCTGCAAGACAAGCTTATGCATAACCACAATTTTGATGAGTGCAAAGTGATAGATACTGCTATACTGCTACTCAGGAGTTTTCCTTTGCATGAGAGTGGTCATCTTCTCAACATTCCGGCACATGAAATAAGGGAGGTTCATCATCCTCACCCTGGTAAAATGCATCAGCAACCTCATATGAAAGGCATAGAGACGTGAAAACCGGCCCTCACAACTGAAATATTTGATAATAAGTTTCATCAGAGGAGCATATGAATATTTTAGGAACCGGAAGGGAAAAACTCTGCTGAGTTGTCTCACAAAACTAGGCTTGATATATGGCTCATAGTGTACCCTATCAACCTGCTGCCTTTTGTTCCGTTGTTCTCCAACATTTGGAATTTCTGTTGCTTGAGAGATAGTTTCAGGTGTTAAAGTGAATGTCACACCTGCAAGGGTGACTTGGCCATTATGTAAATGCAACACAAACAATCGGGCCAGCTCTTGATGATGGTGGACCCTAGCAACCATTTCACAAAATTGATAACAAGACTGTTGTTGAAAACATGCAATGGAAAGAGGACAGGCCTGCAATTCAGCCAATGAAGTAGGCTCCTCCCTCACATGTCTTCCACTCTTGTGAGGTCTTCTAGGTGCATGCAATTCAGTTGTGGAGTCACTGTCTCGGTCATAAGAAGTATCCGTCTCCATGATTTCCAAAGTCTATGTTGTCTTGGATGAATATGAGGAATTTGGTGTCTTTGGTTTTGTTGCCAAATATGTGATAATAAGTGAGGGACTATGGAGGGAAGGGTAGGGGAAATGATAGGATATTGTCAATTGAAATCTATCAATTAAAGAGTTTAGGGACAGCCAATAGGTTTTTTTGGATATCATTGGGGTTTGGGAAATTTATAATTGGGATGTGGGATGATGGAAATGGGATGGGAAATGAGTGATTTAGGGATATGAGGGAATAGGGAGATGGAACAAGAATAACATTGATGAGGGAATACAAGGTGGGGAAATAGGAGTGATAGGTGCAAAATCAATTTGTAAACCCTAAGGAAGAAATCCTTTGAACAAGAAAATAGGGTTTAAATTTTCTTGTATTAAATCCTCATAAACAACACAAGACCATGTTCATTGGCATTTACAAGGTTTATTGACTTACTTGAACAAAGAGGAACCCAGCCAATTTGAAATTGTGAGAGGAATGGCAATGGATTTGATTTCCGGCCCTATGCATCGTGCAACAAACCCAGTGCGTCGCGCAGCTTCAATGCATCGCGCAAGAGAAATTTTAACACAGTAGGGGCCGACCCAATGCGTCGCGCGACTGAACCTTGCACAAATTCTTCTTCACTCTTCACGATTTCTCCTTTGCTCACTCCTATCCTCTTGGCATAAAAATGAGTTTTGGAAAGATGAAAATGTTTTATATGCCAAGGATTTTAATTCTTTATTTCAAAAACCCACTTTTGCAATGTTTCAGACTTTGACACTTTTTTTTTTAAAAACTCTGTTTTGCTTTGACTTTTTGACTAAATGATGTCCTTTCTGTTTGTCTTGCAAGGAATGGATGGCTGGAGCTTGACAAAGGTGACCAGGGTTGCCAGTGAAATATTATTACAACTGAGAAAACTTGAAATCACGTTACAAGATGAAATACTCTATTTTTCTTCAAAACAGAGTTTTGAAGAAAAATACATTATTAAGCATATGATGATGAGATTTTTAGTGCTGAAACCTTATTTAAAACTTCCTCATGTGCCTGCTAACCATTATTCGGCATTCTGAAGACCTCATTAATGAAACCCTAGACCTAATGACACTAAAATTCTAAAAATGACTCTTTGCAAACTATGAGACCAAAAGTGACTGCAAATGATTTTAATGAACAGAAATAGTCCAGCAGGTAAAGGACATGAGGGACAAGAGAAAGAAGCCACTACCGTCAGATGATCCATGCTCCTAATGGAATGTAGTTGACTGAATGAGACACCTAATATGCAATGCAACAAAAGGAATTTGATTTCTGACAGAGGGATGAAGATACCGACACTAACAACTAGTACTCTAGAAGTGAAAAAGGCACACTAGGATCCCAACCCTCATAAAATTAATTTAAATGGGGAGAGATAGCATATTGTAGCCCTTTTCCATTGATTCCAAAGGGGCAGAGAAAAATATTTATGGCCCAAGTAGGGGAGATAAAGAGCATCAACCACAAATAGAAATAAATTTCATTAGAAAGGCTTGTGTTGGATAAATGTAGCATGAGGAGTGTCCATCAATGAGGAGTTACCATCAATGCCAAAGGGTTATATTGTTGGAGAGTTGGCATTGTTAGGATGGTGGGTGGCATCAAGTGTGCTAACATTGATGTCATTCGGGCTAGCATTGATATCAAATGGGTTTGGCTAGCAGATGCATAGTGTGTTGGAGCAATGATGAGGAGTGTTTCCTATTTAGTTGGAGTTGGAGCATTCATTAATGAGGAATGCTGGAATTGGAGCCTGGATTGATGAGGAGTGTTCCATGTTCAGTTAGAGTTGGAGCCTTGACCAGAGAAAAAGGTGTGCTATAACTTTGAGGGAATTTTTGTCTTGGGAGATCAGTTCAGATGCTCCTAGAAATGACATAGTTTGATACTTCTTAGAAAGATATTTTCAACAATATGTTGAAGTTTGGAAAATACTCCCTGTATCAAAAATTATTTCGATTCAAAGTTCAAAGGTTAAAATATCAAAGGGTGTAGAGCCAAATTTGGTGTTTGAGTTATCTAACTCTAGGCTTGACAACGATTTGGAATTTTTCCAAATTTTGCAGAGATGTTCACAGTTTCATTTAATGGTTAAATATAGACCTAATCCATGGGTGGATCACACAAGTGATAACAAATAAATGGTTATGTGTGAGGGTTAATGATTTGTCTTGCACCCAAAGGGTTCCAACAATGGAGGATGGTCCAGATTGATGATCAAGATCATTTGGGTGATGAACTTGCATGGTGTTTAATAATTTTACAACACTCGAAGGGTGATCTAGATTTATGAAGTAGTTTCAGTAGATGAAGTGGGCCAACAAGAAGAGTACTTGGAATGATCTAGTTGGATGAAAAAGGTTGTGTGGAGCCATGGGGGAAATATGATGTCATAATGATGTAAGAAACACAAAGCCCTGGGATGAGGTCAACATGAAATCAATGCTTAAAATCCCCAGGACATGTGGCACTCCAGGACATTAACATGTGGCATGAAAATTTGGCTTTTTTCGGGTGTCAAAATGGGAAAACAATAGGTGACAGATGGCATCACTTGGAGCATGACAGGTGGCAGAGAAGTACATGTGGAAAACATGTAATCCTAATTATTTTAAACTAAGCATCAGGACGATGTGGTATCATGTTGGTTAGGACATGTAACCCCAATATTATTTTTATTGGCTCATGATTGCAGAGGAAAACCCCATACTACACATCACCCTGATATTGTTTTAGGAAAGTTTCTAAGGGGACTTGAGTTTGAAGTTCTCAGGTGATGAGGTGTCAGGACACAATGGTGACCATAGGTGGACAAACAAATCACTCCAACAATTTTTTGATTGGCACAAATCATCAAAGAGGGGACCCACCAAGGCACATAACCCCAACGGTCTTACCCTGGAAATATTCAAACGAGCACTTTTAGAATTTGCTAGGGAGATGGGCCCAGGATCTGAAATTTGACAACATTTATATTTTTTTCAGGTGACCTAAGATGCACCTAGGAGTTTATTTTGCAAAGGTTTCATGTGTTAAGTGAATAATGGCCCTATGACTTATTACAACGAAAAGGTGTTGTGAAAAGTTCAAAAGGGTCTTCGGGCTATATGATGAGAAGCACTTAAGCGTTGAGGGCTAAGGACTTTTTGTATGAATAGGTTGGAAATGAAGTTTGGCACATTGTGTGGTATATTTTTCCATGTCCACCAGAGTTCGCAGTGCACTAAAGTTAGATTGGAACAACATGAACGAGTTGGCATATATTTGTGCATATAAGCCATATTTGGTGTAGATGTAGTTAATGGAGTTTTTTAAGAGGGGCATGATTTGCAGAGTGAATGAATGGATTGTCTAGGTCAAATAGATCAAGACATACCATAGTATTCCTCATGCCATAAATAATAAATGATAAAAATCGCCCTCGGAGTAATGGAGATAAGACCAACTCAGAAAAGACATGTTGAAGTACATATTGAGCCCTCTGAGCCTTAAACAACATTAATGGAGTTCCAATTGGATGTTCATAGATTTTATCAGGAACAATTTAATTCAGTGTTACTTTTTGAGTCTGCAAGTGGAATGAGATTTAATTATCAAGATGGGAAAACACTTCAGAATCCCATTCTCTAATTTAATATAGTTGCAGTGGCCAAGGAGTAGTACAAAATAGGATGGTAAACCATGATTAAGGACCATGAACATTGAGAGTGAATGGCAACAGAGACTGCATTTTCCCTATGTAGAAGAGAAACAAAACTAAATAACGCAGTGTTAGAAAGTGGGGGAAAAAATATCATTGTGGGTTGTGTTTTGAGTGTAGCAAAGCATGTGAAGAGCTTTGTGTGAGTATTTTCTATTGAGAGAGGCTAAGAGAGATTATGGAACATATAAGGAAGATATTTGATATGCAAAGTGTATCATGGTCAAGAGATGAATGTGTTGTTACAAAGACAGTAGAATGAGAAGAATATTGAGTGCTACATGGGTTGATTGAAGTGAAGGTTTTCAAGGAGAAAGGAGAGTTGAAACTAGACTGAGTGAGAGCTAATAACATAGAGTATTAATTTACTTATTGAGTATTTGTTAGAGCCTATGAAACAGGGAGTTGGTGCTTCCATCTTAGTGGATAGATGAAGAGATATTGGGTGTTGGTGTTGCCTACAAGTTGGTTCTTGCAACAAATCCTCAAAGCTACAAGTTTATGCTTGTAACAAATCCAAGAAATCGGTGCTTTAGTTGCTGCATCTGGTAAGATAATCAGGTGTCTATAGAAGAAGGGAGTTGGTGCCTTCCTACTATTGGGTGCTAGCTAACAACCTAAGGGAGTTGGTGATTCCTGTGAGTGGGTGCTCACAAAGGCATATGATTTAAATAGAGTAGGAGGTCATATTTTGCATCATAATAAACAAATATTGGTGGTTTTTCCCTTTTCGTTTTCCATGTTAAATCTCTGTGTTATTTTGTGTATGTTTCTCATGGTATGTGTCGGTATTCAAGTGTTGATTTGTATTGTTTCACATGTTATGATGGTAGATGATCACATAATGATTTCCAAGGTTGAATAAAGAAATATAAATTGACAACAAAAGAGTATTAAACATTGTTTCCAAAATTCCTTTTAACTATGATTAAGTGTCCAAGTATAACACACAAAAAAACACTTTCTTTCCCAACATTTCATTTCTCACCTCCCTAAAATCTATATTGTATCCCATGGTGAGGTTGATGATTCAATATTTATCCCCTTACTGTATTATGTAAATTTATGTCATAATTTCCTTTTAATTATTTGGTTTTAGAAGAGTCTATTTGATCTATAAACTAACATGGATTTTTCCACTGGATAGTTCATCACAACAGATCTATGAAAATAAACCAAAAAAATTAAACGGGTCACCAATCTTGAGATGCTTCTTGATTTAAAACATAAATTAAGGTGCATCTAATGTAAAAAAATTATCTCAAGCCTAAATTACAAAGTGGTAAACTTAAAGAAAACTCTATTGGAAAGTGAGAGAAGCACTTACCTTAAAATATTTAAGGAACATAATTATGTGTTTGCATGGTCTTACCAAGACCTCAAAACCTATGACATGTGCATTATAAAATTACATATCTTCCCATTTAAAGATAATATAAAACCTTTTCAATAGAAGCTGAGTATCGCCCCTCCATAGAACCACTAATAAAGAAAGAACTAAAGAATCTTCTTGACACCAATATAATATTCCAAGTGATATATTTGGCATGAGTACCTAATCTAGTACTAGTTTGAAAAAAGAGTGGATAAATATAGATGTATATAGATTTTCAATATCTCAAAAGAGCCTCAACTAAGGAAAACTATCACATTACTCCAATGGAGCAACTCTTGCAAATATTGTTTGTATCAGAAATATTTTCATTGTTAGATGGTTTTTCAAGTTACAACCAAGTTCTAGTAGCTTAAGAAGATAAGCTAAAAACCACCATCCATATTATGTGGGGAAAATTAGCTTACAAACACATTCCTTTCATATTAATAAATGCAAGAGACACCTTTCAGAGAGTTATGGATGTAGCTTCAATAGGGTTAATAAGAATAATTTTGGTGGTCTATTTGCACAATGTCACTATATATTCCAAGAACTAAGTGGATCACATTCAACACTTTAAAACAAATATTTGAAAGAGGTCAAAAATATGCAATTTCTCTTAACCCAAAGAATTCCATATTTTTCACAACTAAAGGAAAACTATTAGGGCATATCATATCCGAAGAAGGTGTCATAATTGACCTAGAGTGAGTTAGATAGATTAATGGACTATAATTTTGCATAATAATAAGTTCATGTAATGTGTTTTTGGTGAAATAAACTTTGTGAGGAAATTTATCCTAACTTTCACTGAAATAGTTAAACCCATGAAGAAAATTATACATAAATATTTAGATATTATGTGAGATAGTGATGAAAAGGTAGACGTCAAGAGAATAAAGGTTGTTATATCTCAAGATATTGTTTTACATATGCCTAATTTCAGTAAGGATTTCATCCACTACATGTTCATCTCATACCAATATTTAGTTGTTGTTTTGACACAAAGGGATGATGAGGGAAATGGAGCTCCCATCTCCTTCATGAGTACCAATTTGCAAGGAACTAAACTCAATTATCCCATAATCATTAAGGAAGTGTATGTATTTTATAAATAAGTAATACGGTTTAGGTCATATATACATTAAAGAACCATATCAACGTCATCATTTTTCATCTTGTTGTATGAGTGTTATCCACTAAATAAGAGCTAGGTGAAAGGAGAGGTAAGTGGATGATTGTAGTCCAAGAATTTGACTTGGAAAATAAACCTATTGATATTTTTTGAGGTCAAGGATTGTGTATGTTGGCCACATATGCAAGCCCCGTTGAAATGGAAGAACAAGGTGGAAAATGAAATATCCATGTACACTTGGATGGTTGTACTCATGTAAGGAAAATCCATGTATGCTAACTTGGCATGATTTTTTATAACATGGCACTTTCCTTGATTGTCTTAATGCTAGAGAAAGAATGGAATTGAGGCTCAGTTTAGCACATTATAAGATTATTAATTTTTTCCTATTTCATATAAATTTGATGGGATAATATTGAGATGTTTACATAAAGAAGATGCAAATAAGGCCTTAAAACAGATTCATGATAGACTAGTAGGTGGACACTTTCTTAATAGACCATTTCTCACAAATATTATGCACGAGATATTATCAGCCACATTTATTCATGGATGTGAAAACTTATGTTAGAAAATGAAAAAAAATTGAATTGACCTCATGCACAGAAAAGAAGGTGTTTTTTGCTTTGTAACCCATAGAAATAGCTTGGCCTTTTGAACAATGGGCAATATATGTAATTACATATTTTAATATTCATCCATTGAAACAATACACGTATAATTTGATATCAATTGATTATTTCACCTAATGGGTTGAGGCCATCCCCTTTACAAATATTAATGAAAAGGAGGTCATAAAATTCTTAAAAAAGCATCTCATCACCCATTTTAGAGTTCCATTTGTGATTGCATTTGATAATGTTTCTTATTTTTTTCAGCCTCATTAATAGAGTTTGATAAAAATGTTACCTTTATATACTCTGCTAATTATTATCCATAAGTAAATGGGGTGTATTATTTCCAAAAATAGAAACCTGATACATATCCTTAAGAAGAAACTGAAAGAGAATCGTCAAAACTGGCATAATGTTTTACATAATACTATCTAGGAAGATTAGGTTACTACCAAGGAAGTGATAGGTACATCCCATACTTACGTTTCTATGGATAGGAGGCTATTATCAAAACCAATTTCTATATACCCTCCTTGTAGCTAGCTTAATCCTTTAGGGAGCATCCTATTTCTTTGATGCAACAGTGCAAAGATACCTTCCTCATATTTGAAGAAGAAAGAGAGAAAGACAAGAAGAAATTCTTTTCCCAAAAATAAATGGTAAAATGTTGGTTTGATCAATACATATTTAGGAATAAATAAATTTCCATATATTATTTGGTGCTTAGGTGGGATAAATTGAATGAAGCTAAAGGAAAATGTTCTAAATTCCACAACTTGTATCTAAGACCTTATCAGATTGCAAAAAAAATAAGAACTAGTAATTATCATTTACAAAGCCCAAGGAGAATTGGATTCATTTCCTATTAATTTCCAATATCTTAAAAAAGTATTCACCTAAATTTTCTTTGTTGACATCCTGTACCATAGTTTATTTCTTGCATAGGATCTTATTTTACCAATATTTCATCCTTTTGATCTCAAAATAACCCTACTTTACTAATAAGTGTTCATCTTTCAACTAATGTCATTGGTTGGGAATTTATATCTTAGTTCTTATTGGATTGGTTAATAAGTACTCAATCTTTTGAGGAGGGGCTCAACTTCAGGGAAACTATCCTAAAATATAATATATGGGATAAAACAAATAGATAAACACATTGTGGTGCCAAATTTGTGAAAGGGGATGTTGGTGTAAGAAGGTGTAGTCTTAGTCACCAAGACAATGGATAAATAATTTACTCCTATAATTTTTTTTAAAGGAAATACTTAGTCAAATCATAAGTTAATCCTATGGTTAATAGATACCATGCTTTGAGTTGTGATACATGATCCTCCTATGTCAAAATCATAATAAAAAGAATAAGAAAACAAATGCAAAGGGACAACGTTTAATGAAAGGGAAATGCATATATCTTTGCTAGGGATATGGACTCTTGTTGGTATTGAAGCAAGGTTTATGGTAACTGTAGAAATTTATAAACACAATAATGTATTTCCGGATTCTCCTAATCTAACAAATTAACTTATGTTCAATACATAATCCTTCCACTTAATTCTTTGTGGAAATTAAATCACCAATTGCAAAACACATATGAAGCAAAATCAGTCGCACATAACAAGATGTTTTACCAGGAAAGCTTAAAGATAAAACCCCCAACTATCATATATTATCTATATAAATGGAACATGTAACAATATCATACAAATTTCAGCTCATAGAGCTCTCAGTACAATCAACAATCGTCACACACCGTCATGCATAAATTTTCATATCTATGCACCAATTTCTTGCCTCCTAGCAGCCTACCTCCACTGTGAAATCCCTATTGAAGAAGAACCCTGAATGAATTCGAATTTACCTTGCCTTTACTGTGAAATCCTCATAAGAATCTTCAATGTGTGTGTAGATGCATTGAATGCATCACTATAGTCACAACAGATAGTCCATCTCAGTCTTTCACCTATCTCTCCACTGAGTCTCCACTGGATCTAACATGCAAGTAGTTAACTATTGTATTTCTTCAGCTGCAAGTAAGACACTACTTGTGAATTAATTAAACAATTAATTCACTCATCTATCACTAGTGTATGTTCAATTACAACTAGCACAACTGAGTTTAACTCATTGAATTGAGTTAAACTAAATAACAACTCACATAACTACTCTTCCAACTCTGTTACAACTTGCCACTGTCAGTTATAAAGAAGTCCTCCATGCATGATTCACCAACCACCCTAGGAATTGTGTAATTCCTTAAGCCCACTAATGTGCTACATCTGTTCACTGAAATAAAGTGCTCCAAGAGAATAAGTTATTATTTATTGTCTGATTATTATTAAGGGCTAATAATAATCGACATGCATTCTAATTTTAGACAAGCGATCTATAAATAGACTTCACCCATAAATCTAAAAATAGAAACTCATCTGAAAATAGATTTTGCTCAGTCATCTAGAATCAACCTCCTGCTAATTTTAGATTTTCCTCAACATGTCTAAAAATAGACATACACCTAAAAATAGCATGTGTGGGCCCCACCTAGTGAAGGTGCTTATTTTTCACCAGTATCAAGGATGATGTTTCTGAATGCCACTTTCATTATTTCTTGTTGCAATCTTCAACACTCCCTCTCAATAAGAAAGGATTGTCTTTGCATGCACCCTGCAACTCCATGCATCCGCCCTACAACTCTTGTATGCAACACTTCCGAAACTGAATAGCCTCCAAACAACTAAATCAGTATAATGCATCTGTCATCAAAGTCTTTTGACTTCTGCTAGTACCAACTGCACATGTCTTATGGAACCACTGCGCTATTAAACTCTGCACCCATGCACTTTGCACTTGTTGTCAACTCTGATCCGCACTCCAGTATCTGACACTGTCACTTTGATCTAAATGCATCAATCCAACTGATCATGCTACCGCTGCTCTGTGGGCGCCTCGTAGCTAGGTTAAATTCATGAGATCCACACCATCTCAATGAATCCTGCCCAGAAAATTATTCTTGGGATTATCAATGCATGTCGCCCCACCTCTCACCTGGTGGTATAGCTGCATGCACTCCCTCTGCCCATCTGGCACAAAATTTCTTACCATGAGAGGTTTCTCCCACTCCATGAGCCTCATCTTGTGGCTGCTCCACATCTCGAAGTTCACTCTTACCTGCATGCAAATTCTACTCCCTCTCAAGCTTCAATTTCATGTCTTCCTCGCACTTCCCAACAGTAGGAAGCTCCGTAGAAATCCCATCTACTTCAATTCTATAGAGATTATTAACTCGAACCCCAACCTTCTTGGCTTGCCCTATTGCTTTGTGTCGCAAGAAAACTTTTCATTCACTAAAGACAACATCATAGCCTCTATCCTCTAACATTGCGACTGAGATTAAATTCTTCTTTAAACCTAGAAGATGCACAACATCTTTTAAATGAAAGAGTTTACCTGACGCCCTCTGAAAGGTAATGGTACCAATGTCGGTCGCACTGTATCTTCCATCGTCGCCCAACTCAACATGCATATGGAGATATTTCTCCACCAAGTCACTGAAAATTTTCTCATCCCTATTCATGTGAAAGGAAGCAACACTATCAAAGTACCACCCCGATCCCAATGCAATAGACACCATGCATGTGATCAATGAGAAGTCAAACTCAAATTACGAGGCAAGGGCCTCACCAACTACAGCTCCAATAGCCATATTGTTCTTCTTCTTATGTGGAAAATTTGTGGCAATATTTCCAAACTCGTGACAGTGAAAACACTTCACTTTGGACATGTTGTGCTCCTTGCCATCTACACCGGCCTCAGATCTAGAATGGAATTTCTTCCCCTTCTTCTTCTTCACCTTGGCAGTGATGGCAACAAAACTGAAAGTCGCCCCTAAGGAGAGTTGGTCTACTGTAGTCGCTCTGTCAGCATTTCCTTTCTATTAACTTAGTTTACCACCATGTGGTCTTCTTTCTCTTTCTCTGAATTTTATTTATCAATTCCGGAGAAATTGAAAAATAAACAAATACTCTGCGAACCTTGAAATTAAACTAAATCTCCAAACTTTACTCTAATAGCCCAATACCTTTCGAATAAACAACTTTTTAATAGACCTTTGGTCCCGGCCCCACATATATAATTGATGGTCCAATAAAATGCTCGCACCATACCTTAGTTAACCTTCGCACATATTTCTCACATGACCACCGTCCGATGGCTCCCCTCCAGATTGACGGTGCTCAACAATATCGCACGGCCTCCCTGGTCGAAAGTTAATGTGCGATGGCAACGCGAAAAGGCAGTTTTGGAACTTCGCCCAATGCCACGCGTCGAATACTCTATGGAATCGCTCGCAATTGGAGGATACCACTTATCTCCGAAAAGCGGTGCGATATGGGCAGGTGGTTTTCTAAATTCTGCTTCCGGTTTTGGAAGAGTGCCTAACCAAAGTTAATGAGGTTTACGCTAACTCCGGTATTCACTAAATCAAGTCAGGATTCCAATAGTAAAACAAATTTATCTCATTATTACACGGAATTCTACTATCATTTAAACAGAGTTCACGAACCTGGTTTCTCTGCGCAGGCCTCGCCTGCGGGTGGGATTAGTTCAACAGGGTTTGTTCGAATAATTTTGAGAGAAACAATAGACAGAGGGATGTGAAATCGATACAATAGTTCAACTCAGTAATTATATATGCACAAAGTTCAATCACCTCACAATTAAACAAATTTCCTCACAAATAAGGATTCGAGACAATTCTATGGAAAATGCGCATTGAAATTATTTAACTGGAAGAAATTGTGAACACACAGATTTTATTGCAGAAATATCTCTTCTCTTCCTTCTCCTCCTTTCCAATACATCCGAGGGATAAAATTTATATACATTATAATGTGTCTCTTCGGTTCCTCAGTGAGGATCGTTTTAGAAAATCAAAAGCCTAATTACAATAATTCAACTAACTGAAACATGACAGATGGACTGAACCTAACTATTCGACTTCTAAAAATTCTAATTAATCTAAATGAGACAGTCAGCTGAGGTATTGACACCTAGCTGTTACAATTCGATGATTTTGAACCGTCCTAGCCACAACATGTGGACAAAACCTCCTACATTGCTGGCTAGTGTCTAATGCCCCTGCATCAGACTCCCGAGGGCAATTTTCTTCATGGGCTCCTGTCCATGAGCTCTTCCACTGATTTGCATGTCTTCTGCAACATTCCTTTAGTCATCCAAGTGGCATCTTCCTCTAGCTTATCCTTCCATTTGATTAAGTACTAAAAGTACTCTTGTCCTCTGATCTTCCTGAACACTCTTTTGTCCAATATTTTCTCTGGTTGCAATGGTTGCGCTGGAGGTAATTGCTCGCTCCACTCAATCTGTCCCTTGTCTGCTGATCTTTCTTCTTCACCATCATCTTCATAGTTGTACAAATATGCAACATTAAAAATGGGAGATATTCCAACATCAGGTGGCAATTCAATCTCATAAGCATTTGCAGAAAAATTTCTAAGTATCTTGCATGGCCCAATATTTTTGAACTTCAATTTGTTATACTGCTTCTTTGGGAATCTCTCCTTTCTCAAGTGTGCCAAAACCAGATCTCCTACTTCAAAATGGAATTCCTTTCTGCTCAAGTCTGCTCTGCTTTTGTATTTGATGCTGCTACCTTGTATTTGTTGCTTCACTTGTTCATGTATGGCCTGGATCTCTGAAGCAAATTCCTCACCATCAGCACTTCTCAGTTATGCCTTTCCCAGGTTTCTTAACTCTGATATTCCTCTAGGGTGCATTACATAAATAATGTGGAATGGACTCTGCCCTGTGCTTCTGTTTGGTGAGTCATTATATGCATATTCTGCCTGGGGAAAAATATGATCCCACTGCTTGGGATGCTCTCCTGAAAGACTTCTCAACAAATTTCCTAGACTCCTATTCACTACCTCAGTTTGTCCATCAGTCTGGGGATGATAAGCTAAGCTGAAACTTATTTTGGTACCAAGTTTCTTCCAAGTGTCCTCCAAAAATGACCCACAAATCTGGTGTCTCTGTCTGAAACAATACTCTTGGGCAACACATGCAATCTAACAACTTCTTCGAAAAACAGGTTAGCAACATGGGTGGCATCACTAGTTTTATAGCATGGAATAAAATGTGCCATTCTGGAGAATCTGTCCACTATAACAAAGATTGCATCATTCCCTCTCTAAGTCTTGGGCAATCCTAGAATAAAATCCATACTCACCATGTCCCAAGGCCTGTCCAGAATAGGCAAGGGAGTGTACAATCCTGCATTCTGGCTCCTTCCTTTGGCATATTGACAGATTTTGCAATTCTTCACGAACTTATCCACTTTTTTTCTCATCCTAGGCTAGTAATAAAATTGACTCAGCTGCTCATAGGTTTTATCAGTACCAAAGTGTCCAGCAAGTCCACCACTATGCTTCTCCTTGATCAAATTTTCTCTCATGGAACATTTTGGTACACACAGTTGGCTTCTTCTGAATAACAAGTCCTCCTGCGAGAAATAATCCATCCACTGGCTTCTATCTGTTAAAACAGCGTTACAACAAGCCTCAAATGCTTCCTTAAAATCTGAATTTGTTTTATACAATTATTTGAGAAAATCAGCCCTACAACTTCAAAATTAGTTTCTTGAACAAGCATGTGCCTCCTACTCAAAGCATCAGCTACTTTATTTGCTTGGCCACTTATATGTTTCAAAAAAAATTTAAAACCTTAGAGATACTCAACCCATTTGGCATGCTTATGCTTCAACTTGGGCTGTTGTACAATATACTGCAAAGCATGATTGTCAAAATATAATACAAATTCCCTAGACATCAAATAATGTCTCCACTTTTTCAGTGCCTGAACAATTGCATAGAATTCCTTCTCATAAGAGGAATAATTTCTTCTAGTGTCATTCAGATTTTCACTAAAATATGCTACAAGCCTATCATCCTGACTCAACACAGCTCCAATGGCTTCCCCACTGGAATCACACTTCACTTGAAATGGTTTAGTAAAATCAGGCAGAATCAAAACAGGCTTCTCAGTTATCTTTTGCTTCAAAATTTTAAAGTTTCTTTCTACTTCAGCAGTCCACTTAAATGGCTATTTGCTCTTCTTTATTGTCTCAATTATGGGTGCATTGATCTTACTGAAGTTTCTTATAAACTTTCTGTAAAAACTAGCAAGTCCATGGAAACTTCTTACCTCAAAAACATTCCTGGGTGAAGGCCACTCCACAATTGCCTTAACCTTTTCTGGGTCCATCTTCAATCCTTCTGCAGAAACAACAAAACCCAAATACACCAACTCTTCCTTCATGAATGAGCATTTTTTTAAATTTATCAGCAGTTTCTCTTGGTGCAACTTTTTCAAGACATGGTTGAGATGCCTTAAATGTTCTTCCTTAGTTCTGCTGAAAACTAATATATCATCCAGATACACTATCACAAATTTACCAATGAATTCTTTCAATACTTCATTCATAAGTCTCATAAAAGTGCTAGGTGCATTTGACAACCCAAAAGGCATTACCATCCATTCATACAGTCCTTCATTTGTTTTAAGGGTAGTTTTCCACTCATCACCCTCTCTTATTCTAATATGATGGTATCCACTTTTCAAATCTATCTTTGAAAAATATTTAGCACCACTCAAACAATCCATTAAATCCTCAACTCTGGGAAAAGGGAATCTGTACCTGATTGTGTTCTTATTGATTGCTCTGGAATCAGTACACATCCTCCAACCTCCATCTTTCTTTGGGCTCAATACTACTGGTACTACACATGGACTCAAACTTTCTCTGATCAGCCCCTTGTCCACCAATTCCTGTACTTGTCTCCTGATTTCCTCATTTTATTTGGGATTCATTCTGTAGGCTGCCTTATTTGGCAGATTTGAACCAGGGATAAAATCTATCTGATGGCTGATCTTTCTCACAGGTGGCAGCTCATCAGGTAAATCATCCACAATAATGTCACAATAATTGTCTAACATCTCTTGGATTTCTACTGGCAAATCTGAAATCTTTGTAGAAGTAAGAATTACCTTAGGTTTGTAAACTAAAGTAAAACTTACCTATTCTTCCTCTATCTGTTGCAGATATTCCTTCCCACTCAGCAACAAGGTCTTTGGATCAATCACTCTGCTGGATGGCTCTCCTTCTTCCATGGGTATCAATGTATGATGTACCCCATATTTGAAGAACTTGTTAGTGTTATTCTTGCCATCATGCACTGCTTCTCTGTCAAACTACCAAGGTCTACCCAGCAGTATATGACACACATCCATGGGCATTACATCACACAGGACCTTATCTTTGTATTTTCCCATTTACAGCTCTATCTCACACTGTTCCTTTACAACCAGCTGGTGCCCTTTATGCAGCCAGGACACCCTGTAGGGAGTTGGATGTTCCCTTGTCTTAAACTTCAACTTCTCTATCACCTCAGTGGAAACCAGATTGTCTATGCTGCCACTATCAATGACTAGCTAGCAGTATTTCCCTTGGACTTTGCATATGCTTCTAAACAAAGTCTTCCTTTGTGCAGGCTCAGTGGCCTCTTTGGTTTGCTTCAACAGGACCTTATTAACCACCAAGGACTCTCCCCTCTCTGGTATAATTTCTTCTTCAATTTCTTCCTCTTCTCTAGCCTGGGCAACAACAACATTTCTTAGACCAGCACCCACATTCTCTGGACACTCATAGTGCTTATGTCCCACTTGCTGACATATATAACACCTCAACTCTCTACCTCTGCCTATGTCTCTAGATCCTCTTCCTTTTCCTCTGTAAGAACACCTTCTTCTCCTTGCATCATCCCCTGTAGATGCATTCTGAGGTGAGCTACTGTTAGCTCCATCCCTGGGTGTAGTAGGCTTTCCTCTACCACCCTGACTTCCCTTTCCACGGAAAGTACCTCTCTTCTTGGCAGACTGTTTCCTCAGGAGTTTCTCCTCTGCTTTCAAGGCCATCTGGTAGGCCTCTTCCACTATCTTAGGAGACAGGAGACCAATCTCATCTTGGATCTCCAGCTTGAGACCATTCACATATCTGGCAGACTTCTCTGGTGTGTCTTTAAATTGCCCAGCTCTTATGCTTACTCTGTAGAATTCCTCTATGTATTCTTTTACTGTCAGCAACCTTTGTCTCAGGTTATGCAATTGCCTAAACAATTTCAGCTGATAATCACTAGGCAAGAATTTACCTTTTAATTTAGCCATCATTCTGGTCCAGCTTTTGATAGGTTGCTTTCCAACTCTCCTCCTTTCTGCCTGCACTCCATCCCACCAAAGTGCAGCATGTCCTTTCAGCTTTGTCACTGCAAACTTGACCTTTTTATCTTCGCTTATTTCTTCATAGTCGAAGCACTTGTTCATTTCATTAATCCAGTCCACCAGCTCCTCTGGATTCAATCCTCCTGCAAAATTTGGTACTTCAATCCTGGGCTTAACTACAGACCCCAGAACAGTTCTGAGGAGCCTCATGTCAAGAGGAATTTCAACATTTTCTTCTGCTTCTTCTGTTTCAGGTTCACTGATGTCTTCAGGATCTCTGGGCTGTCTTCGCTCCATGGCATCCATTCTGGCCTCGACCCTCTGCAACATCCCCAACACCTCTACGTTGGCAACAAGTCTCCTTCTGCCAGCACCTCTACCAACTCAGATTTCCATGTTAGTTCTTTGCAAAAACAACTAAAAAACAACAACTCTGATACCACAAATGACGGCAACAAAACTGGAAGTCGCCCCTAAGGAGAGCCGGTCTATTGTAGTTGCTCTGTCAGCATTTCCTTTCTATTAACTTAGTTTACCACCATGTGGTCTTCTTTCTCTTTCTCTGAATTTTATTTATCAATTCCGGAGAAATTGACAAATAAACAAATACTCTGAGAACCTTGAAATTAAACTATATCTCCAAACTTTACTCTAATAGCCTGATACCTTTCGAATAAATGACTTTTTAATAGACCTTTGGTCCTGGACCCACATATATAATCGATGGCCTAATCAAATTCTCACACCATACCTTAGTTAACCTTTGCACATCTTTCTCACACGACCACCATCCGATGGCTCCCCTCCAGATCGACGGCACTCAACAATATCGCGCGGCCTCCCTAGTCGAAAGTTAACGTGCGATGGCAACGCGAAAAGGCGGTTTTGGAACTTCGCCCAACGCCACGTGTCGAATACTCATGGAATCGCTCACAATTGGAGAATACCACTTATCTCCGAAAAGTGGTGCGATATGGGCAGGCGATTTTCTAAATTCCACTTCCGGTTTTGGAAGAGTGCCTAACCAAAGTTAATGCGGTTTACGCTAACTCCGATATTCACTAACTCAGGTCAGGATTCCGATAGTAAAACAAATTTATCTCGTTATTACGTGGAATTCTACTACCATTTAAACAGAGTTCACGACCCTGTTTTCTCTGCGCAGGCCTTGCCTGCAGGTGGGATTAGTTAAACAGGGTTTGTTCGAATAATTTTGAGAGAAACAATAGACAAAGGGATGCGGAATCGATACAATAGTTCAACTCAGTAATTATATATGCACAGAGTTCAATCACCTCACAATTAAACAAATTTCCTCGCAAATAAGGATTCAAGACAATTCTATGGCAAATGCGCACTGAAATTATTTAATTGGAAGAAATTGTGAACACACAGATTTTATTGTAGAAATCTCTCTTCTCTTCCTTCTCCTCCTTTCCAATACATCTAAGGGATACAATTTATATACATTACAATGTGTCTCTTCGATTCCTCGGTGAGGATCGTTTTAGAAAATAAAAAACCTATTACAATAATTCAACTAACTGAAACATGACAGATGGACTGAACCTAACTATTCGACTTCTACAAATTCTAACTAATCTAAATGAGACAGTAAGCTGAGGTATTGACACCTAGCTGTTACAATTCGATGATTTTGAACCCTCCTAGCCACAACATGTGGACAAAACCTCCTACATTGTTGGCTAGTGTCTAATTCCCCAGCATCAGACTCCCAAGGGAAATTTTCTTCATGGGCTCCTTTCCATGAGCTCTTCCACTGATCTGCCTGTCTTCTGCAACATTCCTTCAATGATCCAAGTGGCATCTTCCTCTGGCTTACCCTTCCATTTGATTAAGTACTAAAAGTACTCCTGTCCTCTGATCTTCCTGAACACTCTTTTGTCCAATATTTTCTTTGGTTACAATGGTTTCACTGGAGGTAGTTGCTCTTTCCACTCAATCTGTCCCTTGTCTGTTGATCTTTCTTCTTCACCATCATCTTCATAGTTGTACAAATCTGCAACATTAAAAATGGGAGATATTCCAACATCAGGTGGAAATTCAATCTCATAAGCATTTGCAGAAAACTTTCTAAGTATCTTGCATGGCCCAATCTTTTTGAACTTCAATTTGTTATACTGCTTCTTTGGGAATCTCTCCTTTCTCAAGTGTGCCAAAACCAGATCTCCTACTTCAAAATGGACCTCCTTTCTGCTCAAGTCTGCTATGCTTTTGTATTTGATGCTGTTGCCTTGTAGTTGCTGCTTCACTTGTTCATGTATGGCCTGGATCTCTGAAGCAAATTCCTCACCATCAGCACTTCTCAATTCTGCCTTTCCCAGGTTTCTTAACTCTGATATTCCTCTGGGGTGCATTCCATAAAAAATGTGGAATGGACTCTGCCCTGTGCAATTGTTTGGTGAGTCATTATATGCATATTCTTCCTAGGGAAAAATATGATCCCACTACTTGGGATGCTCTCCTGCAAGACTTCTCAACAAATTTCCCAGACTCCTATTCACTACCTCAGTTTGTCCATAAATATGGGGATGATAAGCTGAGCTGAAACTCAGTTTGGTACCAAGTTTATTCCACAGTGTCCTCCAAAAATGACCCACAAATCTGGTGTCTCTGTCTGAAACAATACTCTTGGGAAACCCATGCAATCTAACAAATTCTTTGAAAAACAAGTTAGCAACATGGGTGGTATCACTAGTTTTATAGAATGGAATAAAATGTGCCATTCTGGAGAATCTGTCCACTACAACAAAGACTACATCATTCCCTCTCTGAGTCTTGGGAAATCCTAGAATAAAATCCATACTCACCATGTCCCAAGGCCTGTCTAGAATAGGCAAGGGAGTGTACAATCCTGAATTCTGGCTCCTTCCTTTGGCATATTGACAGATTTTGCAATTCTTCACGAACTTATCCACTTCTGTTCTCATCCTGGGCCAGTAATAGAAGTGACTCAGCTGCTCATAGTTTTTATCAGTACCAAAGTGTCCAGCAAGTCCACCACTCTGCTTCTCATGGAACATTTTGGTACACACAGTTGGCTTCTTCTGAATAACAAGTCCTCCTGCAAGAAATAATCCAGCCACTAGCTTCTATCTGTTAAAACAGGGTTACAACATGCCTCAAATGCTTCCTTAAAATCTGAATTTGTTTTATACAATTCTTTGAGAAAATCAAACCCTACAACTTCAAAATTAGTTTCTTGAACAAGCATGTGCCTCCTACTCAAAGCATCGGCTACTTTATTTGCTTGGCTACTTATATGTTTCAAAACAAAATTAAAACCTTGGAGATAATCAACCCATTTGGCATGCTTATGCTTCAACTTGGGCTATCGTACAATATATTGCAAAGCATGATTGTCATAATATAATACAAATTCCCTGGACATCAAATAATGTCTCCACTTTTTCAGTGCCTGAACAATTGCATAGAATTCCTTCTCATAAGAGGAATAATTTCTTCTGGTGCCATTCAGCTTTTCACTGAAATATTCTACAAGCCTATCATCCTGACTCAACACAACTCCAATGGCTTCCCCACTCGCATCACACTTCACTTGAAATGGTTTAGTAAAATCAGGCAGAATCAAAACAGGCTTCTCAGTTATCTTTTGCTTCAAAAGTTTAAATTTTCTTTCTGCTTCAGCAGTCCACTTAAATGGTTGTTTGCTCTTCTTTATTGTCTCAATTATGGATGCATTGATCTTACTGAAGTTTCTTATAAACTTTCTGTAAAAACTAGCAAGTCCATGGAAACTTCTTACCTCAAAAACATTCGTGGGTGAAGGCCACTCCACAATTGCCTTAACCTTTTCTGGGTCCATCTTCAATCCTTCTGTAGAAACAACAAAACCAAAATACACCAACTCTTCCTTCATGAATGAGCATTTTTTTAAATTTATCAGCAGTTTCTCTTGGTGCAGCTTTTCAAGACATGGTTGAGATGCCTTAAATGTTCTTCTTTAGTTCTGCTGAAAACTAATATATCATCCAGATACACTATCACAAATTTACCAATGAATTCTTTCAATACTTCATTCAAAAGTCTCATAAAAGTGCTAGGTGCATTTGACAACCCAAAAGGCATTACCATCCATTCATACAGTCCTTCATTTGTTTTAAAGGCAGTTTTCCACTCATCACCCTCTCTTATTCTAATATGATGGTATCCACTTTTCAAATCTATATTTGAAAAATATTTAGCACCACTCAAAAATTCCATTAAATCCTCAACTCTGGGCAAAGGGAATCTGTACCTGATTGTGATCTTATTGATTGCTCTAGAATCAGTACACATCCTCCAGCCTCCATCTTTCTTTGGGCTCAATACTGCTGGTACTGCACATGGACTCAAACTTTCTCTGATCAGCCCCTTGTCCACCAATTCCTGTACTTGTCTCCTGATTTCCTCATTTTATTTGGGAGTCATTCTGTAGGCTGCCTTATTTGGCAGATTTGAACCAGGGATAAAATCTATCTGATGGCTGATCTTTCTCACAGGTGGCAACTCATCAAGTAAATCATCCACAATAATGTCACAATAATTGTCTAACATCTCTTGGATTTCTACTAGAAAATAAGAAATCTTTGTAGAAGTAAGAACTACCTTAGGTTTGCAAACTAAATCAAAACTTACCTCTTCTTCCTCTATCTGCTACAGATATTCCTTCCCGCTCAGCAACAAGGTCTTTGGATCAATCACTCTGCTGGATGGCTCTCCTTCTTCCATGGGTATCAATGTATGATGTACCCCATATTTGAATAACTTGTAAGTGTTCTTCTTGCCATCATGCACTGCTGCTCTGTCAAACTGCCAAGGTCTACCCAGCAGTATATGACACACATCCATGGGCATTGCATCGCACAGGA
The DNA here is from genome assembly GCA_034641835.2 of Pinus albicaulis. Lineage (NCBI taxonomy): Eukaryota > Viridiplantae > Streptophyta > Pinopsida > Pinales > Pinaceae > Pinus > Pinus albicaulis. Next base: position 283,559,276 of record CM076584.1, on the reverse strand, counting down.
CCTTATCTTTGTATTTTCCCATTTGCAGCTCTATCTCACACTGTTCCTTTACAACTAGCTGGTGCCCTTTATGCAGCCAGGACACCCTGTAGGGAGCTGGATGCTCCCTTGTCTTCAACTTCAACTTCTCTATCACCTCAGTGGAAACCAGATTGTTTGTGTTGCCACTATCAATGACTAGCTGGCAACATTTCCCTTGGACTTTGCATATGCTCCTAAACAAAGTCTTCCTTTTTGCAGGCTCAGTGGCCTCTTTGGTTTGCTTCAACAGGACCTTGTTAAACACCAAGGACTCTCCCCTCTCTGGTAGAATTTCTTCTTCAATTTCTGCCTCTTCTCTAGCCTGAGCAACAACAACATTTCTTAGACCAGCACCCACATTCTCTGGACATCCATAGTGCTTATGTCCCACTTGCTGACATATATAACACCTCAACTCTCTACCTCTGCCTCTGTCTCTACATCCTCTTCCTTTTCCTCTGTAGGAACCCCTTCTACCCCTTGCATCATCCTCTGTAGATGCATTCTGAGGTGAGATACTGTTAGCTCCATCCCTGGGTGTAGTAGGATTTCCTCTACCACCCTGACTTCCCTTTCCACGGAAAGTACCTCTCTTCTTGGCAGACTGTTTCCTCAGGAGTTTCTCCTCTGCTTTTAAGGCCATCTGGTAGGCCTCTTCCACTATCTTAGGAGACAGGAGACCAATCTCATCTTGGATCTCCAGCTTGAGACCATTCACATATTTGACAGTCTTCTCTGGTGTGTCTTGAAATTTCCCAGCTCCTATGCTTACTCTGTAGAATTCCTCTATGTATTCTTTTACTGTCAGCAACCTCTGTCTCAGGTTATGCAATTGCCTAAACAATTTCAGCTGATAATCACTTGGCAAGAATTTACCTTTTAATTTAGCCATCATTCTGGTCCAGCTTTTGATAGGTTGCTTGCCAACTCTCCTCCTTTCTGCCTGCACTCCATCCCACCAAAGTGCAGCATGTCCTTTCCGCTTTGTCACTGCAAACTTGACCTTTTTATCTTCGCTTATTTCTTCATAGTCGAAGCACTTGTTCATTTCATTAATCCAGTCCACCAGCTCCTCTGGATTCAATCCTCCTGCAAAATTTGATACTTCAATCCTGGGCTTAACGGCAGACCCCAGAACAGTTCTGAGGAGCCTCATGTCAGGAGGAATTTCAACATTTTCTTCTGCTTCTTCTGTTTCAGGTTCACTGATGTCTTCAGGATCTCTGGGCTGTCTTCGCTCCATGGCATCCATTCTGGCCTCGACCCTCTGCAACATCCCCAACACCTTTGCGTTGGCAACAGGTCTCCTTCTTCCAGCACCTCTACCAACTCGGATTTCCATGTCAGTTCTTTGAAAAAACAACTAAAAAACAACAGCTCTGATACCACAAATGACGGCAACAAAACTGAAAGTCGCCCCTAAGGAGAGCTGGTCTACTGTAGTCGCTCTGTCAGCATTTCCTTTCTATTAACTTATTTTACCACCATGTGGTCTTCTTTCTCTTTCTCTAAATTTTATTTATCAATTCCGGAGAAATTGACAAATAAACAAATACTCTGCGAACCTTGAAATTAAACTATATCTCCAAACTTTACTCTAATAGCCCGATACCTTTCGAATAAATGAATTTTTAATAGACCTTTGGTCCCGACCCCACATATATAATCGATGACCCAATCAAATGCTCACACCATACCCTAGTTAACCTTCGCGCATCTTTCTCACACGACCACCATCCAATGGCTCCCCTCCAGATCGACGGCGCTCAACAATATCGCGCGGCCTCCCTGGTCGAAAGTTTACGTGCAATGGCAACGCGAAAAGGCGGTTTTGGAACTTCGCCCAACACCACATGTTTAATACTCTATGGAATCGCTCGCAATTGGAGAATACCACTTATCTCCGAAAAGCAGTGCGATATGGGCAGGCAGTTTTCTAAATTCTGCTTCTGGTTTTGGAAGAGTGTCTAACCAAAGTTAATGCGGTTTACGCTAACTCCGGTATTCACTAACTCAGGTCAGGATTCTGATAGTAAAACAAATTTATCTCATTATTACACGGAATTCTACTATCATTTAAACAGAGTTCACGACCCTAGTTTCTCTGCGGAGGCCTCGCCTGCGGGTGGGATTAGTCAACAGGGTTTGTTCGAATAATTTTGAGAGAAACAATAGACAGAGGGATGTGGAATCGATACAATAGTTCAACTCAATAATTATATATGCACAGAGTTCAATCACCTCACAATTAAACAAATTTCCTCGCAAATAAGGATTCGAGACAATTCTATGGCAAATGCGCACTGAAATTATTTAACTGGATGCAATTGTGAACACACAGATTTTATTGCAGAAATCTCTCTTCTCTTCCTTCTCCTCCTTTCCAATACATCCGAGGGATACAATTTATATACATTACAATGTGTCTCTTCGGTTCCTCGGTGAGGATCGTTTTAGAAAATCAAAAGCCTAATTACAATAATTCAACTAACTGAAACATGACAGATGGACTGAACCTAACTATTCGACTTCTACAAATTCTAACTAATCTAAATGAGACAGTCAGCTGAGGTATTGACACCTAGTTGTTACAATTCGATGATTTTGAACCATCCTAGCCACAACATGTGGACAAAACCTCCTACATTGTTGGCTAGTGTCTAATGCCCCTGCATCAAGCAACCAAAGCACAATCCTCTTCATCATCATGCATTGATGAAGAGCCATCCCTGGTGGTCTGCCTTATCTCCTCTTACACTAGATCCAACCATATTCGCTCCCAATTCGGTAGTTTCTCCCGTCCATTGACAGAGTATTGATAACTGTGCCAACTCTTCGGAAGCCCAAGGAGAGCCAAGCTCACCAAGTCATCATCCACAACACTGACTCCTACACTCCCAAGCTCATCCCTTCATTGGACAAACTTTGTCAAGTATATCGGGGTAGTGTCGTTCTTCTCCATCTTGATTTTTCTGATTTTATCCTTCAGCGCCAATTTCCTATGGTTGTTGCTACTTTGGAAAAGATCTGTCAAAGCCTTCCACATAGAATATGGAGTGGATTTCCCATGAAGGCTTGATACAATATGGTCTTTCACACCTTCCAATAGAATCCTCGTTTCCCTTGCTACTTTCTTTTGCCATGCATCAAGTACTGCAGCATCCACCGAAGTGGGCTTAGGAACATTGCTATCAGTGAACTCCTTCAAGCCATTATCTTCCAGCACCGCCTCCATCATGTCCTTCCAGGCTATGTAGTTCAAGTTGCCATCGATTGAATACTCCAACCGCAAACCATTGAAAGCCATTTCAATGTATACTCAACTATCGCACTAAGAAATTCTTGCAACAATTTTGAATTGTCTCCACCAACAAAAAACTCAACATCGCTTCAATATTGCAATCTTATCTGCTTCGATACCATGTAGAAATTTATAAATACAATAATGTATTTCTAGATTCTCTTGATCTAAAAAATTAACTTATGTTAAATACATAATCCTTCCACTTAATTCTTTGCGGAAATTAAATCGCCGATTGCAAAACACATATGAAGCAAAATCAATCACACATAACATGATGTTTTATCGGGAAAGATTAAAGCTAAAAACCCCAACTATCATATATTATGTATATAAATGGAACATGTAACAATCTCATACAAATCTCAGCTCATAGAGCTCTCACTACAATAAAAAATCATCACACACTGTCATGTAGAAATTTGCATATCTATGCACCAATTTCTTGCCTCCTGGAAGCCTGCCTCCATTATGCAATCCCTATTGAAGAGGAACCCTGGATGAATTTGACCATACCATAATCGTCTCCAATGTGTGTGTATATGCATTGAATGCATCACTATAGTCACAAAAGATAGTCCATCTCACCCTTTCACCTATCTCTCCATTGGGTCTCCACTGGATCTGACATGCAAGTGGTTAACTATTGTATTTCTTCAGTTGCAAGTAAGACACTACTTGTGAATTAATTAAATAATTAATTCACTAATCTATCACTAGTGTATTTTCAGTTACAACTAGCACAACAGAGTTTAACTCACTAAACTGAGTTAAACTAAAAAACAACTCACATAACTACTCTTCCAACTCTGTTACAAATTGCCACTGTCAGTTATAAAGAAGTCCTCCATGCATGAGTCACCAACCACCCTAGGAATTGCGTAATTCCTTTAGCCCACTGATGTGCTACATCTTTTCACTGAAATAAATTGCTCCAAGAGAATAAGTTATTATTTATTTTATGATTATTATTAAGGGCTAATAATAATCGGCATGCATTCTAATTTTAGACAAGTTATCTATTAATAGACTTCTCCCATACATCTAAAAATAGAAACTCATCTGAAAATAGATTTTTCTCAGTCATCTAGAATTGGCCTCCTACTAATTTTAGATTTTTCTCAACATGTCTAAAAATAAACATACACCTAAAAATAGCATGTGTGGGCCCCACCTAGTGAAGGTGCTTATTTTTCCCCAGGATCAAGGATGATGTTTTCGGATGCTACTTTCATTGTTTCTTGTTGCAATCTTCAACGGTAACATGGTGACTCTATTATATCTATGGATGTTCATGGGAAATGGAGCAACTCCACATAAGAGGCATGATTGGGAATCTTAAGTTAAAAACACTACCTTAACAAGAGAAATAATCATGAAGTTTTTTTGGTGGGTGCATGCTATGGAGATTGGTAAAAAAGACTAGTTTCAACAATAAATCCCATAAAACATTGTTTGAAATGTTCTAACCCATGACATGCTAGGCCTAGAGTTTTATATTCACTTCAATGTTATTAAAAAATTGAAACAAAAAAAAACTATTTTCTGGTAGATCTAGATATTACTAATCCCTACCAATGAGTCACCATTTTTTGAATATGTAACAAAACCTTTAAAAATTCATGCAAATAAAAAAGGTACCACTTCAGTTATTTTCACCTCTTTCTATTCTTAGTTAGCATTTATATATAATGGTATATTAATAAATGATTTAGTAGATATCCAAAGGAAAAGGGTTATCTAATAAATAAACTTATTAATGCATGAAAAAACTTTGATGCCATCATCCATTGGTGAAATTTGTAGTGTCACATTTGTTTCCACACAATAAATTCACTAGCAATCGACAAGTCTACCAATGGTAGCAAAGATCCAATGGGTTAATAGGTGGCATGACCTACTAAATTCTATTGGATCCTATCATATCATCACAATCAATGATTGTTATCGGGGGTAACACAAATATGACTCAATTTTTTTTACCAACAACTGATGAAACCATCGTCCATTGATGAAATCTAAAGGACCAAACAAATCTACGTACCTAGTGATTTCATCTGACAAATGATAAGACCATTTTCCATCAGTGGCATATGATGGGTAACAATGCATGCAAGTCTTTACTTCGATGGCCAATGAGACCATCAATGATAAGTAAAATGGTTGGATTCACAATTATACTAAGAAGTGGGGTGAATGAGTATAATTAAATTTTACTCATTTTAAATCATTTAATTAGAATAAGAGATAAATCACATGAAATCATTAAACATAGGATATAGGTGGAAACCAATCCTAGAAATGGCCACCAAAATTCTTTTAATTAATTCATTTATGTAGGAACAAACATATTGCTACAAAATTTGTAGACACCCACCTACAAGAGACATCAATCCCCTCTTATTTGCAAGCACCAACTTGTTGGAGGAATTGTAACACTCATGGTATACTCTCCCTAGTTTTTGTAATGTAAGTGTACTATGATTATAGAATATTATAAATTTAATTGAATGGATTGAAGAGTGGGACCATAGATCAATGATTTGATGGAGATGATGTAAAATACAAATAATTTTTGTTTGTTGTATATATTAATTTTGGGTTGAAGTGTATCAAAGAAAAGAAAAGAAAAAATGTATTAGAAAATTGGAAAAAAAAAAAAAATTAAGGTTTTGACTCTTTCTGTGGATATAAAAACCCTAAAAGAGGTAGAGTTGTACATTTTGAAGTAGGGTATGAAAGCAGAGAAAACAAAGGTCTAAATTTTAGGAGACATAGATAGAACTATTTTTTGAAGGAGTTTTTGATCCACTCTCATCCACAATCCACTCAAGCAAGTGCAGACAGCCAGACTGTTAAATAATGCATTGAAGGTCATCAAACAAAGTATGGTTCTCATGTTCTTGTTGCAGTCTATTTATAGATTTTCTTCGATTCAAATTTTCCACTATCATTTTTCTATTTCTCAGAGGCTAGTGCAATAGACATTGCAATGGAGCAACTATATCATCAAGTAATGCAACACCATGAAGAAAATAATTATTTTGAGGAGCAGCCAAAGGTCAAAATTTGAGGAGATGGAGATAGAATTTTTTTTTGAAGGAGTTGTTGATCCATTCTTAGCCACAATTCATTCAAGCAAGTGCAGACAACCAGACTGTTAAATAATGCATTGAAGGTCATCAATCAGAGTATCTTTTTCATGTTGTCGTTGCAGTATATTTAGAGATTTTCTTTGGTTCAAATTTTCCACTATCATTTCATTATTTCTTAGAGGCTAGTGCAATCACACGTTGTAAGGGAGAAAATATATCATCAAGTAATGCAACACCATGAAGAAAATGTGAATGGGATGCAGCTAGTATTGGAGCTCAAACATGACCTACAAGTAGAAAATGTTATCTGTAAGAATGGACAAAGGCACCTATCTTCATCTATGCATGAGTTTTCATGAGATCTCTCAATAACTTCCAATGCAAAGAAAAAACCATTTTATTTGGACTTGCTTCCCATTTTGATGCAACTTCAACATGCTATGGATATGCAGTTTTCACTTGATATCCTTATGGAGGGTGGGAATTATAGTCAAGCATTTCAACCCTTAACAAAATATTTGTAGTTGTTGGATAATTCTTCAAAACTTATTGCCATACAAGATATGAACCATGGAGGTGTGGGTTGGTAGGGTTTTGGAGAAACTTGAATCAATCTTTCTTGGAAAATTTCAAAAGTTCAATCTAGAGATATAATGATCGATGCCTATGCATTAATTGGTGACATTTCTAGCTTTGCAGAAAAGTTACAAAATTCTTTATGCATATAGTGTTTTTGGAAACACAAGAAATTTTTAAGGATTTTATTTTTCAAGGTGTGGATTCTCAAGTAGTGGATAAAAAGAGAAGACTCGTGTATAATGATCCCTGCTTGAAACTACCATAAACAAATTTAAAGTATTACTTACTCAAGACAATGGAGGTGTTATTCATGTTAGTTTTTGTAGCAAGCAGATGTGTTCTAGCCACGAGATTTGGTAGAGAGGCTAGAATACATGTATTCTGCAAAACCCAGAAATCGTTTATGGAAATTCTGCCTAGAGACGACTTAATTAGATTTATTAGTCAGTTTTTAATATTTCCTAAGTCTAAACTTAGGGAATATGATTAATTAATCATAATTAATTAAGTCATTGTGAGAATGTTCAAGAAAAGTACATGGATCGATTTCTAGTTAATCATATCCATCGATTATGATTTAATTGTGGTCGTTGAAGTCTCAACAGAGGATTATAAGAAGAAGTCAATGGGGCTTGGAGAAGACACACCAAATTAGTTGAGCATTCGATTTTGCTGGGAAATTGATTTCCATAGTAGCAACTATGTGTTACCGAAAGTGATTCAGTGAGATCGAATTAGTGAGAGAGGGGCAGAGATAGTGAAGTCGGAGGAAGATTTCCAGATTCGGTGAGTACATTTGCAAAGAGGCAGAGAGTGCCATAGTGAGACAACGCAGTGCCCTCTAGAGGAAAATTTTGTTTTTTTGGGGAGAAGTCGAGCCTCAGAGTCAGAAACTGGAGAGAGGTTCCAGAGGTCAGGAGAATCATTTTCACAGTCAGCAGCTGACGAGACATTGAGAGGTGATGCAGTTTTGAGCTAGAGGGATGCATTTATTATGTAGAGTGTCATAGAGACTGCACAGAGGCAGTTGGGGACGACTCAGTTTCAAGTTGAGTTCAGTCTCAGGTTCGTCTGTGGAGAGGAATTTCCTTACTAGTTATTTTTGTCAGATTATCTCTGTTTGGATTCCTAGTTTGGGCATCCATAATTTGTACTCAGATTTCACTACTGCATAATAATAAAATCGTTAGCTGCTGTATTGATTTTCCCGAGTTGGGTTTTTCTGGGGACATTGGTCCAAAAATAACGGTGTAATTTTTTGTGTGTGTGCATATATTTTTTCTTCAAGCGTTTTTATTTCTTCCGAATTTTATTAGTGAATTTTGCAGTGTATTTAATTCGATATTTTCCGTAGGAAACAACAGATAAATTGTTGAGTATAATTAACAATTAGAAGAAATAATATCAGTTGTTGCAATAGGATTCATGTCTATGAATTATCACATGGTATCAGAGTGCATATTGTAAGTCAGAGAGCTTAGGTGTAGAAGAAGAGAAGGAGGTTCACTGCTCTGCATGAGAAGCAATTTGAATCCCTCGAAGGAAGCACAATTCCTTGGTCAAGAGGGTCAAATTATTGAGGAAAATCGATTTCTTTGAGAGAGTGACCAAGATATTTCTCCTGATCGAGGATTACCAAAGGCAGAGGGTGCGACTAGCATTTTCTTGCAGAGCAGATCTCTAGTTGGACGCAATTATTTTCCATCAGTTTTCTAGAGCACAATAGCGTCGGGTGTAAGAAAAAACACACACTAAGGGAAATTTTTCCTCATGGAACTTCTAGTTTGAGAATTTTGATTTCCCTTGCAGATCAGTAGTCGTTGTGAGGAGAGTTACTCACTCCAGTAGGGAGTGTATACAGCCTATAAGCAGTTGAGCATAAGGGAAGAGGAGTTTTTCAACATATTTTTGATGAGTGGGCAGAATTGCAACAGGAGGAATTGAGGCGAGATTTGAGGAAGAGCACCATTAGTGGCAGCGGAAATAACAGTGGATCAAAGTAGGTGAAGGAAGAGTAGAATGTGGCCCTTGCATCAAAGGGTTCCAGTCAAGGACATGAGGAGCATAGGAAAGAAGAAGGATCTATCAAAGGACAAGTGCTTCAGGGGTGGTGAGGTAGGCCACTACAGAACTAAGTGTCCTCATAGGAAGAAGGACAAGGAGGAGAAGCAGTACCAACAGGCAGCTTCAGTCAAGATCGATAGGTTGTCCTCTAGGTTGGAGGAAGATTTCACCATGTTTGTAGACATCCCTCTAGGAGTGAGGTGGGGTGACTTGGTTTTGTAGCCCCAAAGTGCTAAAGGTTAGGCATGATTCTTGAGGAGGTCCACCTCTTGAATCAATACTTTTCTACGGAAGCCCATAGTAAGCAGTAGCAAGATAGACCAGTGACAGTTGGTGCAGTCATATGCTAGAGTGACAGATACAGTGGCTAGTAGCGGTCAGATGATGGGAAACATAGTGCAAAGTTGACAACAGTGCAGTTGACACAGTGCAGAGCTAGCAACAACACAGGGGCTCCAGTGACAGCGCAAAGGCTAGTAGTAGTAAGGACTCAGGTGACAAATGCATCATATTAAACACAAATGGTTCAGTATTTTGGATAGTTCTTAGTTGCAGCAACAGTAGATGAGAGGGAGTTTGCTATATTGCAGTAGCAGCAACAATAGAGTTGTAGTGCAAATGCAGTGTTGGCAGCAGTTCAGTAGGGTCAGCAGCAGCACAAATGCAGTGCATATCAGAGTTGCATAGTGGTTGGTGGGAAGAAATAGCCAGACATCAGCAGCGTGACAGAAGATGATGTAAAGATAGGGTGTTGTTTCAGTGGGTTGCAACACTAGAACACTTTCCTTGTTAAGAGGGAGTGTTATTTTTTGTAGCATCGGATGTGTTCTAGCCACGAGACCTGGTAGAGAGACTAGAATACATGTATTCTCCAAAGCCCAAAAATCGTTTCTGGAAATTCCATCTAGAGACGACTTAGTTAGATTTATTAGTCAATTTTTAATATTTCATAAGTCTAAACTTAGGGAATATGATTAAATAATCAGAATTAATTAAGTCATGGTGAGAATGTTCTAGAAAAGTATATGGATCGATTTCTAGCTAATCCTACCCATCAATTAAGATTTAATCATGGTCATTGAAGTCTCAATAGAGGATTATAAGAAGAAGTCGATGGGGATTGGAGAAGACACACCAAATCAGTGAGCATTCGATTTTGCTAGGAAATCGATTTCCAGAGTAGCAGTTGTGTGTTGTTGGAAGTGATTTAGTGAGATGGAAGTAGTGAGAGATGAGTAGAGATAGTGAATCCGGAGGAAGATTTCCATATCCGACGAGCACATTCGTAGAGAGGCAGAGAGTGCCACAGTGAGGCAGTGTAGAGGTAAAACAGATCCCTCTAGAGGAAAATTCCATTTTTCTGGGAGAAGTCGAGACTCAGAGCAAGAAGCTGGAGAGAGATTCCATAGGCTGGGGGAATCAGTTTCCCAGACATCAACTGATGAGACATTGAGAGGTGACACAGTTCCAAGCTAGAAGGACACAATGACTATGTAGAGTGACGTTGAGACCGCGCAAAGGTTGTTAGAGATAGTTCAGTTTCGAGCTGAGGTCAGTGTCGAGTTTGTTTGAGGAGTGAGGAATTTCCTCACTAGTTATTTTTGCCAGTTTATTTTTTTTTGGATTGCCAGTTTGGGCATCCATAGTTTGTACTCAGATTTCACTACTGCATAATAATAAAACCCTCAGATGTTGCACTGGTTTTCCTGAGATTGGTTTTTCCGGGGAATTCGATCCAAAAATAACGGTATAATTTTATGTGCATGTGCATATATATTTTCTTCTAGCATTTTATTTCTTCCACAGTTTATTAGTGAAGGTTTCAGTTTATTTAATTCGATATTTTTCGTAGGAAACAACATATAAATTGTTGAGTAGAATTAACAATTAGAAGAAATAATATCAGTTGTTGCAATAGGATTTGGGTCTCTGAATTTTCACAATTCAACTTGATGTGTTTATATTATGCGATGATGACATATAAATATTTAGAAATAGAGATTGAAAGCCAATGCTCATAAACTCTAGTGTCTCCTAAGCCAACAGAAATTATTACTATAGAAGAAGGAAATCAACTTTAGATTATTTCCAACAAACGCGAGCGTAATGGGAGTTTTTGATGCTTAGGTACCAAGTATAATAAGCATTGAAATCAACTTTCAATGATTGATGCCTATGCATTAATTGGTGACATTTCTGGCTCTACAAAAAAGTTACAAAATTCTTTATGCAAATAGCAATGATCCCTACTTGCAACTTCCAGAAACAAAAGTTACTAAATTCTTTATGCAGATAGTGATGATCCCAGCTTTCAACTACCAAAAACAAATTTCAAGTATTTCTTGCTCAAAACATTGCAGGTGTTATTCAACTTGATGTGTTCATATTGAACTCTAGTGTCTACTAAGCCAACCGTTCATATTAAACTCTAGTGTTTCCTAAGCCAACAAAAAATAGTACTATAGAAGAAGACATAAAAATAGTACTATAGAAGAAGACAAAAAATATTACTATAGAAGAAGACAGAAAAATAGTACTATAGAAGAAGACAGAAAAAATAATACTATAGAAAAAGACAAAAAATATTACTATAGATGGAGTTTCAAAAAAAATAGTACTATAGAAGAAAACAGAAAAATAGCACTATAGAAAAAGACATAAAATATTAACTAAAGAAGAAGACAAAAAAATAATAATATAGAAAAAGACGGAAAATATTACTACAGATGGAATTTAATAGTAGTATAGAAGAATATTTTTAGTTTAATAGTAGTATAGAAAAATATAGTAGACAAGAGTTTAATAACAGTATAGAAGAATATAGTAGATGGAGTTTAATAGTAGTATAGAAAAACATAGTAGACAAGAGTTTAATAATAGTATAGAAGAATATAGTAGATGGAGTTTAATAGTAGTATAGAAGAATATAGTAGATGGAGTTTAATAGTAGTATACAAGAATATTACATGTAGAAGAAGGAAACTTCAGTTTTTTATGCTTATTTATCAAGTATAGCAAGGAGTTTTGATGCTTATTTATAAGTATAGCAATAATAGTGTAGAAGAATATAGTAGATGGAGTTTAATAGTAGTATAGAAGAATATACATGTAGAAGAAGGAAACTTCAGTTTTTGATGCTTATTTATCAAGTATAGCAAGGAAGGAGTTTTTGATGCTTATTTTACAAGTATAGCAAGGAGTATTTGATGCTTATTTATCAAGCATAGCAAAAATAACACAGATTATTTATTCAAGCTTATTTTTCAAGTATAGTAAGTATTATTTATCAAGTATAGCAAGGTAAGTATTATTTATCAAGTATAGCAAGGAATTTTTTATGCTTATTTATCAAGCTTTTTTCAAGTATAGTAAGTATTATTTATCAAGTATAGCAAGGAATTTTTTATGCTTATTTATCAAGCTTATTTTTCAAGTATAGTAAGTATTATTTATCAAGTATAGCAAGGAATTTTTGATGCTTATTTATCAAGTATAGAGAATTTGTATTATTCAAACTCATTTATCAAGTATAGCAAGTATTATTATTTATCAAGTATTATTATTAAGAGATGCTTATTTATCAAGTATGCAAGCATTATTATTAAGAGATGCTTATTTATCGAGTATATTATTCAAGAAAAGCACCCACCATGACCGCCAAAGGGATTTCCAAGAGGCCTAAGTTCATGCATTACATGGAATATAGAGAATTGTTTTATGCTATTCCTTGTGCATGTGGGATTATTCCCACAAGATAAAAAATACACAAATTCTAAGAGATGCTTATTTATCAAGTATAGCAAGCATTATTATTCAAGAATAAGCACCCACCAAGGCCGCCAAGGGGATTTCCAAGAGGCCTAAGGTCATGCATTACGATAATTTATATTTTAAAAAGTGATAGGGAATATAGAGGGTTGTTTTATACTATTCCTTGTGCATGTGGGATTATTCCCACAAGACAAAGAATACAAATTCTAAGCATGAAACCACTAGTCAACATGGTCATATGTTGAACCCAAATGCCAGCGCAGAGAGCTCGATGCTAAGTGTTGGAGTTGAGTACCACATGTCAACATCTGAGAATCAAATGATTGCACAGGGTTTTGATCGTTTGAGGGAACCACGATGTTGTGTATCTGTTTGGCATACCCATGTGCCCAGCTTCATGATAGCCAACAGTGATGGTAGAGGAGTTCGCATGGATAAATAAAGAACTCATTAAGGTGGAGCAGTACATGCCTTGTGTCAAAGACTTGAGAGCCGAACAAAAGGAAATTCAAGATTTAAAAATTGGTGAATATTATTTGTGGCAATTGTTCAAATAGAGCTATTTGCAAAGATAAATTTCACTATATTTTTAATATGCCATTTGATGGAAATTGGAGAGTAATTATGGAATTATCATTCTCATGTGGTAATCGAGCTCACGTATCTTTTGAGGTTTAGCCATAGGGAATTGGACTATAAAGGCATTAGACAGTGGGGTTATGAAAATCATCAATATGGTTATAGCTTTAGAGCAAAGGGAAAAAAAGTTTAACCTTTATTTTACTGCAGTTGTTGCTCTTTCCAACATGTGAACAAGCTATTTTACACGCTCTTTCCAAACAAAGGTTTGGAGGTTAAGTTATCAGGTTCAGCTTCAGCTGGGGATCCTCCAACAACGCAGTCTCCAAATGGGATTTGGTGATGGGAGAAAGCTCAAGATGCTCTAAATGTAGTGAACATCACTGTTCCAATAGAATGCTGTCCTCCACTAAATTTATCTTTGAGAAAGTTATGTGAATTTAAGCAAACGAGAAGGAGTAATAGTACCAAAGGATGGGCAACGTTTGACATACTTTGTTGCATTTTCATAGGCTTATCAACAACATTCTGATATGATGAGTTTTTTTCACAATACTCGGGTGGAGAAACAACATGGACTATATGTTCTGAATGGTATGACTGTTCTAGCAACTTGTCTTGAAGTTGCGAGTGGGGGAACTAATGGTGGCTACAGTTCAACTAACGATGTAACCCAATCAACATGGGAAAGGCCCCTTATTCCTTATCGAGTTTCAAAAATAACTACTGATAGTAAAGATGAATCTGTTTAATTTCATTAAACAGAGGAAAATTCAGGTGAAAGAAGAATGCAAGTGAGAACTAAGCTAAATGAACTTGGGGGTATCATAATTCCAACAACTACTGATGTTCCTGATGTTTTTGCAGATGAAAGCTTGAAAGAGTGGCTGCATAAAGAAAAACATCCTTATTCATTCCCTGATGTCAGTATTGATGTCAGCATAACAAATGTGAGTATTGAGTACATATTTTTTATGGTTTTTTTTTTGGAAATCGTCATTAATATCCTATCTCAAGCTACTGAAGGGAACCTCCATCTAGGCAGTTCCCTCTGGCCAGGGGTTGTCCATCCCTCTCACCACTCGTGAAATCTATCTTTCATCACAGTTTCACTTGTGCAACAGTGAAAGTGTCATTTCAAATCTGGTCAGGGGCCTTCCCATCACTAGTGAAGCTTTTTCCAAATGCAGGGCTAGTAACAAGTATGCTGATGATGAGAATGCAGGGCTAGTAACAACTTACAAGTATGATGATGATGAGAATTTAGGCATACTGGGTGGCGAATTTATCAAAATTTGAGCAGAAAAAGAAAAGAATACGACACATCTATTCAGAATTACATTAGCAACAAAGTTAACATCAATTTCTGTTCTTGGTAACTATATCTATAAGAGTTCAAACTAGACAGAAGCTAGGAAGTTCTAAGCAATTAACAGCAATCCAAATACTGCATCAGATGATTCCTCAGTTATACAGAATCCCAAGAGTCAGCCCTCTTCTTTATCTCCTAGAAAGTCAAAAGTATCAAAACAAGTATCAAAACACTTTTAATACATTGTGGCATTTCAATTCTCCAAATTAGCAAATACAACCAAAATATTTCTCTACCCGTCAACACAATCATCAGCCGTTAAATTTGAGGGATGCTTCAGATTTTAAATTCCTACATTGCAACAAACTCTCCACAGTGAGCCCCACATTGATTCAACAGTTAAATTTGAGAAATGCTTCAGATTTTAAATTCCTACATTGCTACAAACACTCCATAGTAAACCTCACATTGATTTAACAGTTAAATTTGAGAAATGCTACAAACTCTCTACCTTGAACCCCACAATAATTCCATGTGATCATTACAGTGGAGAGGACTTCAAAGTCATTGAGAAGAAAATTCTTCTTGGGAAACTTTTCCATTCACATTGGTGGAAAAAATATATTTGTTTCACTGAAATTGTCACATTCAAATGGTTTGATAAAAACCCAAATCCAATATACAGATTGATTGCAACAATGGCAGTGGCAGGGGTGTGATCAAAATAAACTTTTATATTTGGGCATAATTTTTTTAGGGTGTGATCAAAATAAACTTTTATATTTGGGCATAATTGTTAAAAGTGTTATCAAAACAAACTTTTAGATTTGGGCATAATTTTTCAAGGTGTGATCAAAACAAAACCTTTACTGATAAAAGGTTAATTTTATTATCAAAACATCAAAACAACATTTTAAACATAACTTTCCTTAAGACTAAACCCAAAACCCAACCCTGATACCACCTATGCAGATTCTATAGTTCTGTCGAAAGAAAATGCAACACTAATTCGCATAAATTCACACACAATGATTCAAATACTATCCAAATGGGAAGTAATATGCACACACACTACACCTCGGTCTGAGTCACCAGCCTCCCCAAGATAACTAAACACAGCGACCCACCAAGTAATGTCGCAGGCACGGCCCTCTCCATCCCGGCGTAGGCATACCAAAAAGGTCTAGCGTCTCCATACCAAAAAGTTCCGGCCCCTTGACTAAATATGAAATAAAACATAAAGAGCGACAAGACGGTTGTCTGTTTTCCCTTGATGATGGCCCTCCTCTTCCGCATGGAAGCTAGGCTGTAATATTGCTCCTGCAACACACATGTAGCACTGGCCAGGTACCCAATCATGTTTACATACACAAGCACACAGAAGAAGAAGGCTAGTATCGGAATTTTATTGAAAAGAAAGTCTCTTGAATTCACATATTTATCGAATCCCACGCTGTACATGACCAGGAAGGAGGCCAATATGTAGACCGTGGTATGGGCCAATACAACTGTGAGAAAACAGAGGAGAGTTAATGCCAAGCGCTTCCAAAACCCTGGAACGACGGTCTCAGTGTTGGGAAAGGCAACTGCGTTGGCTATGTAGATGGAGGCCGCCGTGTACATTACCGCTGCAGTCGACAGCAGCCAAAATTCTAACACTCCGTTCGTCGTCCCGAGCTGTTGAAAGCCCGTCGATACCAAGGTTGTTATCTGATTGTCGACCGGTTCAGAGTCCATATTAAACAAGCCATAATTGGATTGATAAATTCTCCAAGGGCTGGGCATCAGGCATAGCACCAGAGTTGCAAAAGACAGAGGGAGAAGCAGGGTGAAAGCGAGAGTGTGCACCAGTTCACTGAGGGAGGAGCACAGAAGGATATTGAAGTCCTCTTCTCCGACTTCGAGTAACTGGAGCTCCTCTGCTTCTGTCTCCATGGTTTTTTGCATTATTGCAGATATCTATGAAAAGCTGAACCCTCTGGCTTTACTTTTATGTTTTTAATAGTGGAAAATTGAACCCTCTTGCTTTGCTTTGCTCCTTTAATAGTGGAAAATTTATTGTCAAACCAACAGTAATAGGTGTATATAGGGGTTAATATTTTTTGGAGATCTAAAATTTAGCCTTGGAAAAGGTCAAAAGAAATGTGTGAGGAAAGAATATGTATTTTTTGCTTCTTAGGAAAAGGGGAAACAGAAAAAACATTTCATTTTAGAATGCTAGGCCTTCAAAGACAGCAAGGAAAACTATGCAGGTATTCTAACAGCTAGTTCTTGGGATAATCTATTCAGCCAAGAGTTTGTCTATAAACTGCGATCAATTATTGTAAAACTTCACAGAAAAAGACCAAATACAAGAAAAACAATCTGTCCCCTAAACTATTTTTAACCTCGTGGACATTAAAAATACTTAATTTCTTTCTTTCTTTCTATAATCATCACTATAAGTGGCTATGGCTTGCCACATCACAAATTCAAACACAATTCCATGGTGCGCAGTAAGAACAAAGCACGGTTAGTCAACCTAGCTTCCGTGTGATACAGCGACGGGGCAGCCTGGGTCAACCAGCCACGGGACAGGCCTGATTATCCTAGCTTCGGGGCGGGTGGGTCAACTGGCTTAATCAACCTAGCTTCGGGGCAGGTTTGGTCAACCTAATTTCCGTGAGGTGCGACGACGGGACAGACTCGTTCAACCTGACTTTGATGACGGTCTAGTCTAGTTTAAAAAGATTATAAATTTAGGATTTTGAGTGCCTAAGTTTTGATGTCGTTGAATCATATTTATTATTAAAATATAATTTAAACTTAAATTTTTGACAAATTTATTTTGATGTGATTTTTACAAAAAAATTTATACACTTTATTATTCTAATTTTTAAAAAATTAAACTACTAAATTTCGACATAAAATCTATCATTTAAACAAATTTTTAGCCTCTATTTATATTTAATTATTTCTGCAAGAAATTGTGATTAAATACTTAAAAAGAAACAAGAGTATCTTTTTCAGTGTTAGATATGCTTTATATTTAATGTAATTAACAGAAAGCTTTTTCTATTGTGAAATTTATCCTCATAACATTATTCAGATTCATTGTCCTGACAAAATCTTGAACAAATATCCCTTGCCTTCATGACATTCCCTCTCTTTTAAGGTCCTTTGCACTGTAATGTGCAAATACTAGTTTATTATAGTGAAGGTGTTTTTTTGGGCTTTTGTTGTATGTCTTTTACGGTCCCTTTGCACTGTAATGTGCAAATACTAGTTTATGGAGTTGTTTTTAGTGTGATTTTTTGGAGTTTCCGGTGCTGGAATCGCATGATAAAATTTGAGGTAAAATCTTTATTTCTGTTATTTAATCTGTTTTTTTATTGTATATATGGATTCAGCGCCCTAAAAAACCTCAAGATTATCCATCAAACTTCTGTTTTCAATCAATTTCTGCCAAATTGTACAAAGATTAGACCGGAAAAATCAACCAGAAAAATCTTCAAAAAGTGGCACTAAAAACTACTAGCTAATTTATTAGAGGAAGGTGTTTTTTTTAACTTTTTGTTATATGTCCATAACAAATGAGAATGAAAGACGTGTTGATGTTCTGACGTTCTGTCCATGTCATTGCGACACTTCCATACGTTATTGTCAACTGCCCATGTCGCTTTTCTTCCTCCCATCAGTGACGAGGAAAAATTGCACAGAAAACTGTACGATTCCACTCTCTGCTTCAAAAAATAGCCCTGAAATCCGCACCTTCCTCTGTTCTCCTCCTGTCCTTCCATTGCCTTGAATTTTTAGGGAAGTAGTGATATTTGAACTCCTCATTTGTAAGATATGCTAACTTATTTAAACCCAAACTAGAACTGAAATAATTATTGCGACCATGGATATAGTTGAGATATGTTCTGAAAATCTGGAATCGTCTCGCTTTCTCCTCATGGCTTCCATACAGCTTATCGTCCTTGCGGAACCACCGATCGAATAGCCTTACCCATTAATATCTACGACTTGGTAAGGTTGCACGGTCGTTGCCACTAAAACCAAACAGTTGAATATGGCAGAAATTAAAAGCAAATGCAAAGGATTCGCCATCTCTGGCAATTAAGTTGAGCTTAAAGGGGATAGACGGTTAGTGTATTATACTCAAACACCATTTATTTTAGTTCATTTGGATTAGATTGAGTCGTCACTGGGCGTTAAGGTATGAAGGAGAGTTTGACGTAGGTGGTTTAGAGGAAAGAAGACATTGTTGTGATGATGTTTTAACACAATCATAATTTTTTTATACCACGTGTAATCTTTTCTTTTGAAACATATTTTTGTGTGAAGTTTTGTAGAATTTCTAAATTTTATTAAAATAATTATATATGTTTTATTAAAAAAAAGTTGGAAAATTATATTATCATTTATTTAGTGTAATTTATTATGAAAATGATGATTGAGCTTATTTATTTATTTTACACGAAGTATATTTTTTTTTTTTCCAAAATTGTTAAAATTTCTAATTCTTATTAAACTAATTATATAAGATTAAAATTAAAAAAATATTAATTTTTACAATTTGTATAATTTATATTATTATTTTTACTTCTATTATAAAAATTATAATTAAATATAAATTAAATTATATACAATATTTTTATAAAATTTATTTATTTTTTAATTATAAAATTTTCACTCTTTTAAAACTAAACTAAGTATTTTTTTGAAAATATATAACTTTGAAAAACTAAGACTATTTCATACCTATCACAAAAAAACAAACTCAATATGTCACAAATACTTGAACCCAAACAATTCAAAAAATAATTGTTAAATATCACTGGGTAATGACGCATCCTTACTATTTATTCAATGAGATATGTTCCCTTATTTACCTTGTCCTGAGGATGAACCACATTAGATGGTTCGAAACATCGACCAAATCCTAATGATGTGATTAATCCGAAAGACATTTACCTATATTATAGATCACAAAAGTCTTAGATCTAACATTGTTCCTCCATGCATCAAATACACTACAACAATAATGACGACTCCACTAGATTATTTCTTTTGAGCTAATGGTTGTTGATGTGGGTCCTCTCTCCTGCTCAGACTTGCAGCGAAACCAATCCCGCTTCCTCTCAGCACTTTTCAGTCAGCCTCAATGACGAATTTGGCTTAGAGAAGGCGGAATTTTTCAATCTCTGCAATCTGTGTGCATTTATTTTAGATAGACGAGCGGTCTTCGCGACTGTGTGAAGATAAATCGCGTGGTAGGGAATGAGCTCAATTTTCACTTGTTTTTATCAATTGTTTGCAGTTGTAAGGTGTTGGAAACCCATAAGAAATTTTCCATCAATGTGCTCTGGTATTTCATGACTAGTTAGGACACTTTTTGCTGGAGTTTAGCCTAGCAAATAACTTGTTTTAATTTTAGTTTTTTTATCATTGCAAATCACACATAGTTTAAGTAGGGAAAAGTAAGTGGCCTTCAATCCACATATGCTATTTGAAAAAACGATTTGTTGGTAAAAGATACCGAACACATAGAGTAATTAGTAGAAAAGTAAGTGGCCCATACATCCACACATCCTTAGCTAATTCTTGTTTTTTCATTTTTGCATTAGATTAGTTCACTCTTTGCATCAGGATTCAGGACCAGGACCAAACTATCGAAAAGAAGACAAGTAAACTTTGCCACCCTTGCACCTCACAGTGAGCCTGGGTATGCATATGAACACTTTCTTAAGATAATTTTCCATCTCCCTATAGTGCAAAACTTAGTCTAGCTAGGCAAGGTGTAAGCAACCCATAATCCACACATCGTTTATTTTTGTGAGGAACAATCACACATAGCATAATTAGAAAATGATTGTAAAGGATCACCACATATCCACATCTCATAACACGTGTGATTGTACACTCCAAAGAATACACGAATCATCGGTAAACATTGGACCAAAAGACACCCAGTGTGTTGGGACCTTTGTCCTCTTCTTACAGTTAATTCACCAAGGCACACCCTAAGAAAATTAAGACTCTAAAAATAACCACTAATCGAACTCATGAAATTCTCCTCATAGGGGCCACAAAAGAAATTATAGTTCAGGTTAGGACCATTGGGGGTAGGCATCCAATAAGCCTCCGTGGTCATTCTACATTTTGAAACATAGATGTTGACTTTTTAGGGAGCTTAAAATCCATCTATCTACCCATGAAACAAATACCTGAGCATTACTAGAGACCCGTTTCAGAGGGGATTAAGCTTAGGCCCAATCCGTGCGGTACTTTTTGGGGCTACCTGATCCACCTAGTGCTCAGTACTGGTAGCTGAATACCAAGAATCTCAAGACTTGAATGCTCACGTGGGACAACGATACTTTAGTGGCCAAATCTAGGGCATCCTTCCCAATAGGTGATGGTGCAGGCAACACTAGATCCTCTTACCATTACCTTGGTCGGTTCTTCGGCTGCTGGAAGGCATCGCCAGTTCTTTCAGGACATTATCCCCAGTATCCATCAAAAGACATCTTTGCAAGACCCAATTACATTTGAGAGTGTAAGGATGATTAGGTCTATTTAGGCTTTTGAGTATCGTACACAAAACAACCAAACCATATTTTTTGCTTTCCTGATCACATAACATTGATCTAAAGGAAAACTTACCTCTTACTTTTTCGCTTTGTTTTATGCATGTGGTCATATTTTCTTCGATAATAATCTTCCTTCTCTTAGTAAACAAAAAATATTTCCAAGATTAAGCTAGTTGACACCATAACGGACCCAATGAGACCTCATCGATCTAGGAGTTTTTCGGACCTCCCCCCATTAGAGGGAGGAGTGCTAGGTATTTTTCCATTTAGGCATAAAAAATGACACATTGCCACCATTAACAGTTCATCCTTTATTGGGGAATATTTGGTTGGAAACCCACAAGGGTCACCCAACACCACACCAGTGGAAACCCCTGCACATTCACCACACTCAACTCCTCCCACAACCCCTAGAGGGCAGAGGAGTGCTACCCCTTCAGGGAGTCAACAGAACACACAACATGGTATGTCACATGGTAATATTCCCCATACACCCCCCATAAACCATTACACTCAAACACTTGTGTTGCCACGGTACACAATAACAGTCAATACTTAGTTACTCTTTTTCACATAATTAAACCTTTCAGATCTATCAAAGCTAACTAATGAACCCATTTCACATAGACTTAATTGGCCTCCCATGCCCATGAAGCTCCCCTCGGACATACCAAAATTCGAAGGGAAGCAAGCGAAAGACCCTGGAAATAATATTATGAATTTCCACCTATGGTGTTTGTCCACTAGTATTATTGATGATACTATTCAACTCAAACTGTTTCAACGCACCCTAACAGGGCCTGTTGTGAAATGGTATGTTGAAAAGCCTTCTGCTTCACATGGAACCTTTAGTGCCTTCGCTACTGCATTTCTCACTTCTTTTCAACTACCCATCCACCATGATCTGATGATGGAATTGCTGACTCATTTTAGGCAAGGGTCAGTTGTCCTTATCTCGAACCATCTCCACGAATGATGACAATGTCGTATTTTGTGCAAAGCCAAACTCGATGATAGAGTTTTACTGGACTTGTTTTTGAAAACTCTCACAGCAGAGATCTTAAAAGATGTGGCGACACAAGGGCCTACCACTGAGGAGGACGCCATTTGCAAAGCCTAGTAGCTCGAACTCATCTATACCCAGTTAGGATATATCTACAATGTCCAGCCAAACTCCTCGTGCCTGCAAACTTATAGATCATTGTCAGGCATGTCCAATACTGCAGATGGCTTGATCGAGTCACTGACCCAAGGTCACCTAGGTAGCAGTATCCATACCTAGGATATTTGTATGATTCTACCCATAACATGATCCAGACATGACAACAGGGTGTCACTGCGTCCACCAATGGGAGAGGGAGGCTCGGACCCTCCCTCGCAGGAGACCTAGTACTCAGCTAGGAATGCTGATGGAAGAGATCCCCCCCAGCAACCTTACACCAACTAGGGACAGGGAAACCAATATTCCCTTTTCCCCGCACAAATTCCACCAACACAGAATAATGCGTTGATGAACTTAGTGCAACCTTCCCAAGATCAACAACACCTGGTTTATGACCATGAGAACCAAAACAATCCTTCGAATGCTGCTAAAAAAAATCTAAGGAATAAACAAAAGGAAGACTCTGGGTAGGGGGGCAGAAACCAACAAATCCCCCCATGATCTTATTCTGGGGGCAACCCCAACCGAAATCAAAACCAGGAGCCAAACAACAACTCACAAGGCCAAAACAAGAGGTCCAGTCTAAGGACAAATCATTCTTGTGCCATATGTAGTAGTATGACCATTACACTCACCATTGTCCCGAACTCCCTAAACTGAAAAACTTCAGGGTAACCATGGACAAGGGTGACCTACCCAACAACTTGTTGTAATGCGGAAGCCCTTCCCCCACCAAGGAGTGGTTAATGCCCAACAACAACAACCACCCCAAAATGATACCGAGAGTGGCAACCATGAAATTTACATGATTGGTGAAGAAATGTTCTTCCAGACAAGGAATAGGAACTATCACCCCCCCCGGACACTAACCCATCAGGTATAGGCACGAGTTCACCTACTGCACCATTGACCATATCCAAAGTAACTATTGAGCCTCTTCCAAAAATGGTTAAGGGGCCAACCAGGCACGTAGGACACCACTCAAAAGTTGCCCTTAACTACAGCATAGTGGATGATTTATCACAATCATCCACTGCCATGTCAGCCTTAAAAGTCCTACAACCATGCCCAAAACAAAGGAAATTTTTACTTCCTCATTAGGCACCATTGACCCTTTCGATTCGTGCCTAATGGATTTTGACCTAGACAAAGCAAGCCCCAAGCTTCCTTCTCTGGATGCCTTCCAATTATTGGTGTCAGTACAGAATATCACAATACACTGATGCATCACTGGTGAAGGAGAATCTACATGCATCATGTCCCAATTCTTTTGGCAGAAGTTGGGATCACCTAAACTGAAACCATCCGACATCATAATTAGAGAATACGATGGTCGGTATTTAGCTCCCATCGGTCTATATCAAAATTTCCGTGTAAACTTGGACGAAAAGATGGTACTTATAGACATTGAAGTCTTGAATGCACAAATTTACTACAATATACTCCTCAGGCAGAGTTATATGTATGCCATGAATGCAATATAATCCTCTGTCTTTCAGGTGATAATGTTCCCCCATGAAGATCGAATCATCATCGTTGACCAACTTACATACTATGATATGAAACCCATAATGGATCTTGATTTCATTTTACCTTACGTAGACACAACTATGGAATCGCTCATGCGGTATCAAGAATTTGGCCTCGGTCAATTCAAACCATCATTGATCCTAGGATCATTCCTAGGAGATCCCCCTATCATACCAGAGGCAGCCGCAAAAATCACAGGGGCACCAGTGTGCATGATGTTATCATCAAACACCGAGACCAGCCCAGAGATGGAAACCAGTAGTACGAAAACTGAAGCCACTGACACAACTTTCCTACGCTATGCCATCACCCACAACCCATTTCTATACCCCCCACCTAGTTTTGTGTCAAAGCAATTCTTGGCAACTATTACATTTCCAAACATGTCTTTCGTAATACCTGTCTAGTATTTGGTCCCACCAGCCTGTTATGTGGATTAATCCCTCTTGCGGACAAGAGTGATTTCCCTAGTATTCAGTGAGTAGCTAGAAATATACATCCATTTGTAAACATTTTTCTCTAGATTAATTGCATTTCATAATTATTATAAGAAATTAGAGAGGACATGCCCCTACTTTGAAATCCAAACGTTCGATGTAGTCTTGTATCTTGTCGCTCCAAAGTGGTTTCTCCAATAAGTAGAACCTGCAATCAAAGACAAGACAAAATAATCAAAGCATCTGCAACATATAATAATAAATAAAATCTAATCCAACTTAGTGATCAAGGAGTCTATGTATTGATGTTATTTCAATAAGAATAATAACAACTCAATGAGAAAAGGAGATCCATATGTATTACCTTGAATAAAAAGAGTAATATTACAACCTGATACCTTGATGTCGTACAGATTTCACCCGGGGTCCTGAACAATCGTTTCTCCTTCAGTTTGATAAGCCTTCCTCTCTGAATACCAACATGGATTTATGGACACAAGGGTGTAATCATTATCATGCCAAAAACAACTTACTAGTGTATAAAGTATGCACTCTTGGGAATTTCTTTAGTAATTAACATGTATGTCTACCCTTCAACCTAAAACTTGAGCTCAATTTATAGGAAAATGGAGGTAGTTTCAGTTCCATGAAGAGAATGATGGATTACTCACATGAAGGGATTTGAGCTCCATGGACCAAGGGATAAGCTCCATGAGTGGAGAGATAAATCTCGAACTGATCACGACTCTAGAAGCTTCTAGTTGGGAGAATATTCGACCAGCTAGGCTTCTAAAATTTACTTTTTTTTTTTTTAATTTTCCTTTTGCGGGGGTGTGCAGGTAATAGTAGCAAAAAGTGCAGGGGTTGCCACAATTTATCGACCAAACAGTAGCGCATGCGCAGGGAAAGGCTAGAAAAACCGCGCAGATAGACTTTTAAGGGTTTTAAAGAGCTTTTCTCCAATTCCAAGACTTGATTCAGGAACATTATATTTTTTGACTTCTAAGGGAACATGATATAGGTGGTGATAGACCCATATGAACAGTCAAATGTCATGGTGACAAAATGACGTGTAACAGATTGCCCCCTAAAGTGCCAAGTCTAAGGTTATTCTGAAGAGTGAAGTGCTTTATCTTTCTGAGGATTGGATTGGAGACACCGGTCGAAAACTTGTAAAAACACTCAATGCAAACATATATATCATCGCTGAGGTAGGAATTCCCATACTCAGATCAAAACTAACTAAATGTTATGGTACATATATGGTTTCAATATTACATCAAAAGTAGACATAGTATGGGCACAACCATCTGTCATGAGTAGTCTACTATATCATGAAAAACTCCTCACATCTTGGATGGTGGAAACTAGATCCAGGGTCTTGACTTCCGCTTCTCGAACTAGTACGAATATATCCATGCGATTGATTGTGTCGAAGTCGAACATGGTAGAAACCACTTGATCACTGGTCAATGATGTGAACCGTTAACAAGTGTGAGAGAAACCACCAATAATGAAAATGTCTTTCAAAGTACTCCAGTACAATCCATGAAGTGTGAATGAATGATTTGTAGTCGAAAACTCATAGAATCATTCGATTGAAGGTCAATGATGCAACTTGTCATTGAAGGCGAGAAACCTGCCATTAGGGCATGCAGATCCCAAGGTACTGATAGGATTCTAGATCAACTTTCTAGATGATGAGCTGACGTCGATAGAAAGTGACTTGTCGTAGGAAAGTCTATGAAACGAAACCATTAAATCAAGTTTTGAAGAAATTTTTGTAAGGACTGACTTGGGGATGGTCAACGTGAATGGAGACAAATGTTTGCAATGAATGGTTTATTTGAACTCTCTCTTTAATGCATAATGACACTGCAGATGGCTTGGCAGCATTTGACCTAAAGCTAATACCCAGAAACTGACTGAAGAGTTTCAATGTGGTTTGATTAACTGTCAAACAAAGGATTTCCCAACCCAGGTACAAGTGCAACAAAATGTCGTGTTCAAGAGTGGCATGCTGCTTTTTAAACAAGGGTGACAATTATATTCTTTTTCTCTCTTTCCCCCCACCATCACTGGAAATTACCTCTTTATTTTTTACAAGCTTGAGGAGGATAACATTTTCTTGTTTATGTAAGCTCATCCTTCAGATGAATCCATCTTAGTATTAAAATCGAACCCTAATGTAATATCCCAAAATGGGAGCACTCAACAATACCTGCTAGAATAACGCACTTTTCAAAAGTATGTGCACTGAAATGAGTTTGCAACCCTTGGATCCCTTAGATCTGGAGATCTAGCATCTAAATCCAAAAGGGGAGCAAAAAAAAATCAAACTAGGTGAGGTAAACAGACCTCCCACACCTAGTATAGCTGAAAAAACACCCAAGAACAATACTGCAGGAAAAATAATGCAATATTTGAGAGAACGAGAAGGAGACCAATAAGAGGGATCAACTTTCATATATACAACAATAAATCAGATCCATAATGAGGCCCTTACAGTATACAACAAAATGTAGAAGACAAGAATAGAAGAAATTCCTTAAGAATGAGGGCTGCAACACATGTATTGACTGCAAAATAGCTTTACAACATTATTTATAAGAGCTGCAGCAGCCGTATATTGCACTCCAGATCTAGAGCATATCTGTGTACAAAATATCAGATCTATTTCAAATATGTACACTAGAAAGACTCCTTTACAAGATCCCCTTAGGGTTTTGATCAAAACATGCAACACAGAGAGTAGATATGAGATCTAAAGCAAGAGATCTACAGTAGTATATAGAAATTTTTGATGATGATTACAATAGAAGTAGATCAGATCTGTACAGAACATGGATCAGAAATTTAATCCATGGATCACCATAGTGAAGGGCAGAACCCCAACACCAGAGATCTCTCCTCAAAAAGTGTGTTAAAATACCTTGCAACTTACTTCTTGCAAATAACGCAGTCCTGGAAGGAAAAATGCACTGTAGGTTGAAGCACTGGGTTGGCCTAATGCCAAGATCTGAAATATCAGCTCCAAAGGTTCAAAACTCTCTTGCCACTGGGATAGAAGACTTTCCTAGTGAAAAGAGGCCCTGGAATGGCCTAGATCTAAGCAGATCTAGCCTCCACTTGTTGTAGCTTGCAAGGAAAACCAAACCCTCAACATGATTTGTGTTGTAGTTGGAAGATGAGCTTGGCCAAATTCCTAATAGTGGATGAGATCAACAAGACTATTCCAAGAGCTCCTCAATGGAAGAGGTGGGATTCCTGAACAGGAACACCCTAGTGCTAAACAACACAATCCTCAGCTAAACAACAGATAATGATATATGTCTAAAAAGAAAATATATCAAAAGATCATATCCTGAACAACCTCCTCATGCTGCCTTCCCCTTCCTTTTATAAGATGAGAGTGTGCAAAACCCTAAACCACCTTCAATGGACTCATCTCTTTCACACAAGAGATCTTCAACTAGAATTACATTGTGCCTTATTGATGAGCACTCCTCCAATACAACGATGTAGATTTGGTCAAGGTTGACCCAGTCAAGATGATTAGCCCCTTTCACACCTAAGGGTGCTTATTTATATAGCCAAGATTTATCCTTTTTCATATTTGTCATTGATTTATTCTTCATTAGGAGTTTGATTAATCTCCTTTTCACATTTATTCATCTAACTAGATTTTTAAAGCAAAAATAATATCCCTGTTAGCTGCATGCTAATTTAGGAATATTACAGTATTCCCCTCCCAAATGTTGCTTGTCCTCAAGCAACTGCAAGGGTGCTGCAAATCTCCCCTCCTCCTCTTGTGGCCTCTTCATTCAACAGTCTCCACCATTGCTTCAGATTTTTTGCAATAATTTTGTCTCCCAATGGTTCCTCCCAAGTGTGCAAGTTGGCCTTTGGTGGATAAAAAAAATGGCTCTCATCATGAAAGAAAGGAAGGTCTATATGGAAACATCCTTGCTGATAAATGGCCTCCTCAAGATAGAAGTGATGAAAATCATGGGGAATTTCATCATCAATGAAGGCCTCCCACCTCCATGCTATCATCCAAATGAAATGAATTACCTCCTAGCTTGGTAATTCATAGTAAAGCTCCTCCCAATTTCTCATGAGAGGCATTCCCCAAATGCTCCAATCAATCATATGGTCCACCTCATAAAGAAACAAGTGATCCACTATAGTGGCCATATAGTTTCCCATACTCCCCTTAGAACATGTAGTGCAAAAAATGTAGGAAATTTCTTTCCCCAAGGACACATCCAACAAATGTGTCTCTCCTCCAACCATGTTCCCAACAAAGATAAGAACATATTCAACATATGGGATCATAATTAAGGTTATGCTAGCTACCATATGCAATAAAGGAGAAGGACAGTGGTCCCTCAAGTGCAACCAGTGCAGTTTTACTCCTAACTGCCATAGGATATGATATGAAAAGTGTTCTTCCCAACACTTGTTTGCTACCCCATCCTTCTTGCATGCTTGGAGAAGGTGTATGATGGTTGTTGTTAATGAATCACACCATGAAGAGTACATCATCTCTCCAAGATCTCCCAAGGAATGACCAACATCACCATTGTTCATGGCCCAAAGTGGCTCATGAAGCCCATAAGAAAGAGTGCCCCCTCTTGGAGCAAAGACCTGCACATGAGTGTTAAGAAAATGCAAGTATATAATAAATATATCATGATGTCCATCAATACAATATTTATCATACACTTGTTTTAAATCAACAAGGTAGCTCATGGATGAGCTCCCTCTCACACTCAATGAATAAGGAGGTGGTAATGATAACTCTTCCCAAGAGCTATGTTCCTCCTCAACCAGAAAATGATCCATGCACCTCCTCATATGAGAGTGCATATCCTCTTTGAAGTTTTCCCACATGAATCCATCTAACATAGTATGATATGCTCTAATGAAACCAGTGGGTTTTGAAAAACAGGATCTCATAGGCTACATTAAGTAGTTTCTCCTTGAGCTTGGAGTATCTAGCCAAATAGATCTGATCATGGGAATAAATGACTCCCTCAACTAATTTATACCTCCCATCCATCACTTGCCCATCAAGAACCTTACATGTGAAAATGTCCTTGGAGTATTCCATCAAAAGTTGGGAATCCCAATAAGGATCTAGGCTCCCCAACAATGACAGCGCTGTAGAAATCTGAAATGCAACCCCTTTCATAGCATGGCTCTCCTCCTTGACATGCTTGATGTCAAAGTCACATGTTGGAGTATTATCAACTTCCTTTTGTTGCCTCCTTTGCAGCTGATCTTGCTCAAGACAAGATTGAGGTAGATGGAAGTCAACCTCCCCTTGGAAAGTCCTTGTCTTCCAAAACTTCCTCAATGTGGCCCATGCATGCAAGAGTGTTGATATCCCATTGTCATGTTCAGAAATCTCTTTTGTGAATGAAAATATCATTAGCTGCCCCAAAGATATGGATTTTCCATGTGACATCATGCCCATGTCATCTGTTGTAGCTCCTAGAGATAGCCTTGAGTTGTATAAAGACCAGTGCCTAGGAAATCTTAAATGCAAGGAGCATATGACTTAACTAATTGCAGTTGGAAATGTTTGGCTCTCATGCAACTATCACTCAGATGAATGGTTTTAATAAGGGTGGAACCAAGGCCCCAAATTTAAACACAACAACTAGGTGTTGGAAATATGATGCAGAGTGCTGTCCTTGATGGCAACCCACTGAATGAAGATGAAGACATGTGACTGTTGACATGTGTTGTCCTTGATGGCAATCCACCTGATGAAGTTATGCTTGACTTGATGGACCTGGTAAATAATGGAAATCTGATGTATCTACAGTATGAACAGAAGGCAATGAAGAAAGGAATTCAGAATGTGCTCAAAGTATGATAAAAAGAGTATGTTTCTAAGTATACGCGGATTTGCCTAAGGGAAGTCACGTATGCACGCGGAAAGAAACGTTCCAAGTCGCGTATGGGCTAAAGCGCTCAAAAAGTGCAAAACCGGGGGTAACCACCATGGTATTGACCCATTGTATTGGGTAATGATCACTTAAATTGACCCCGTCCAGGTAGTTTTGGGCTCATGGTATTGTTTTGGCCCATGGTATTGAAAAAAGGGGCTCATGGTATTGAAAAAGGAAAACCTATATAAGGAGAAGAAATTCATTGTGCAAATAATGAGAGTGAGAGAAATATGTCTGAGCTTGAATGAATACTTCTATGTGAAGTATATTTGTATGGAAAGGGTAAAGGTTTGATGATAGATCTGAATCTATGATGCACCTATGAAGAAATGATGAAGCGGGATGTCTAGATCTGAAATGTATTTGTATCTGCTAGATCTGTTTATGGAGTGATTAGATCTGTTATGAGGCGAGCATCTAGGCGAACATCTGTACGATAAAGGGTGAATCTGAAATTTGAATGTACGATCGATGAAGTATCTTTGCTTGTAATGATTGAAGATCTATCGCTATGGCCGTGGAGGAAGCGCGCGTATATACGTAGCTTCGGTGAAGTGAAGTAAAAGCGCGTATGCGCAATGAAATATACACTGAGGTATACGTTGGTTTGTATGGACGGAAGCGCGTATATACGCGACATCAGTGAAGGGAAAGCGCGCATGCAAACTAGGGTTTGCTGAAGAAAGGGGTATGAAATATCTGATCTATTCTACTGTGTTTCTGCTATCTGATCTGTGTTGATATGTATATGTTGGTGATGTATGGTTGAACTTAAAATTATGGAAAGGGTCCAGTGTGAAAATATGATGAAATGTGGCCTGCAAATGTTGTTCTATTGAAGTTGTTGGATCGAGTGTGAAAATTGATGAAACGTGGTCCAAGTTGGTGCTGAAGGTTGTAGCCTTCAGTCAGGGGGTTGTAGCTCCCTTCCAGGAGAGGCTGGTAAACGAGTCAGGGGGTCGTAGCTCCCTTCCAGGAGTGAGGTGATGGCGAGTCGGGGGGTTGGAGCTCCCTTCCGAGGAGGGGCTGGTGGTAAGCGAGCGCGGTGGGAGGAAGATGCTCAAGTGTCTGGCATGGCTTATATGTTGTAAGATGTTTTCTCTATAATAAAATATTGAAGGGCGAGCAACTACGGCGGTGGTTTTCTCCCGAGTTGGGTTTCACCTAAAAATCCTGGTGTTCATGTGTGATGCTTTGTGTGATGGCTTATTCTGTTCTTACTGCACATGTTTACTGTTTCTTGAACATCTGATGAATGAATGATGGAATGATATAAGTGAAGATTTAATGAAATATCTAGATATCTGTGTATACGCGAGTTTCATAAAGGGTATCCGCGTATATATGCTAGTTTACTGAAAGAAAGTAGCGTATGGGTTTTAAGGAATGAAAAAGTAAAAAGTTTTGAATGTACGGTAAATGCGGATTCACCCCCCCCCTCTCAGTATTTTTCCCAACAATTGGTATCAGAGCATGGTCCTTCTGCAGAAGCTTGATCGCTTGAAGGAGATCCGTAACAATGGGAAGTAAGAAGAATGAGGAACCTCTACAATCTGAAACTGAAGAACTTGGAGGAAAAATCTGGTCTATCATAGAACGTCTACAAGCAGATCTTGAAGAATCAAACAAGAAGAATGCAGGACTTGAAGCTGGAATCATCTCTCTACAAGCAGATCTTGAAGAATCAAATAAGAAGAACGAAGAACTTGAAGCAGAAATCATTTCCTTCAAAATAGGTCTCGAAAAATCAAATAAGAAGAATGCTGGACTTAAAGCAGAAAACATATCTCTGAAAGAAGATCTCAAAGCATCAAAGAAGAAGAATGAAAAACTTGGTAGAAATCATTTCCCTCAAAGAAGACCTGGATAAATCAAATAAAAAGAATACGAGAACTTGAAGCAGAAAACACATCCTTGAAAGTAGATCTCGAAGCATCGAAGAAGAATGAAGAGCTGCAACAAACATGTGAAGAAAACGGAAATTGGTTGAAAGAGATTCTAAATTTGAAGGATCGAGTAGAAGATGGAAGAAGAAAAGAAGAAAGCATGACAAAGCAATGTCAAGCCTTGGAGGTTGAGGTAAATATTCTCGAAGGTAAATTAGAAGAAAAGGTTAAACTTTTGGGGTTTCATGATAGTACTAATATTTTGGACAATATTCTGAGTAATCAAAGGTCTCCTGCTATCAAACATGGTCTTGGTTTCCATGAAACTGTTAAAGGAGAATCTAGCTCACAAGGAAGTGCTAAAAAATCAGAGGAAGTCAATGTAAAACCTGAAGTGTTGAAAGAGTCAAGAGATCAACCAACAATCATGAATTCTCAAAGGAATTCATTCAAAAACGTTGAATTCTTTAAATGTCATAATTATAGGCATGTTTTAGCCAATTGCAGAAGAAGATTGTTTCAGTCACAAAAAAAACAGATTCTACACAGAAAGGTACTTAGGTTTCTTTAAGGGATATTGTTTTTCATGCAGCAAGTTTGGTCATAAAGCAGCTGATTGCAATAGAAGAAAGAATAGAAATACTCATTATGATTCTTATGTGTATTTCTCTGGCCACATGAGATGTTATGCTTGTAACAAGTATGGACATGTAGAAAAAGAATGCAGGATGAACAGATTTGGGAAAGTGGACAATTTTCAGCACACAGTTGGAAAGCTCAAGAAAATTTGGAAAAAGGAGGAGGACCGATCAGAAACGTAGGGAATTCAGACCCTACTGCAGTCATCCGCTTCTGGAAGCTTACTTCTCTGATTGACTGCAGGAATGATGAGGGATACATTATGGGATTTAGTAATGTATCGTCACAAGGGGAGCAATGCATGATGACTCTCATAGTTGATTTGATTATTCTGGTTATATATGTATTTACGACATTGACGATTGCATCTGGTGTGAAGAAAAGACAGGAACAGAAGGTAAATTTGCAGGGGGAGATAAAGGAATGTGAAAAAAAAAAAAAAAAAAAAAATTCTCTCTGTTTCACTTTCCATATGCAGGTTATATTCACCAAAGTCGCGTATACACGCGAGTTTCTTCAGAAACAGTCGCGTATGCATTGATGATAAGAGAATTTATCTGATAGCTGAAGATCTGGAGCAGAGGTCCGGGGGGAGCATCAGTCTGACTGCTGATGATTGCACTGTTAGCATCATTCTGGTTATACTCATGATAATGAATTCATACATGGGTTCTTGTGTTGAAGATTATGGATGAAGCCTGGTTGCTTTATGATGAAGAGCATTGGTTTAGGGGGAGCAGCAGGTTGAATACTAATGATTGCATTGTTGGCAATATGACTGCTTGTTCTTTGGTTTTTTTGATACTCATGCTCAAATGATGATGACTTGGTACATTGTTTATTATGATGAGATTTTGAGCCCTGGTTGACTTGTGTACTCACACATGGATGAGTTGGATGTCATTTGATTCAGAAAGAAATCATGTAGAGTGTGTTACTACGGTTGAGAGATCTTTTTTCTACATATGTTACTTCATGTTAAATCTTGAAGATCTTGGACCACATGAATGATTGCTTCACACTTATGGGAAGTTGTTGTTCTGGTATGATAAACTTTCTTGGAAAGATTGTATTGATGTTGCAAATAATCTGAAGGCTTGGTTACTAATGTGCCTTTGCTACATCCGTTGGATGACGCTTGAAGACACAACTACACCGTTCTATCTGTCTGTAGTCTAGGGAAGCATTCAAATATCTCAGAAAATTTGAACCTTGTCCTTGCCTCCTGAAAAGCGAGATACGGATTTGAAATTTGAAGATGTCTTGGGATACGCGGGTTTCTGAATCACGATGTGATATATCCCGCAGGGATACGCACGAGAAAAACCGCGTATGATGATTGCGACAATTTTTGGTTGGTTCGGCTCTCTTGACACGAAAGTTTGCGGTCTTCATTTAGTATCTCGTCTTGTTTGGTAACTACGGTGGTGTTCGATTCTCATAGTCTCCAAACTAATGTTTTGATGAAGATGCCTTGATGATTTGGTGGTGAAAATGTTCAGGATGCACAAACTAAGGGGGAGCCTTAGTCATATGAAAAGGATGCATGGATGCACAGATTCAGGGGGAGCATTAGCATTGTTGGCATTATGATTGTTCTGTTATATGATCTCTCTTGAGGTCTTCTTGGTATTGGTCATGAAAAGTCATATTTGTATTTTTGATGAAAAGGTCTTGTTGAGACTCATGTTGTAAAATTGTAATATTCAGTCATGTAAGGACTTGTCAAATTTGTAAACCCACTTGGTTGGGTAGCTGAGTCAATTTTTGTAAACCCACTTGGTTGGGTAGTTGAGTTGAATTGTGTAAACCCACTTGGTTGGGTACTTGAGTCTCATATGTAAATCCACTTGGTTGGATATTTAATGTAAGTATGAGTCTTTGGTGATAGGAAGAATCATGTACTTTATTGAAAAATATGTTTGAAGATTCAGCATGAACTCAGGGGGAGCTTGGCCACTTCAGCACATATCAGATCTGCAGAATGTTTCTTCCACATGAGGCGGAGAATGTTGTTTTTTGATCCGCCCTTTGCCCTTGATGTCAAAGGGGGAGAGTAACATGGTGTTTGAATAAAAATAAGATAATGATGTGACATATTTGGGAGAGTGACATGATATCTATCTGCTGTGGTAACCAAACACCATCGTGGTTGCCATCAAGTTCAAAGGGGGAGATTGTTGGCAATATGATGCAGAGTGTTGTCCTTGATGGCAACCCACTGAATGAAGATGAAGACATGTGACTGTTGACATGTGTTGTCCTTGATGGAAAACCACCTGATAAAGTTATTCTTGACTTGATGGACCTGGTAAATGATGGGAAATCTGATGTATCTACAGTATGAACAGAAGGCAATGAAGAAAGGAATTCAGAATGTGCTCAAAAGTATGATAAAAAGAGTATGTTTCTAAGTATACGCGGATTTGCCTAGGGGAAGTCGCGTATGCACGCGGAAAGGAACGTTCCAAGTCGCGTATGGGCAAAAGCGCTCAAAAAGTGCAAAACGAAGGGTAACCACCATGGTATTGACCCATTGA
This sequence comes from Pinus albicaulis, assembly GCA_034641835.2. Classification (NCBI taxonomy): domain Eukaryota; kingdom Viridiplantae; phylum Streptophyta; class Pinopsida; order Pinales; family Pinaceae; genus Pinus; species Pinus albicaulis. The sequence goes on along the minus strand of CM076584.1, from coordinate 283,523,822 downwards.
ATTGGGTAATGATCTGCCTAATTGACCCCGTCCAGGTTGTTTTGGGCTCATGGTATTGTTTTGGCTCATGGTATTGAAAAAAGGGGCTCATGGTATTAAAAAAGGGAAAACCTATATAAAGAGAAAAAATTCATTTGTGCAAATCATGAGTGTGGGTTCAAGATGTCTGAGCTTGAATGAATACTTCTCTGTGAAGTATATATGTATGGAAAGGGTAAAGTTTTGATGATAGATCTGAATCTATGAAGCACTTATGAAGAAATGATGAAGCAGGATTTTAGATCTGAAATGTACTTGTATTTGCTAGATCTGTTTATGGAGTGATTAGATCTGTGATGAGGCGAACATCTAGGCGAACATCTGTCTGAAGTAAAGGGTTGAATCTGAGCTGAATGTCTGATCTGATGAAGTATGCTGCTCTGTAATGATTGAAGATCTATACGCTACTTCGCCGTGGAGGAAGCGCGTATATACGTAGCTTCGCTGAAGTAAAAGCGCGTATGCGCAATAAAATATACACTGAGGTATACGCTGGTTTGTATGGACGGAAGCGCGTATATACGCGACATCAGTGAAGGGAAAGCGCATATGCAAACTAGGGTTTGCTGAAGCAAGGGGTATGAAATATCTGATCTATTCTGCTGTGTTTCTGCTATCTGATCTGTGTTGATATGTATCTGTTGGTGATGTATGGTTGAACTTAAAAGTATGGAAAGGGTCCAGTGTGAAAATATGATGAAATGTGGCCTGCAAGTGTTGCTCTATTGAAGTTGGTTGGATCCAGTGTGAAAATTGATGAAACGTGGTCCATAGAGGTGCTGAGGGTTGTAGCCTTCAGTCAGGGGGTCGTAGCTCCCTTCCAGGTGAGGCTGGTAAACGAGATCAGGGGGTCGTAGCTCCCTTCCAGGAGAGGCTGGTAAACGAGTCAGGGGGTTGTAGCTCCCTTCTAGGAGAGGCTGGTAAACGAGCGCAGGTGGGTGCCTGCGTGCTGGTCAAGTCTGCGCCAGCACATATGTTGTAAGATGTTTTCTCTATAATAAAATATTGAAGGCAAAGCAACTGCAGCGGTGGTTTTCTCCCGATTTGGGTTTCCACCTAAAAATCCTGGTGTTCATGTGTGATTCTTTGTGTGATGGTTTATTCTGTTCTTACTGCACATGTTTACTGTTTATTGAACATCTGATGAATGAATGATGGAATAATATAAGTGAAGATTTAATGAAAGATCTAGATCTACGTGTATACGCTAGTTTCATAAGGGGATCATGCTATACGCTAGTTCTACAGAAAGTAAGCATTAGCAAAATTTTAAGGAATGAAAAAGTAAAAAGTTTTGAATATGCAGTAAATACTGATTCACCCCCCCCTCTCAGTATTTTTCCCAACACTAGGAAAACTGCAGAAACTGAGCACAAACTGCAATAAGTAAATGCATTAGACAACTTTAAAACAAAATGTTGTAAAGGGGGCCGACTTCTAAAATGAATACACATATATCAAGTTATATGTGAGCGATGAATATGACTGAATATGGAGTAAGATATCAACTATGACTGGGCTTATTCAAGGATAAGAATCCATATACATTAGGCTTATTCAAAGACAAGAATCCGTATATCCGGGCTCGTTCAAAGATAAGAATCCATTGTAGTTAATATTAGAAGAAAGGTGGAAGAGATAGAAAATGGAACAAAGTATCCTGCTTGAGCCATATTTAAAGTGCTATAGATGAGTAAATATGAGTATCTGTTATGATAAATTCACATTTAAACATGGGAGCACTCGCATTCCAGAGCATGTAGATATGAGAAGTATGGAGAAATACAAAATGAACACTTATATTAAATTGACAGAGAGAGAGAGAGTTACAAACTGTGAATCATCCTGAGCGGAATCCCCAATTTCGGAAATTTTTTTTATTGCTAATTCCCTATGGGATCTTCGAACATCCACTATCAAAGTTCATACAAAATACATACAGAACACTCAAACTAGTGAGTCCTTTGGAAAATCTGGAACCTTTTGTTAGTGTTTTCTTCCTGTTTTTATAACCTCTGATCCCTATGCACGAGAAGATATTTTGGGAAAATATCTTCCCTGCGTGCTTGTATGTTGTTTCAGGTCTAAATCAAAAACATAAATGATGATGAGGTAAAATTGCCTCTCATCATCTTACAACGCAGGCCTAAGGCCGTTCCTAACTGAAACATAAAGAATTTACTAAACTGAAAGTGAAAACTACAAGAGTGAAATAAGGATTTCACCCGAAATGACAAAGTGAAAAGGACATAAGGTAAAAAGGCCACACAGGCCCCGTCATGGATTATCATTGTTGTTTGATGAGGCGGAACCACTGTTGCTGCTGGCGAAAGAGATACTGTTAGTCGTGGGAAGGACTGGCCTTTTGCGCTAGAGGGTGCGGCACTGCTAATAGTGGATGAGTTGGCCTTCTACGCTGGAGGGTCTTGTAGCATGGCCAATGGTCATGATCCATTGGCTCGGACGTGGAATTGACCCTGTGCATATTTCTTTTTTTCTTCTTCCTGGGCATGGGGATCATCATCCTCGGCCTCGAGCCACTGTGATTGGCTATGAGATGGCATGTGTACTTAAAATGCCATGAAAACCTGCACATACAACAAACCAGTTAAATAAATCCTGCGATGAGGGGTAAACTACTTCAGAAGGCTTGGGTGAAGGCGAAGGAGCAGTGCGGAGGCAGGGAATGCAGCGGAGGCATTTCCATGGCGAAAGCAGAGCTTAAATATGATTTGGCACAAATTTATGCGAAGGTAAGTTTTGTGAAAACCAGAGTGGTTTTCGCGCTGGTGGGAGGCAGTAAGCGGTAATAAGAGAAATGAACGCAATACAGTTAGGTGGGCAACGCGTGTCCTCACAAAACCACCCATTTCGTGTGGAAACAACGCGATCGGGTTATTTGATGAAATGAACATGAAGAGGAACGCGGACCGTCCGATCATAGCAATCTAGATCAACGACAGAGGAAGAATGCGATGGACGAACCTGTGCGGTCGGGTGGGACTGGCAATGACGTCAGAAATTTTGTCGTGTAGCGGGATGATCAGTTGTGGGGTTATAGAAGTGAGAGCGATGTGGGCCATTGGATGAGGAAGATCAATGGTCCAGATCAGAGCGGGGGAGTGCAATATTGGATGAGTGATCGGGAAATTTGTGAAGGCGAGATGGAGAGAGGACCGTTGGATCATGATGGACATCAACGGTGGAGATCAACTGCGGGGGCGCTTGGGGATACGGATCAAATTCTTGGCCTGTGCCTCCACAGTAAATCTTAGCCGTTGATCTGAGATCTTCTGCAGTCAAAGGAGTCAACTGCGGGGGCACTAGGGAGTATGGGCCACTTTGGTCGGGTGCCCCCGCAGTGAACCTGCGCCGTAGATCTGGTTTGATCGGACAATGGAGATTATATTGGTAGAGGATGGACACCGACGGAGAAAATGGTTTGGGAAGTGGAAATGGGAATCACTGAAGTGTGATGTCGATGGGGAAGGCGAAGTGCGACGGAGCGGTGACCATTGGATCTGCAGAGATCAATGGTCGAGATTCCATCGGGGTTTCGCACATCGGCCGAAAAATATGAAAGGAGGATGGAAACGGGGAAGAGTGATGTGCGATGTGCGATGCATAGGTGAAGTGTGACGAGCGGTGACCGTTGGATCTGCAGAGATCAATGGTCAGGATCTTGTCGGGGTTTCGCACATTGGCGGAGAAATATAGAGTGAAAATGGAATATTGCGATGCGCGATGTACGATGGAGCGATGCGATGGCCATTGGATCTTAGGGAATGAACGGTCCAGATCTTATCGGAGGATCGGCCATTGGAAAAACAGAAGACTTGGAAGTGGGAACCCTAAAAGAGCGACGTGTGATTACCGATGGGCTTAGTGCTTGGTCAAAGGGCCCGGTCTTATGGCGGAAAAGGAGCTCGGGCTTAAGTGAAAGGGGCTTAGAGGCCTGATATGTAAAAATGAGCGTTTTTAAAGCAAAAAGATAGATTTTAGCCTTTTCAAGGGTTCTGATAGGTGAAAAAGTGGCTTTGATAGTCCATTCAGTCCTTGTTGTATTTGCTATGCAGTATAAGGCTCTTTATTATTAGACATCCCAGCTCAGTGAAGGATGTCATAACAACATTGACTCCATTTGGGGACGACCCGTTTGTCCTCAAACGTGTCAAGAAATCTGTAGACCATCTATTAACTTCCTTCCTGCAAACACAGTCCCTTGATGCCTTCTCTTCTTTCTTCATGACAAATCAAAATAGCAAACATCATAATAAAAGCAACTGAATAATGTACAATATCATATAGTAGACCTTTTGGCCTGAATCAATACTAGAAAAAGGGTTTCAAGAATTACCCATTCACAGGGGCTTCGAGCAGATCACCCTGCAAAATTTCCAGTTTGAAAGTATTGTTTCCTCCGGCTTCTGTAATTTTGAAAGGTCTGAACCATAGAGGATCGAAATTTCCATGCTTTCCTTTCTCAGCCCTTCTTATGTCCCATATTAGCACTAGATCTCCGAACTGCATCTCTTTATCTTTAACATGCTGATTGAACAGGTATTTCATTTTCTCTTGGTACTTAGTCAACCTCTGATTTACTTGACTTTGAGTCTCTTCTAGCTTCACTAACTGAATTATTCTTCTGGTAAGATCGTTTGGTTCCTCTTGACAATCCTACATGAACCTAGCCACAGGTAAGGCCAATTGTATCAGGAAAACTGCTGCTCTACCATAGACCAATTCATATGGGGATTTTCCTGTTGACCTTTTCTAGTGATTCTGTTTGCCCATAGCGCGAACTTGAGCTGTGAATCCCAGTTCTTCTGGTTTTCATTTATGACCTTCTTCAATGCCCTTACCAAAGTTTTGTTAGAGGATTCTACCAATCCATTTCCCTGTGAATAGTATGCAGTAGAATGTCCTAACCCAATATTATATTGTTGGAAAAAACTGATAAATTTGACGAACTTAAAAGCTTGAGCATTATCTGTGACAATCTTAGCAGGGCAGCCAAACCTTTAGATAATGTTATCTTCCATAAACTTGATCACCACTATGTCTGTAGCATTCCTTGCTGGCACAGCCTCTACCCATTTAGTGAAGTAATCGGTGGTTGTTAGTATCCACTTGTGTTGCCCGCTTGAGTCAGGATGAATTTCGCCAATGAAATTGATTCCCCACTGTTGGAAAGGTTCTTCTATGTGCACCGGGATCATAGGCAAAGGTGCGAACTTCTGCCTTTCAACAAATTTCTGACATTTTTCACAGGCCCTTACTTGAGCATAAACATCTCCGAAAAGTCGGGGCCAGAAAAAGCCTGCTTTCAGAATCTTGTGTGCCGTGGCCCTCCAGCTGTAGTGGCCACCACATATGACCTCGTGGAATTCCGCCATCACTTCTTCTACTTCATTTTTTGTTAGACATAAAAGTAATATGCTTGATGGGTCTCTCCAGTACAAACGACCATTTGCTATGATGAACTTCTGAGATTTTAGCCTCAACGTTCTATACTTTGTCTTGTCGCAGCTTGGAGGACATCTAAGATTCAAGAGGTATTCTACAATTTATTTGTACCATGCACTGAGAAGGTACTTCATATGGGTATTTTGTGTAGCAGTTTATATCCCACACTACTCATCTGCTCTCCTAGGCTCTTCATTGGCCACCATAGACAAATTTATCCTCAAAGCCTAGCAGTTTGATTCATAAAGGATCTTGGCTAATCCCTGTCCCTTTATTAGCTTAGTGGGGCGTATCTCCAACTCATACTCCTGTATCTTGGCTATCCATTTGCCTCTCTTTCCTTCACTATCTCCCTGAACCAAGATGTCTTTTACAGCCATTGCGGGTACGAATGCAGTTATAGCTGACTGCAGTACATAAATCCGAAAATCCTTCAGGGATTTGACCAAGGCATAAGCTTGTTTCTCCAGGATGTTATATTTTAGCTCAGCACTGCGAAGCACTTAGTTGAAAAAGGCGATAGGTTGTTCATGACCTTCCTCATTTTTCTTCAATAATGTAGCTATGACGGTGTGGGGAGATGCAAACGAAAATATTATGAAGGGTTTTGCATAATCCGGTCCTGCTAATACTGGGGCTTCTGCAAAAGCATTTTTTATTATGTTAAAAGAATCCCGTGACTTAGTAGTCCATTTTAATTCGTTATCCTTCTTCAGCATCTTAGTTATGTACCGGACTATCTCTGCATAGTTCGGTATGAATCTTCTCAAGAAGTTGATACGTCCAAGAAAAACTTGGACCTCTTTCTTATTTCTGGGCAAGGATATACCATTTATGACTTCCACCCTTTTCGGGTCAATTTTTACCCCTGCCTTTGTTACAATATTCCCCAACAGTTTACCCTCTTCTAAAGCAAACATATATTTTTGAGGGTTTAAAGACAATCCATACCTGTGACACTCGTCAAAGGTTCTGCGCAAATGCTCTATATGTTCAGCATCGTCCTTTGAGAAGATTTTGATATCGTCCAGGTACACCACCACGAATTTGTCTTGTTCCCCCACAAAAGCAATGTTCATGGCCCTTTGGAATGTATCCCCCGCATTGATCAACCCAAATGGCATTCGAGCAAACATAAACATTCCCCAAGGAGTGGCGAATGCGGTTTTATTTTAGTCCTCCGGAAGCACTGCTACTTGATTGTACCCAGGAAAGCCATCCATCATGGAAATCCATGAAGATCCTACCACTTTCTACAATATATGGTCCATCTTGGGCAACGGATAATTGTATTTCAAAGATGCTTTGTTCAAGTTCCGAAAGTCAACACACAATCTTATTTCCCCGTTCTTCTTTCGGACTGGGACCAAGTTGGCCACCCATTCAGAATATCTTAATGGCACAATAATCTTAGCCTTCAACAGTTTCTTGATTTCCTTTTCTATGGAAGGAAGGAGTAAAGCATTAATCTATCTTAATTTCTGTTTGTGTGGCTTAGCATCTCCCTTTAATGGTATCTTGTGCTGGATAATGCTAATATCAAAGGTCTTCAAATCTTGATAGGACCAGGCAAAGACATCTTTACATGTATGAAATAGCTTCCGATATTGCTCTTTGTATTCTTTGAGTACCTTATTAGGCAATTTCACAATCTTTGGGTCGGCCTCAGTGCCGAGGTTCTGGTCATCTACCTGATTTTCTTCGTCAACCTTACTTGGTTAGATTGGGACATCATTCTTATCAAATAGTCTCTCCAGGGGGACTAGTCCTCTAGGTATTACATTCCCTTTGAGCTGCAACACCTTGTGCCCAGCTACGGTATCCTACCATTTATTCTGAGGAAGCTCCTCATTCTCTTCCTCGCCAGCATATATTTCCATATTGGAGAATTCCCAACAGTCTCCATGAATATTTTCACTTGCTCTTCATCTTCAAATACCTGCCAGTGTTTGACATTGTCAGGGATGGATGGACGGTAGTGAACCTCTATTTTATACCTCAGGAGGGGGTTCTAAGGTGGTCAAAAAGTGCTTGCAGCTACTGCAAGAGATTATGCCATTATGTTTTGGTCTCTTGGCATGAATTGAATATTGAATGCTAAGAATAAATTCTCTACCAAGTCCCATACCTCATTTCTGTAAGCCCTTAGTCATGGGTGCTTAGCTTGACATTGATTTCTTACTTGTCTCACCACCAGTTCTGAATCTCCCAAAACCTTCAAGCTTTGAATATTCATGTTCTTTGTTGTTTGTAGACCTAGAAGCAAGGCTTCGTATTCAACCACATTGTTCATGGCTTCATACTCCAATTTGAAAGATAATGGGACTAGTTGTCCAGTAGGGGAGATAAGGAGAATCCCAGCTCCATTCCCTTCCTTTGAGCTGGCTCCATCAAAGTGCAAGGTCCAAACCCACCTTCTTCATTACTTGAAGACTGCTCAGTCTTTACTTGACAGAAAGATGGCTCTTGCAAGTAATCTTGGTCTTCTTCAACATTAGACAAGAAAGCTCACCCTCTTTGCTGTACACCGGTGAATTTACTGAATTATCGACTTTAGTGACCATCTACACAAACCTTGTTTCCCGATATAATCTTCTTTCTTGGCCTCCAAACACAAGGATGGTCGCATAGGTTAGGTCTAGTTTTATAGATCCTTCGATTTTTGTACCCCATGATCTAGATAACAACATCCCAAACCGAGCTGGGATGTCAGCCACTACTATGTCCATTACGATGCTTTTATTTGGGATTTGGGCTAGGTTTACCACCAGATCCTTGATCATCCCCAAACATTTGACTCTTTTAGAATCAAAAGAGTATAGATCTTTATATGGGCGAGTGATCTGCAACCCCAATTGCTCCATCACTAACAGGGGTAGCAGGTTATGGGATGCCCCGGAATCCAGCATACAATTGTGCAACAACAAATCATGAACTACTAAAGAGATATAGAAACGAGGAGTTGAAGCATCTAACTCCTCAACATGAGGACCGAACATTACCATAGGCCTTTCTTCTTAGAGGTTTAAACTATCTGGGATTGGGGCTGCTCCTTGAGGAAGCATGAAAGAAGACACCTGAGACTGGTAGGCTAGCTGTTTCAGTAGTTCAGTCAAAGGGACGGGAATTTTTACTTTTTCCAGCTCTTTCTGAAGGCTAAACACAGGAGGAGGCTTCTCTACATGACTTTCCTTAGGCTCTTTACTCTCAGCTGGAGGTTTTTCTTCCTTTGGGATAGGCTTGACTTTTGCAATTGAGTTAGGGACTATATTAGAAGAAGATGGAACAGAGACATTAGGATGAAAAGGTTTGGTCACAGGTTTCTTACCTTTATCTCCGACTTTCTAAACAACTGTATCCTTCTGAGGCATCTCTTCTTCTTGTTCTTGTGTGCGGGTTCTCTTTCTAGAGGACCTGAGATCATATTTTATATGAAACTGTGCTTGCATGAAGTATACAAATTGTTTACAGTAATCATCGATCTCTGGATCTTTAGCATCACTTGTTTTTTCTTCTTCTTCTTGCAAGGAAAGATCCACTCCTTCACCTTCTTACAAAGAAGACTCAACTTCATCGCCATCTGAGTAAGGAAGATATTGATCATCTTGCCCATTGGGGATGTCTTCAGTAGGGCCATCCATCTGCCCTTCCAAATATAGCGGGGGCTATATGTGGTCTTGCTACTCCTTTCACTCTCTCTGCAATATTTGAAGAGGAGGCTTTCTGTATTGTGGGTTAAATCCTCTGTTTGGAGTAGTTTGGAATGGCTTGGAGGATGATTTCTTTGCCTCAAGCTCAAGCTTCACCAGCTTGCTCAAAAGGCTCTTGATCATTTTACTCATCTCCTCTATTTTGTAATCTGCTATATCTCTATCTTGACCGGAGGTAGATGCTTCTTCTTTCCCTCTCCATCTAGCATCATGGTTTGACCTCCATTTTGATTTATCCGTAGAAGCAAAGTTAGCTTCCACTTCCAATGCATCAGTCTGGGCTTCATCCAGATTAGCAAACTTCCTTTCTCTTAAAGAGAATCTGAATTCTAACTCAAAGGCTGCTACAAACACCACTTTAGCAGCGGTCTGGTGAGGCTTCATTTCGGCCGGGAGACTGGTATATAATTTATTAAATCTCTTGATGAACTCGGACACATATTCATTATGTCTCTTTCTAAGTGTGTTGAATTCTGTAAGACAATATCAGTGGCGCTTCTTCTCTCCCCACTTCTTGGTGAAGGAATTTTCCATCTCCTCCCAGTTATTAATGGAGCGGTCCCCCAAGGTCTTGAACCATTTTCTGGCCTCTCCATCTAGAGACTGGACAAAAAATCTCAACACCACATCCAGATGTTCAACATTGAAATTTTCTGCGAAGGCACATAAAACTTCCAGGTGTTTCTAAGCTTCAGTATCATTTTCTCTATTGAAACGAGGTAGGATCTTTAAATAATCCCGAGGCATGTCATTCAGGATCTGAGGCAATGCCAGGGGGGCATATTTGTTCAGTAGGAAGCCAGGAACAGCCATCGGAGGTTATGGAGGTGGTGGGAGAGTTTGATGTGTATTATGAGGTGGTGGAAGAGAAGTATGTATGACAATGGGGATATACTGAACAACGGCTTGAGGGGTTGATTGAACTGCTGGAATATGAGAAGTGGAAACCTCTGTGACTTCTTTAACTTCTTCGACTTCGGGAGTGGGATGCAGAAAGAAGCTCATGGTATCTACAGATTCATCCTCATCTTTGACTTCAATATTTTCCAAGGAGGGGTTATCTGAAGTATAATCAAGGGTTCTTGCAGTAGAATTAGGACCTTGATCTTGAGCTAATTGAGAGGAGGATGGAAAGTCTTCCAGGGAGAATGTGGGAATATCTATATAAGCTGATTGTCTTTCTCTCCAACCTCTCTTGTGCAAAATATTCTCTGGATTAGACACTGAAGGTGTTCTCAACTAGGATGTATCTGACCTCAGGTGTGGCTTTCGGGAAGCCAGGACTACAAATAGATTTATCCTTTGAATGACAGTGGAGTCGCCAAGGTGAGGGATCTACAACTCCCAACCCTTCCTGCTCACCTATTCTGAAGGGTGGATGAATATTTGTCGAGGCCCAGGGATTTAGTTCTTTAAATTCTTTCCCCGACAACGGTGCCAGAAAGATGTTGTAGCTCCTAGAGACAATCTTGAGTTGTATAAAAACCAGTGCCTAGGACATCTTAAATGCAAGGAGCATATGACTCAACTGATTGCAGTTGGAAATTTTTGGCTCTCATGCAACTATCACTCAGATGAATGGTTTTAATAAGGGTGGAACAAAGACCCCAAAGTTAAACACAACAACTAGGAAAACTACAGAAACTGAGTACAAACTGCAATAAGTAAATGCATCAGACAACTTTAAAATAGAATGTTGTAATGGGGCCGACTTCTAAAATGAATACACAGATATCAAGTTATATGTGAGTGATGACTATGGCTGAAGATGTAGTAAGATATCAACTATAACCGGTCTTATTCAAGGATAAGAATCCATATATACTGGGCTTATTCAAAGATAAGAATCCATATATCTGGGCTCATTCAAAGATAAGAATCCATTGTAGTTAATATCGGAAGAAAGGTGGAAGAGATAGAAAATGGAACAAAGTATCCTACCCGAGCCATATTTAAAGTGCTATAGATGAGTAAATATGAGTATCTGCTATGATAAATTCACATTTAAACATGGGAGCACTTGCATTCCAGAGCATGTAGATATGAGAAGTATGGAGAAACAAAAAATGAACACTTATATTAAATTGACAGAGAGAGAGAGAGTTACAAACTGTGAATCATCCCGAGTAGAATCCCCAATTCCGGAAATTTTTTATATTACTGAGTCCCTATGGGATCTTCAAACATCAACTATCAAAGTTCATACAAAATACATACAGAAAACTCAAACTAGTGAGTCCTTTGGAAAATTTGGAACCTTTTGTTAGTGTTTTCTTCCTGTTTTTATAACCTCTGATCCCTATGCACGAGAAGATATTTTGGGAAAATATCTTCCCCACGTGCTTGTATGTTGTTTCAGGTCTAAATCAAAAACAAAAATTATGATGAGGTAAAATTGCCTCTCATCATCTTACAAAGTAGGCCTAAGGCCATTCCTAACTGAAATGTAAACAATTTACTAAACTAAAAGTGAAAACTGCAGGAGTGAAATAAGGATTTCACCCGAAATGACAAAGTGAAAAGGACATAAGGTAAAAAGGCCACACAGGCCCTGTCATAGATTATCATTGTTGTTTGATGAGGTGGAAACACTGCTGCTGCTGGCGAAAGAGATACCGTTAGTCATGGGAAGGACTGGCCTTCTGCGCTAGAGGGTGCGGCACTGCTGGTAGTGGATGAGTTGGCCTTCTGCGCTGGAGGGTGCGGCACTGCTGGTAGTGAATGAGTTGGCCTTCTGCGCTGGAGGGTCTTGTAGCATGGCCAATGATCATGATCCATTGGATCGGACGTGGAATTGACCCTTTGCATCTTTTTTTTTTTCTTTTTTCTACTTCCCGGGCATGGGGGATCGTCATCCTCGGCCTCAAGCCACTATGATTGGCTATGAGATGGCCTGTGTACTTAAAATGCCATGAAAAACTGCACAGAAAATAAAGCAGTTAAATAAATTCTGCGATGAGGGGTAAACTTCTTCAGAAGGCTCGGGTGAAGGCAGAGGCAGGCAATGCAACGAAGGCATTTCCATGGCAAAAGAAGAGCTTAAATTTGATTTGGCACAAAGTTATGTGAAGGGCGGTTTTGCAAAAACCGGAGTGGTTTTCGCATTGGTGGGAGGCAGTAAAGCGGTAATAAGAGAAATGAACGCGATACAGTTAGGTGGGCGATGCATGTCCTCACAAAACTACAAATTTCGCATGGAAACAACACGATTAGGTTATTTGATGAAATAAACGTGAAGAGGAACGCAGACCATATGATCATAGAAATCTAGATCAACGGCAGAGAAAGAATGCGATGGAAGAACCTGCGCAGTCGAGTGGGACCAATAATGATGTCAGCAATTTTGTCCTGTAGTGGGATGATCAGTTGCTGGGTTATAGAAGTGAGAGCGATGTGGGCCATTGGATGAGGGAGATCAACGGTCCAGATCAAAGTGGGGGAGTGCAATATTGGATGAGTGATCAGGAAATTTGCGAAGGCGCGATGGAGAGAGGACCATTGGATCATGATGGACATCAACGGTGGAGATCAACTGCGGGGGCGCTTGGGGGTATGGATTAAATTCTTGGCCTGTGCCTTCGCAGTAAATCTCAGCCGTTGATCTGAGATCTTCTGCAGTCAAAGGAGTCAACTATGGGGGCACTGGGGAGTACGAGCCACTTTGGTCAGGTGCCCCCATAGTGAACCTGTGCTGTAGATCTGGGTTGATCGGACGGTGGAGATTCTATTGGCAGAGGTTGGACATCGGTGGAGAAAAGGGTTTGGGAAGTGGAAATGGGAATCGCCTAAGTGTGATGCCGATGGGGAAGGCGAAGTGTGACGGATCGGTGACTGTTGGATCTGCGGAGATCAACGGTCGGGATTAAATCGAGGTTTCACACATCGGCTGAAAAATACGAAGGGCGGATGGAAATAGGGAAGAGGGATGTGCGATGTACGATGCATAGGTGAAGCGCAACGAGCAGTGATCGTTGGATATGTGGAGATCAACGGTCAGGATCTTGTCGGGGTTTCGCACATCGGTGGAGAAATACAGAGTGAAAATGGAATACTGCGATGTGTGATGTGCGATGGAGCGATGCGATGGCCATATGAATCTTGGGGAATGGACGGTCCATATCTTATCGGAGGATCGACCATCGGCGAAATAGAAGACTTGGAAGCGGGAACCCTGAAAGAGCGACGTGCGATCGCCGATGGGCTTAGTGCTCGGTCACAGGGCCCAGTCTTATGGCGGAAAAGGAGCTCAGGCTTAAGTGAAAGGGGCTTAGAGGCCTGATATGTAAAAATGAGCGTTTTTAAAGAAAAAATATGGATTTTAGCCTTTTCAAAGGTTCTGATAGGTGAAAAATGGGCTTTGATAGTCCATTCAGTCCTTGTTGTATTTGCTATGCAGTATAAGGCTCTTTATTATTAGACATCCCAGCTTAGTGAAGGAAATCATAACAACACCATCATAGACTTCTGAATTCACCTTTTTCAGCGCAAACAACTGAGTGGGAGATAGCAATGTCCAATTCAGAAAACTGCTTATCTCTTCTTTGAATCCATGAAAGATTCTCTACGCTGTGCTAGTTTCTCCCAAAGCTCCCTCCTTAGACAGGTATGCATATGCTTCCCATAGTTGATAGAACACTTTAGTTTTCCTCCCATCAGGAGGTCTCGCCGGTGGAATGCCTCCATGTAAAGAGACATCAAGGCATAGAGCAGGATGTGTATGTGTGTGGACATATTTGTCCTTGCCTTCCTGGCATAGATCCTATTGCCTTCTTTGTGCATCAATCTTCTGAAATAAAGAGGGGTGTATTTTCCTCATCATGTGGTGCTTGCCCTCCTCTTTTCCTTCTTCTATATTCAATATCTCACCTTTTTATAATGATGGCACATGCTGCACATGTATTGTGCCACAATCTCCATATGTGAGATTCTTTGGAACTCCTTGCAAGAGTGCAAGGGTTTCGCTCCTTAGAGAAAGTGCTCCATCTTCCTCTTCATGAGGTCCTATATGTGTTCTTGCCATGACTGCATTATCATCAAAGCCTTCTCTTCCTTCTCTTCAATAATTGAAAATGCCTCATCATCAATAAGAGACCTTAGATCTTGGTCTTCTTTTGAAGGAGGAATCTCCATGTCTCCCTCTTGAGAAGAAATATTTTTATGCAATGGGGACTTTGCCCTTGGCAATATATCATACAAGTTTCCATCCCCTTCAATGTTTTTCTGAAATGGATCTGAATTTAAGGACCCTTCCAATCCATACAAAAGTTTTGTTTGATATGGTTTGATAGACTCCATAGAAGGTGTTTCATGAGGCTTTTCATCAAACCTTTCCACTATTATTCTAATGAAATTTGCATAAGTAGGTGTATTTGCATTAGTTAAGGAAAAAGATTCAAGAAAACACCAAGCATAAGCCTTACCCTCAAAATGCAGTGCTGCTACTTTGATGGCTTCTTTTTCTGAAACTTGATATTGTTGCACATAGGTGTCTAGCTCCTTCACCCAAGCCCTAGCTGGACATTTGGGTGATCCATCAAAAGTAGATAATAATAATCTACTCACACCATGTTGATTGCTCCTTCTTTCCTCCTTGATCTTGCAAAACCCTTGGAAGTTCATGTGATCTTTGAACTCCTTAGATTGAGCTTCATGCTCCTGCAAATAATCACCAAGAGTCTCCCTCTTTGGCACATCTCGTTTCTTCTTCTTCTTCTTCATGAAAAAGTGGCTAATAGAGCATTGTAAATTTGATGATGTGGCTGAATGCTCACACCCATCATATGAAGTAGTGGGGCTTCCTTCACGTGCAAACTCTTTTTAAATATATGCTTGTCTTTCATTCTTCATTCCCTAGATTTATGCTTTCAGTTCATTCAAAGCTTGAGAAAGAGTTTTAGAAAAATCTTCTCTTTGAAAAATTCCAGTTAAAGGGATCTTACCCTTTTCTTTTGTGTCTTCAATGTAACCACATTTATTCATTGGTCTTTTCCTTCTGTGAAAAGACATATTGGGTCTTCAATAAGCACATGTTGTGCCAAGATAGATGCGCTGATGCCACTGTAGTATCCCCAAATTGGGAACACTCAGCAATACCTGCTGGAATAACGCACTTTTCAGAAGTATGTGCATTGAAATGAGTTTTCAGCCCTTGGATCTCTTAGAACTAGAGATCTAGCATCTAAATCCAAAAGGGGAGCAAAAACAAATCAAACTAGGTGAGGTAAACAGACCTCCCACACCTAGTATAGCTGCAAAAAACAACCAAGAATGGGGCTGCAGTAATATGAAACAATACTGCAATAAAAATAATGTAGTATTTGAGAGCATGAGCAGGAGACCAATAAGAGGGATCAAATTTCATATATACAACAATAAATCAGATCCATAATGAGGCCCTTACAGTATGCAACAGAATGTAGAAGACAAGAATAGAAGAAATTCCTCAAGAAAGAGGGTTGCAACACATGTATTGACTACAAAATAGCTTGACAATGTTAATAAGAGCTGCAACAGCTGTATATTACACTCTAGAACTAGAGCAGATCTGTGTACAAAAGATCAGATCTATTTCAGATATGTACACTAGAAAGGCTCCTTTACAAGATCTCCTTGGGGTTTTGATCAAAACATGCAACACAGAGAGTAGATCTGAGATCTAAAACATCAGATCTGCAGTAGTATTCAGAAATTTCTGAAGATGATTACAATAGAAGCAGATCATATCTATACAGAACATGGATCAGAAATCTAATCCATAGATCACCATAGTGAAGGGCAGAACCCCAATGCCAAATATCTCTCCTCAAAAAGTGTGTCAAAACACCCTGCAAATTCCTTCTTGCAAATAACGCATTCCTGGAAGGAAAAATGTGTTGTAGGTTGAAGGACTAGGTTGGCCTAATGCCAAGATCTTAAATATCAGCTCCAAAGGTTCAGAACTCTCTTGCTAATGGGATAGAAGGCTTTCCCAGTGAAAAGAGGCCCTGGAATGGCCTAGATCTGAGCAGATATAGCCTTCACTTGCTGCAGCTTGCAAGGAAAAACAAACCCTCAATAGGATCTGTATTGTAGTTGGAAGATGAGCTTGGCCAAATGCCTAATAGTGGATGAGATCAGCAAGACTCTTCCAAGAGCTCCTCAATGGAAGAGGTGGGATTTCCAAATAGGAACACCCTAGTTCTAAACAACACTATCCTCAGCTAAACATCAGAGAATGATATATGTATAAACAGACAATATATCAAAAGATCATATCCTGAACAATCTCCTCATGCTACCTTCCCCTTCCTTTTATAAGATGAGAGTGTGCAAAACCCTAAACCACCTTCAATGGACTCATCCCTTTTCACACAAGAGATCTTCAACTAGAATTACGTTTTTCCTTATTAATGAGCACTCCTCCAATACAACGTTATAGATTTGGTCAAGGTTGACCCAGTCAAGATGATTAGCCCCTTTCACACCTAAGGGTTCTTATTTATACAACCAAGATTTATCCTTTTTCATATTTGGCATTGATTTATTCTTCATTAGGAGTTTGATTAACCTCCTTTGCACATTTATTCATCTAACTAGATTTTTAAAGCAAAAATAATATCCCTATTAGCTGCATGCTAATTTAAGAATATTACACCTAAGAAGGAGTGGTTCGGTCCTGTTTGTAATCGACAGGTCCTTTACTGATAAATTTAACGAGTCTAGTATAGGAAAAACTCAGCGTTTTTCAATTTTAGGGAGTCAAAATAAAAGCATAAGTAAACTCCATGGTTGTTCTTTTTCGTAAATTTAGTCTCTCAGGCCCGAAAAAGGATAAAATAATGCAGGAGAGAACTCTATTGACCATGATTAGTAAACATATACCTTTTTCGTAATTAGTCCATTTCAGTCCGGAAAAGGGGTAAACTTATACTGAAAGGACGACTATTCATTTACTTTAACGAGTTTGAATAGTCAAGTACTCGACGATCTTTTCATATTTCGAGAGTCTGAAAAGGGCTTAAAAGAGAACTCCAAGGTTTTGCTTTTTCGTAGTTTTATAGAGCCCGAAAAAGTGATAAAAGTATACTCAATGTCAAAATAATTTTTTTTACCAAAAAATCCTTTATCCTACACAAAAACTCAAAAGATTACATGTACATGTTTCAAAAAAGTAAAAATATTTAAAAGTGACCTTTTAAAGTGAAAAATAAATAAAATAAAAATATTTTATTCATTTAAAAAATATAAAAAGGAGTTAAAACAAATCATTTTCACCTTTTGTGTTCAGAACAGTGCAGAGAGAGATTTTGGCTAAAAAATTTCAGACCAAATATCAAGATAACCGACTGTCTATTTCTTGAATCGTCAAAACTAGGTAATCCACATCATCTTTGTCTTCATTTCTATCCATTTCATTTTTCATTTTCAGCCTTAATTTCATTTTTAGGAAGATTTTGTGTTTTAAAATTCACCCTCGGGGGTCCGCGTGTAATGTAATCATTAATTGCAGACCCCGATAATTTTTAAAAGAAAAAATTATCGGGATGTCATGGGTTTTGTGTGGAGCGTGTGTGGACGTCCACACTGTTTGCAGGTAGAACCTACGGAGGCACTGTGAACGTTTTAAAAATCCAAATTTCTCTTAAAAAATGGTTCAAATTCTCTTCCAAATGGTTTTCACTGTTAAATGTGTTGATTTGTAGGTTGTTCCACCATGTTGGAGTGGCGAGAACGTGAACACGAGCTCATAGAAAATGAAGCTATGGATGATAATACAACTATGTGTGCGTTGAAGAATTGTGGCTTATACAAATTCTGGGCTATCCAAGGGATGAAAGCACAAGTGGAGTTAATGGTTTGGTTGGTAAACACATGGGATGTTCAAGACCAATGCTTCATAATTGGTGACCACCGGCTCGAAATTGAGCTAGAGGACATTTATTTCCTTATAGGATTGTCCCGGAGAGGAAGAAGCATATCCTTATTTGGGGCCAGATAGGGAGGTTTACCCAATACTAGTTACAAAGAGAAATATTGTAGTAATGAGGTAGATTCGAAGTATGGTCGCATAGATATTAAAAATATATTGATTGGATCTCAAAGTGATAGCATTTATAGTAACCAGATTGTGCAAAAGTGCAGCTCCGCATGTGGCTACTAAGTCATAGATGTAAACAACAGTCGAGTGTCTTGGAGGAACCATATTTAACTGGTGCGAAGGAGTATTGGCCAACATGAAAGGCCAATTAACTATAGCAAAGAATGCAAAGTTGAAAAACTTTGAATATGGTGCCATTCTCATTTCATTTGATTTAGAGCGAATTTTTCTTCTTGCTCCGCAGTTGATTCCAATAGATAGTGGGGCTCCTCAGAAACCTTGGATGGTGCGATGGGTGGCATTAATGGCTCGCCATGGTGGTGAGGGTGGCTTAGTAGTTCGGTTTACTCCATAATACTTCATGTGGCTTAGCAACCAAGTCTTCACCATCGAAGACTTTCCTTACACAGGAATGGATTACAGTGGTGTTCCTGAAACATATTTGCCTCCAGGGGCATATTGGGACAAGACAAGTAAGCAAATCATTTTGATGTTTTTTAATCTAATTTTTATTTTATTTTTATCATCCAATACTGACAAAAATATTTAAATGCAGATGTCGATCCACAACGACCAGCAACACTTCGCTGCTTTAATAAGCGGGAAGTACAGCCTGTAGCATCTCCACAGGACCAGACAATAGAGATCCTAGTAGACATGGAGCACAACCTTGAGAGGTTGACCATAAACATTCTTGAGACAGGAACATATGATATCCCTCTCAGGCTTTAGAGACACGTGACAAGTGTTCCAGGTCGATTTAGGAGATTTTTGCGCAAGGTGGCGCGTGCTATAGTCTATTACCATGATCATCAACATGGATAGTGGATGATCATTGTAAATCGATTTTTTTTGTTTTTTGTATCAATATCTATCACATCATAGGGTGTTTGAACCTATGATCATAGACGATGTAATATTTTTTGAAAAAAAACTAATCTATCCTAAAGAAATTACTACTTTCATTATCTGAGTATCTTGTTCAACATGGATTGAATGTTGTTTTGGTTTACTTTGTTAATGTTTCAAATATCTATTTAGAACATGATTAGCTAATGCATCAACCAATGTGTTTAAATTTCTTGAAATATGTTGATATTCAATATAATCAAATTGTCGTTCCAAGAGACGAACCTTCAAAAATAATCTCAATAACATTGGATTTCAAATTGCATATACTCTGTTTAAATGTAATACAATGAGTTACGAATCCAACTTAATGATCAAACGTCGAATACCAAATGAAACGGCATCAGATAATAACTCAATGACTGTGCTATATTCTGCAATATTGTTCGTTGTTTGACCAAGGCATATCCCATGAATAGAAACTAACTCATCGGTGGGTGAATAGATAACCCAAGCCGCAGAAGAGATATTCCGTGTACTACGACATGCACCATCAACAAAACCAATGTATGTTTGAAGGGATTTCGACGTCTGTAATATCAAGAGTAATCAAGATAAACAAAAATAGTAGTAATAACAAAACTAATCTAGGCACACTTATCTAATCTAAGGCACACTATTCTAAAAAGTAACTCATGTACAAGAGCTATCTGCACACGAAAGTCAAGCATAATATATCTTTAGATAAAGACCATTTCTGGGCTTATCTAAACAGACCCCGTCATAATCAATTAATTCATAGGCTCCTTTTGCAAACACACACTTGACAATATAGGGACCATGACACATTGGTTCAAATCTTCAAGCACATAGCTTATCGTTATCTTGATCATATACTAAAACTAGGTCACCTTCTGAAAAAACACGAGGGTTAACACTTTGATCATACTGATCTTTCACATGTTTCTTATGAGCTTCGGTAGCCAATGCAGCGGTGTGCTGAGTCTCATCTAATTGTGCTACGTACATAAAGATTATTTCCTCTTCAGAGGTAGCTGGTAACAACTCAATGGCTAATTTGAGTGACGATATTTTGCATTTAATGGGTAACACAACTTCTAAACCATAGACAAGTTGAAAAGTAGTGAACCCTATAACATTTTTTGCAGAGGTTCAGAATGCCCATAGTGCTGAAAGAAGCATGGTATGCAAATTTGATTTGTGAGTTACGATAAGCCATTTAATCATGGTGGTTAAAACCTTGTTGACGGCTTCAACTTGACCATTAGCCTGTGGGTAATACAGAGTAGAATTATCATGGCGTAGACCAAGTTGATCGGAAAGTTCGGTCATCATAATATTTCGAAAATGACTCCCATGGTTTGTGATAATAGCTTGAGGTACACCAAAACGAGCAATCACATGATTGAAAATGAAAGTAGCTACGGTTTTGCCATCGGCCGTGAATGTAGGCATCACCTCGGTCCATTTGGTAAAGTAATCTACAACGAGAATAATATACCCATGCCCTACAGCCGAGTGAGGGTTACATGTAATGAAATCAATGCCCCATTTCACAAAAGGACCGACAACAATGATTGGGTGAAGAGGAGTTGTAGGTGCACACATCTTTCAATGAAAAATTTGGCAGTTGTGGCATTTTCGGACCGCATGGATACAATATTTGAATAACGACGGCCAAAAATAACCAACGCGCAATATATTTTGGGCTGTGGAAAATCCATACATATGACCACCACACGCTCGAGAGTGGCAATCATTCAAAACTATTTCAGCCTCTTCGTGAGTTATACAACGTCGAAAAACAGAATCCGCACCACGACGATAAAGAGTGTCCCTAACAATATTGTATTGTTGGGATTGATATCGGATTCTTTGTCAATTTGAACATGAAAGCTCTGGGCGAAAGGTTTGGGTTTGAAGATATATAATTATTTCTCCATACCATGGAACTAACGCATTGATGAGAAACAAAGATTCATCTATGATGGGACTCTCTACTATGGTTTCTGTCTCAGTATGCTCATGAGCTTCCTTGCGGAGGTTCTCAACCTCTTTCTGTAGCGATGAAATCATCCTCTAATTTTCTGCTTGCGCTACCTGGGCCTAGTCTAAGAACCGACGAATGGAGCAGGTCTCATCTTCTGACATCCTTAAATCATCCAGGGCCTTGGTGAGCTGCTCCGGGGCAGTCTCGGGATCTCCTAATATAGGAACCACACATGTATGCCCGTCCCACTTAAGTTGAAACTCTGACAACCTCTCCTTAAGTCCGCAATCTATTTATCCTTTTGAGCACTCTCTTCCTCCTTTTGAGCAAGGGAATCAACGAGAACTGACTTCTCCCTCTCTACTTGGACCAATTCCTTGGTCTGAATATGTTCAAAGCAAGGCATATTTAGCTTTCTTCTCAACTCTTGTACCTCTAAATCTGATTTGGTAAGGAGACCTTGCAATGTTGCATTGGTATCAATCCCCTTTCCTCTTATCATTTTATTGGTGTTCTCCAGATGAGTAACGATGGCCTTAGCAATAATCCTTTATCTTTGTTTTTTTTCCTTCATTTTCTTCCTCTTCCTTTCAAGCCTCTACAGGGAAATTGTATGCTTCATAACCTCAGTCCGTAGCATGTCTTTGATACACTGGTGCAAATTCAGCTTATCTGTCAGGGGAATGCTGCCCAGATTTAGAATTATTTCCAAAGCTCTGTATTGGGATCCTGAAGGTGATGGCTGCAAAGCCAACTGCTGGATGGCAAGTATGAGTTGTTAGTTATCCATATCCAGAACTGAGGAAAGCCTAGTATGGTGTTTATCCACGAACTGAGAAAGTTTTTCCCTCAACCTTTCTATTGTGAGCTTGTTCTAGTCTCGATCTCATCCCTTGCATCATGTCTTCCCAATGTGAGCACCTGTGAAATATTTGAAGGGACTGAAGATGAAGTAGAGTCGAAAGAGAGTAGAAAAACCGAATTTCCTTTGTCAGGACCCCTAAGCACGGGGACCTCATCATCAGATAACTCGGCCTCTAGGTCGTCTGGCCCTTCAGTTCTCTGTTTTTTATTAGGGTGAGTTTCCTCATCAACATCCATGACCTCTTGACTTCCCAAGGGGTCCCCTTGTTCTTGCCCTTCTGCCTCAATGGGCACATTATCTCCTTTTCTTTCAGCAACTAAGGATTCGACTTCCATATGTGTATACAAAGGCCACATATCAAAGTTAGCTTTCCATTCCATGAGAGGCCTAGGTTCATGCGCATATGTTGTAGATTTAATCTTCTTCTTCCTGTTTGTGAGGAACCCCTTAGGATCATAGTGCCAAACATCTCCCTCAAAGAAATTCATCTCTCACAACATCCTTTCCACAATGGAGAGGGCATGCCTCGAATTAATGGTTAAAGAGCCTATAGAGTTTGGGAGTTTGAAGATGTACCCCTTTTTAGTGAGTACGAAGTGGATTTGATCGACACTTAAGACCTGGCGGATACAATCGAGGGAAAAGATCCTCATGGATGGGAACACTGGTAAGTGATAAGGGGGTACTTCAGCACCATATACCTTGATCTTGGTGTGGTTTTCAGACAGGTACCAATCGCCTGTGCAATCCATGTCACTGAACTGGAGCCAATCATTATGTTCAGGAAAATTTTTGGGCGGGGGGATGTCGTGTATGATGGAATAGGCTATGGACATGAAATCGTTAACGAATTTCGCATATCCCTTCCCCTCTGGCTGTTGGAAAACTGCCGAAGTCCACTCGAAAACATATTTGGGTTGGGCGTTTCTCCTACAGAACCTGTTCAGGCCTAGACCTTCAAACTTATCTGCATGCTCAAATAAGAATAGGTAAAAAATGAGGGAGCAGTATTTGAAAGAACAGGAGGCAAAAATTTCTTGAAACTGAGCCTTGATAGTTGAGGCTAGAAAGGTGGGGATATCCAAAAGGATCTCTTCTTGCATCATGAGCCATAGGAAAGCTACACTTGCTTTAGTCACCAAATCAACATCCTCAAACCCTAACGTTCCTGAGATGATCGCCAGAATGGGTTGCATGGTGCTACGGAATGATGAAAATGGAATCGACTCGGTGTGAGGGAACGATAATAGGCATGAGTCTGAGAGAAGTTCAAGGAAACCACTTTGTTTTTCCAAGGATTGATTTGAGAAATGGAAGGAGAGAGTGACTTCAGAGAACTTGACGCAGTCTTGAGCGGGAGGGTAACAAAGGGATTTTTTTATGAGTTGGGGAGTAATCTCAAGGATCTTGGTGCCTCGAGTTGAAAGGAAAATGTTCTTACACTCGATGTAGGCCTCCCTAAGCCAGATAATCAACTCTGGGAATGGATGTGTCGTTGGGGAAATTCGATAATACAGACCTGACTCGACAAACCTAAAGATATTCTTGCCCCTTCACTGATAGTCGAAGAGATCGGCTCTGGTGCGGGCCACATTTAAGGGATTGACTGGGTCATAGAGTTGGGCGTGAGCATCAGTGAGGGGCTCGGGTCTAGGAGCAGTCCTGACCTCGCGGGCTTGGGGGGTTTCGAGTGCGGAGCGTTTCAGTTTTTCCATGACAATTTGAAATAAAAGTAAAAGGGAAATAACAAAAGGGAAGACGACGAAATACCTGCAGTAGTAGTGAGGTAGCAGGGGAAAATGATGTGAGAGTGAAAGCAACCAACACTTCGAGTTTTTAACCTACTTGATAGAGTGAAATACTGGTAAATAACCAGTAACATTTCACAATCAAGAGTAAAACACGCTATGGAAAATAGGGTTTTACAGAGTATCGAGGCGAGGTGACACTTGTAGGGTTGACATCGTAAGGACATCGACAGTGAGACACGTGGCACCCGATGGTTGGATGGCAGCAACAGGGTAGGTGGGGGCCACGTGCTAGACAAGGTAGGTACCAACCTTTGTACCGCATCCTAGACTTACCTTACCATGAAATTACATGAGCCAACTGTCGATCGTGGCGGGCCCTCTCTATTTTCGGTGGGGTGGGAAGAGGCCTCCTTCCCCTTTTCTTTGCACCATTCTGATTGGCCCGGAGGAGGGATGACATCACCTCCTCCGGGGGGTCAGCTTTGACCAATGTAATGTCTCTCAAGTGCTGATGGCATGGTTATTGGCTGCCAGTTCTTGGCACATGGTCTGCCGTGGAACTGTGCGCACTACCTTAGTGGATGATCTATATGATATCACTGTGCTCGTTCTTTGAAATATGCTTCTATGATCTTTGCTGTTCCCCATCCTCTTAGTCTATGTTTTTATTTTTGTTTATGCAACAACTCCTTTTCTTTTATCGGTGAGGTCACAAGCCAACATTGTCTCCACTTGGGGATGACACGCATGCTCCCGAGGGTGTCGAGAACTTCGTAGACCATCTGCTTGTGCATTTGTGAATATACCTGTGGCATCTTCTAAAGTTCAATTATTTTTGGAAAGAGTTAAAAAAAAATTGGATGCAGAACTTAAAATGAAATATATATACAATGAGCCCTCGAGGTCACTGTCACTACTAAAATTAAGGCTTGAGGAATTTCCCATTCACAGGCATTTCAATCAGGTCCCCCTCCAGATTTTCCAATATAAAGGTGTTATTTTCTTTAACTTCAGCCACCTTGAAAGGTTTGAACTAGAGTGGATTGAATTTTCCATGTTTACCCTTTTCCCCTCGTCTAACGTCCCACCTCAGCACTAGGTCTCCTACTTATGTTTCCTTATCATTTGCTTGTTGATCAAATAAGCATTCCATTTTCTCCTGGTAGTCGACCAACTTGATGTTCACCTGAGCTCTAGTTTCCTCCAGTTCAACGGACTAATTCATTCTCCTAATGAGATCATTTGGTTCCTCTTCAGTGTCTTGTAGAAAATTTGCCAAGGGTAAAGCGAGTTGGATGGGGAACACCGCTGCTCAACCATATACTAGTCTGTAGGGAGAATTTCCTGTGGACCTTTTACTGGTAATGCAATTTTCCCAAAGTGAAAACTTAAGCTGGGAGTCTCAGTTCTTCTGATTTTCGCTTATGGTATTTTTCAGAATTGTTACCAAAACCTTATTTGATGACTTGGCCAACCCGTTCCCCGAGGGATAGTAGGCCGTATAATTTCCCAGAGTGATATTATACTGCTGGAAAAAGTTCATGAACTTGGCATACTTGAAGACTTGGGCATTATCAGTGATAATTTTGGCTAGGAACCAAAACCTTACTATTATATTTTCTTTCATAAATTTAATCACCACCCCATCTGTGGCATTTCTTCCAGGCACTGCTTCGACCCATTTGGTGAAGTAGTTAGTGGCAGTGAGGATCCAACAGTGTTGGTTACTGGATGTGGGGTGGATCTCTCCAATAAAATCAATGCCCCATTTCCTGAACGACTCTTCGAAATGTACTGGGATTAGTGGTAGTGGAGCAAATTTTTGCTTCTCTGCAAACATCTGGAATTTTTCACATGCTCGGACATGAGTGTGAACATCTCCAAATAATCGGGGCTAGAAGAAAAAAGATTTCAGGATTTTGTGAGCTATGGACCACCAACTATAATGTCCACCGCATACACCATCATGGAATTCAACCATCACCTCATCCACCTCCTGCTTTTTTAGACATAGTAGCAGAATTCCTGAAGGGTGCCTCCAATACAATCATCCATTTGCCACGGGGTACTTCTGCGATTTTAATATTAGAGTGCGATACTTTTATTTATCAAAATTTGGGGGACATCTCAGAGTAAGGAGGTATTCTACCATATCTTTGTACAATGTAGAGATAAGGTATTTTACATGCGTCTTTTGCACTGTGGTTTCTATTCTGGGCTGTACTTCTGTACCCTCTGGTACTTATCCTCCTTCCACGGATAGATTAATAACCAAGGCTTGGCAATTGGACTATGATAATATTTTAGCCAACCCCTGTCCTTTAATGAGCTTAGTGGGTCTGATATCTAACTCATATTCCTGAATTTTGGCAATCCACTTGCCCCTCTTTCCTTCACTGTCCCCTTGTATTAAATTATCCTTTACTGCTGCTGTGGGGACGTAGGTAGTTATGACCGATTACAATACATATATCTGAAAAACCTTTAAGGATTTGACCAAGGCATAGCCTTTCTTTTCCATAATATTGTATTTTAATTATGCATCCTGCAGAACCTAGCTGAAAAATGAAATCGGTTGTTCGTGCCCATCTTCATTCTTCTATATCAGCACTGCAGCTACTGTATGAGGGGAGGCAAAGGAAAATATCATGAAAGGCTTGTTGTAGTCAGGGCCTGCCAGTACTGGAGCTTCAACAAAATCCTGTTTAATTTTGTTGAAAGAAGTCCTTGACTGGGGGGTCCATTTTACTTCGTTATATTTCTTGAGCATCTCTGTGATATGTCAGACGATCTCAACATAGTTTGGAATAAACCTTCTTAGGAAATTTATTCTCCCTAGGAATACCTGGATTTCCTTTTTATTCCATGGGAGGGAAATGTTGTTGATCACTTCTACCCTTTTTGGGTCAATTTTTACTCCCTCCTTAGTCACTATATGTCCCAGCAGCTTCCCCTCCTCCAGAGCAAACATGGAATTTTGAGGGTTCAATGACAGACCGTACCTGCGACACTTCTCAAAGTTTTGGAGAAGATGTTCAATATGCTCAACATCATTTTTTGAGAACACAGTGATATTGTCTAGATAAATCACTATGAACTTATCCTGATCTCCTATGAAGGATATGTCCATCGCACGTTGAAAGGTGGCACCCGCATTGATCAAACCGAATGGCATCCAGGCATACATGAAAGTCCCCCACAGTGTGGTGGACGTTGTTTTATTCTGAAATTTGGGGAGAACTGCCACCTGATTATATCCAGAGAAACCATCCATCATAGACATCTGGGAGGATCCCACCACCTTTTGCAAAATGTGGTCCATCTTCGGGAGGGGGTAATTGTCTTTGAGAGAAGCCCTATTGAGATTTCAGAAGTCCACACACAATATTATTTCTCCATTCTTCTTCCTGACCGGGACCAAGTTGGCCACCCCCTCCGAATATCTCAAGGGGACTATAATTTTAGCCCGCAACAACTTTTTGATATCTTTCTCAATTTCTGGAAGCAGCAATGGATTGATCTTCCTCAGTTTATACTTATGAGGCTTGGCATCTCCTTTGAGAGGGATCTTGTGCTGTATGACCTAAATGTCAAAATTCTTCATATCCTGATACGAAAAAGCAAAGACATCTTTATAATCCTGGACCAACCAGATATATTTGTCTTGATATTCCTCAGGAAATCCACTAGACAACTTTACTACCTTCGGGTCTCCCTCCGTCCCAATGTTTATATCATTTACCTAATCATCCTATGTCATCTTACTGAGGCTAATTGGGATATCATTTTTATCGAACAACTTTTCCAAGGGCACGAGGCCTCTGGGAATGACGTTCTCTTTTAGTTGTAGCATGCGATGCCCAGCTAATGTCTCTTCCCACTTGGTCTGTGGCTGTTCATTGGGATCTTCGTCCACTGCATCTATCACCAAATTAGAGAATTCACCAATTGTCTCTATGAAAAATTTAACTTGTTCTTCATCCTAGAAGACCTGCCAGTGATTCACATTATCTTGCATGGAAGGGCGATATCATACCTCAACCTCATACCTGAGTAGAGGATTCTGTGGCAGGCAGAAATTGCTAGCTACAATAGCGAGCAAATCGGCCATCTGATTTTTATCTCTCGGCATGAATTGTATATTAAAAGCCAAGAAGAAATTTTCCACCAGGTCCCATATCTCGTTTCTATAAGCTCTAAGATGCGGATGTTTAGCCTGACACTTATTTCTAACTTGTCTAACTACTAGCTCCGAGTCCCCGAAGATTGCCAGGTTCTGGATATTCATATTCCTTGCTGTCTGTAATCCTAGTAGTAGCGATTCGTATTCGTCCACGTTGTTTGTGGCTTCGTACTCCAACTTTAAAGAGAGAGGAACCAAACATCCTTTGGGCGAGATCAAGAGCACCCCGGATCCATTCCCTTCTCTCGAATTAGCCCCGTCAAAATGCAGAGTCCATATCTCATCCCCCTCTTTACTCATGGGTTCCTTCTGTTTTAGAGGGCGGACTGTTGCCTCCTGCAGGAAATCTTCATCTTCTTCAAACATGAGGCAAGCAAACTCACCCTCCTTGCCATATACTGGGGAGTTCGTAGATTCATCAGATTTAGTAACCATATTTACAAACCTAGACTCACGGTATAGCCTCCTTTCCTCCCCTCCAAATACTGGGATAGTAGCGTAGGTGAGATCAAGCTTGATCGACCCACCAATATTTCCCCAAGATCTCGACAACAACATCCCGAAATGGGATGGAATGTCTGCTACCATGATATCCATCACCACACTCTTGGCTAGGATCTGGGCCAGATTTACCACCTGATCTTTTATCATACCTAAGCATTTAACCCTCTTAGAGTCAAATGAATACAGATCTCTGTATGGTCGGGTAATTTGCAACCCCAATTGATCCATGATAGACAACGATAGTAGGTTGTGTGAAGCCCTTGAATCTAGCATGCAGTTCTGTAATAGAAAATCACAAATGACCAGTGAAACATAGAATGGAGGGGTTGTTGAGTCTAACTCTTTTACATGAGGGCCAAAAACCACCATGGGTCTTTCTTCCTAGAGATTGAGATTGTCAGGGAGAGGGACTACGCCATGGGGGAGCATGAATTGGGATACTTGAGCTTTATATGAAGGCTGTTTTAAAATTTAGACTAGGGGAACAACGATTTTAACTTTTTCTAACTCTTTTTGGAGGTTGAATATTGCAGGATTCTTTTCTGTACTGACCTATTTTTGTTTTTCTTTAGGAGGGGTGGGTGATTTTAAGGCTACAGCAGAAACATTATGATTTATAGGGGGATCAGGGATTGGCCTTGTGGAGGAAGAGGCAGTGGATTTTTGGTGCACAGGCTCCTCTATGGGCTTTTTCCTCTTGCTGAAGAAATTTGGAGGGGTCTACTCTTTCAGTGTGGATTATCCCACTTGTTCTTGTACACGGGTTCTCTTCCTAGAAGATCTGAGATCATAATTCTTATGAATATGGGCTTGGATGGAGCCTACAAATTGTCTGCAGTAATCATCAATATGTGGATCTTTTGGGGACACTTCCTTCTTCTGTTTCTCCTCTTGCAAGGTAAGCTCTCCCTCTTCATCTTCTGAATAAGCAAGAAATTGATCCTCCTGACAGTCAGGAGCTTCCTCAACTTGTCCTTCCATTTTCCCTTCCAAATATAAAGGAGGTTGGATATGGTCTTGTTGCTCCTTTCTATCCCACTATAATATTTGCAGTGGTGGTTTCCGGTACTGTGAATTGAGACCTTAGTTAGGGGCCATCTGGTTGGGTTGAGAAGCAGAATTCTTAGCTTCCAAATAAAGCTTCACTAGCTTGTTGGAAAGTTTTTTAATCATCTTGTTCATCTCTTCAATCCTATACTCTGATGCTTATCTTTATTGATTAGAGGAAGAGGCTTCCTCCTTATCTATCCTCTTGGTATCATGCTCTATTCTTCCTTTGGATTTTCCAGTAGAGGAAAATTTTGCTTCTACCTCTAGAGAATCCGTCTTGATCTGATCTAGGGAGGCAGAATTTATTTCTCTTAAAGTGAATCCAAACTCGGACTCAAATGCTCCAACAAAAGCTACTTTGGTTGTTGTTTGAGGAGGCTTCATCTCAACAGGTAGGTTATTGTACAACTTATTGAACCTCTTGATAAATTCTGTTACATCTTCATTGTACGTCTTTTCCAAGGCATTGAACTCCATGAGGATGTAGCCATGATCCTTCTTCTCTCCCCATTTTTGAGTAAAATAATTTTCCATTTCCTCCCAAGTAGTGACTGCGTTGTCAGCAAGATTTTTAAACCATTTTCAGGCTTCTCCATCTAGAGATTGAACGAAAAGCCTCAACACGACATCCAAGTTCTCCATATTTACATTTTCAGCAAAGGCACATAAGTCCTCATTATGCTTCTGAGCAGAAACGCAGTCTTCCTTGGTGAATCGGGGCAAGAGATTTAAATAATCTTGAGGCATGTCATGCAGGAATTGCAGTAAAGCCAGCGGGGCATACTTATTAAGGAGGAAGCTAGGCACAACCATGGGGGGTGGTGGATTCTGAGGAAGATTCTGATGGATGACAATAGGTATATGCTAGGAGGAGATTTGCAAGCTAACCTAAGATGAGCTCTGGAGTATGGTAACTTCTTTGACTCCCTCTGCCTGTGGGGTGGGATGCAAAGGAAGCACAGAGATATTTACTGATTCGGCTTCATCTTTTATCTTAGACTGATCTAAAGCAGAGTTATCTGGGCGATATTCAAGTACTCGGGTTGTAGAGCTAGGGCCATAGACTTGAGCCTTCTGAGATGAGGATGGAGAATATTCTAACGAGAATGAGGGTAGTTCAGTTTGGATTGGTTGCTTTTATTTCCAAATTCTCTTGAATATAATTTTTTTAGGATTAGATACAGACGAGGTTCTTAATTGAGAAGTATCTGACCTAAGATGTGGCTTGGTGTAAGCTAGGATTGCAGCGGATTAGATTTAGATAACAGTGAAGTCACCAAGGTGAGGGTTGTGAAAATCTCGACCCTTCATTCTCACCTAATTGAAGGTTGAAGACAATGTCATATTCCAGGAAAGGGGTTTTCAACTTCGGTCCCTGGCAACGATGCCAAAAAGATGATGTCACTCCTAGAGACAACCTTGAGCTGCTAAAGACCAGTGCCTAGGACATCTTAGAATAGGAGGTCATCTAGGTTCTCTTTCATATTCTTTAATAGGAACCCCCTGATATTAACTAGATGGAAATATTTGATATGTGGTTCTGGATCACAAAGAGAGCAGAGTAGTAACTGGGAACTTTGATTTTAAGGAGAGAGGCTTGCTCAAAATGGGCCTGTGGCTATCATGAAATAGGATTTGTTGCAAATAGGGCCAGATGTGAAACTAATGAACAATCATTAAAGTTAATCAGGATGAAGACCATGAAGAATGAGTATGGTAAGTAAGAGTGAGGTGGGCTTAAGAGGTATAAGAATCCATCCTCTAGGACTTAAGAGGAAAACGGTGAAGAGAAAGAACTTGAAAAGGAAATCATCCACCAAGCCTAATTAAGGTGGTATTATGGATCATCATATGAGTATCATTCACGATAAATTCATACATAACCTATAAGCCACCCGCATTCTGAAAGCATGATAAAAAGAAGGAAAATATAATGTAACAGAGTGTTAAATTGAACCAAACAAAATAGAAGCATACATACTGTTCATAATTCCAGTAGGAATCCATTCTTGCAACAAACGATCATTGTATATTCTTCAAAATGGATCTTTGAATATACATTAAGAGAAAATCTCAAAACTACAAAATTTATTATGCAGACTATACACTTCCAACTTCAGAGAATTAAGAACCTTTACTTAGTTTGTTGTTTGGCCTTTTATAGCTGTTTACATGAACAACGTGGCCAACTCTTTCTTCAAACAAAATATTCCCTGTTGATATTAAAGTTTCCCATCTAAATAAAAAATGATGAGGCATAACGACACCTCATCCAAAATAGTATGGTCTGACACAGACTATAACAAGAAGATAATAGAAAATATGAAATGCAAAGAGTGTGTAGGGTGAAATCGAGATTTCACCCGTTTTTACATTACATAGAAATTGAAAATAAAAAATTAAACAAAGTCCGCATGGGCCAAATCATGATATCCATCAGTTGGTATGAAGAGGAGTGTCCAAGCCTTCTGGACAATGTGGTCAGACTCAAGACGTGGAGGAGCCATGCTGACGAGGTGGTGGGGGTGGCAGTTGCTGTGAAGTAGAGGAAGCTAGAGAATTGGTCAATTCATAACACTTTTGCCACAAAATCCCTCTGGTTAGTTGTTTTATGGTGTAGGTCTCAAACATAGACTACAATTTTGTAAGCTCCGTATAATCCACACAGACAACAAATAATTTCTTAACCTAATAGAGAAGGAATAATTCCTTACGTAGTGCAGCTATTATGGTCTCTTCCTTTATCCGGGAGGTTTGCTATAGCGTTATGTCTACCTTGCACATGATTTCTGACATTTTATGATCATAGGCCATTAGGGTAAATAGTGCACCTAACTGTGGATCCCAGCATGGCAGGAGGCCAGCTTCTACCAACTTGCACCACTCGTGATCAAAATTTTCCACTCCCTTTGATACCAGCGCTAAAAACCCCAATGTGTTCACGTGTGCATTCTCTTTCTCAATCATCTTACTGACGTCCATAACTGTCCTGAAATGGTTGATCACTCCCTGTGTGCGTAATTCATCAGGTGAGAGATCATTGAGGTATCTAACATACTTCTTTGCTATTGATGCCTTCTCTTCTCCTTCCTTGCGTCTAACCTCCAACTAGGCATTAAACTCGTGAATGGAAATCTTCTTGTCATTGATCAACACAAGAAACTCCCAATGCTGCTTGACCTCTGCTATGATTTCCCCCCAAATAAGTCGTATTGCTTCTATGAGCGACATGTTACCTTTGATCTACCCTTTTAAGTTTTTGATAGACTTGTCATGCTCCTGAGCTTCCTTGCAGAGGTTCTCAACCTATTTCTATAGGGATGAAATCGTCCTCTGATTTTTTTCTTGCGCGGCTTGGGCCTCTTCTAAGAGCCAGCGAATGGAGTGGGTCTCATATTCTGACATCCTTAAATCAGCCAGGGCCTTGGTGAGCTGCTCCGGGGTAGTCTCGGGATCTCCTAATATAGGAACCACGCATGTATTCCCGTCCCACTTAAGTTTAAACTTTGAAAACCTCTCCTTAAGTCTAGTAATCTCTTTATCCTTTTGAGTGCTTTCTTTCTCCTTTTGAGCAAGGGAATCAGCAAGAACCGAATTCTCCCTCACTACCTGGACAATTTCATTGGTTTGAATATGTTCAGAGTGAGGCATTGTTACACAAAATTTTGTCACTGTCCCTGCAATCCCCATCCCTAACAATGGAGGCTCATTTCTGTGACCAAAATAAAGTGTCATGCCTTGGAAAGACCATCATTGCATCCCTTTCCACGAGTTCAAAAATCCTTCATAACAACATAAAAACTTCGTAGGTGAGTCATAGGGAGTGGTTTGACTGAATAACCACGGCCTTCCTCCTTTGGCCTCTTGTTTCCACATTTTTTGGAAACCTCCCAAGGGATAAGGCCTCCCTTCCACCATAGTAGGGATCCCAACCTCCTCCTCTCCCTCTATAAATATAGCCATATTCCATTGATGTGCTAGCTGAACTGAACATATTGTTGCAGAAATGATGAAGAGATTTCTATTCACTTTGCTAGTAAAAAATAGAATGGAAGAGACCCCTATTGAGAGAGCTTAGGCTTGTGTCTTCATCCCGTCCGAATTCCCTGACATTCATTGAGACACGCTTCAACTGAACCTCGCTGAAGGAGACTGCGATGTCAAGGCTTGGTTGTAACCCTTTCTTCTATCAATACATATGCATGACTATTGTCTGGTTCCCATTTTGCATTGATGTATTTTATTTGATGCAATATGATTAACCCTCCTTGACTGGTTAGTAGTTATGGGTGAGATTGTTGTTTCGTATGCTGCTCTTGTTTGTTGATCTTAGTGCAGGTATCCAAGCATCACCGCAGAAGGATCGTGACCCACGAAGACAGGAATCAAGAGGCCACCAATACAACAGCCATGACAATAGCATTGGACTTTAGGTAGGTTGATCTACCTCGTCTATTTCATTCATTACTTGGGAACCTACACTCTAGCTTGTATTTTTGTTACTAGGCCCACTCTAGAGCTAGAGGGATCGTCTTTGTCCGTAGAGAGGATTTACCTTCATAACAAATTGGCGACTTCGATGGGGATCAGTGTGAGTTTGTCTTTTTGCCCTTGTCAAGTCAACTTCGGTCGTTTACTTGATTGTCTGTATTTTCTGGCTTCTTTGATTGATTAGAGTCTTCTTGTTCATCTCCCGAGAGTCAAGATTGACCTCTGTTCATTGGTTTTCCCATTCTCCCATAGATATTTGGCTTGGCGCATTTTTTGATTGAACAGTCGCGCCGATTGGTGCATGTTTCTTGTGTTGTAGTAGTGCCAACCCCTGTTTGGCGTAGATTACCACCTTATAGTTGCACTGAATCATGTAGGGTTGGGTTTAACCTCTCTTTTGAAGTTTTTGGTCAGTTCTACTTGGCTCTGGGTGGTTTTATGATTTGAAATTGTTTTCTTGGGATTGTTTTGGCTATCGTAAGCTTGCTCTTCTTAGTTGTTTGTCCATTTTATTATTAGTGCAGTTTATGGCCTTAGGGTTTCTGAGTGTCTTGGCTCACTGAGCCTTCTGATTGGAAGTCAAGTCTTTTGATTCTTGTCAGTCTCATCCTTTGATCAATTGCATTGAAGTCTTTCTTGATCATTTGAACATTTGTTTGGTTGAATGGTCATTTCGAGTTTCGTTTGATTCTTCTTCTCACCATTCCGAGCATAGATCACATAGCTCGTTTGGATCATTTCGAAATTTTTCTCTTTGTTTGGAAGAGTGCTTCATTGGTTTGAGTGCATTTTTGTGTTTGTGTTGCTTTCATCGAATCATTCGGTTTAGCTCTTTATATTCACAATCCTCAAACTAGTGTTTGTTTTTTTTTCCGTGTAATTAGTGCATTGTGTGCTTCATTTCATTTAAAAATTAAAAAAAAATTGCGTTTTTTCGTTTGCATGAAAAAGGAAGAGTTCTTTTGCATAACTAGTGCCTGATAACTAGGAAAGAGTTTTTTGTTTTTTGCTTGATTGTATTAGATGCATTAGCGAATTTCTTCGTGTGATTTCATTGATTTCGATTGTTTGAAAGAACTCTATCCTTCTCTTAATTAGCATTCATTGAAT
>CM076584.1:283319550-283488617 GCA_034641835.2 Pinus albicaulis | reverse complement strand
TTAATTTCCCTAACCTTGTTGCTTCTGTGAGACATGTGGTTTCAATTTGTAATCTATTATGTAATTATGTCTGGGCTATAGCTAAAGTATCCTCGTCTACCTCCTCTTTCAAACCAAAGATTATAAGGTTCAAGGCCCTTTTGTTACGCTCATGGTCTAATTCGGTCAATTTTTTCATTTCATGTTTAATTGGTTTGATATCTAATTTACCTGCTCCACTATTTAGGGTGAGACTGTTGTTAACTTTTTCTTCTAGTTCTTTAATCATGTCCTTCATTTTAAGACTCTCTATTGTTAGGTAAACATGACTCGGGGTAGAGTCAATGTGGACTAGGGTAAACAGTGGTGGTTTTGGGGCACATGGTTTTGTGCACCCATAGTTTTCAGCCTATGGTATTGCATGTAATGGAGCCTATAAAAGGCTGGGAAGACTTCATTGTAAGAGAGGCCTTGAGGTGAGCGGTGAAGGCTCACTTGGCCGGATTGGCCAGGGTTTTGGCCAATGCTAATGAAATTTCATTAGGATGGGTTTTCCCCGGAGTTTGGGGTTTTTCCCGGTTAAACTTTTGTGTTTATGTTAATGATTTGTTGCTGACCTTTTATGTTTATGTCTCTGGATAAATTCTTTATTGTTTCTGCTGTGTATAACTCCTAACAATTGGTATCAGAGCCAGGGTTTGGCTTCAGAGGGACGCCTCTGTTGTCATTGACTGCAGAATCTATTCGCAGTTCTAATCACAATGTAGCTCGGTGGTTGGAGAGATCTAATCGCAGATCCAAAAAAAAAAAAGGAAAGAAAGGTTGATATGATGTTGTTAGTGGTGGATCGAATCACTGAGAACGCAATATTGGAGAAAGGTATCAATTATTTCATAGATGTTTGAAAGACTGGAATATACGAGATCTGCGTATATGTTAGAGACCGTGAGACCTGGGAGGAGGAGCCACAGCAAAGCCGTGAGCTCTGTGAGCTAACCGCCGTAACCTGGAAACAACGCTGTGTAGTTTGAGTGCTATCTGTTCTTTCATCTGCAAATTCAAAGTTTCTGTTATAAATACAGATTGTATTTGGGACCGAGGGTTCCAACGCTGGAAGAGGACGCAACATGTATTTGCAATTTTTGGTGTAATGAATATGGCGTTGCTAGAAAAGAGGCGGCGCATGTGTGGGTATGCCACAAAGCTCAGATCGGTGTAGTCCAAGATCTAGATGCGGGTAAAGCAGAGATCTGTTGGACAAAGGAAGACTTTGAGCTTTTTTTTTTGAAGTTTAGTCGGCTGAGGAGAGATGCACGTCATCTGTGCGATCATCATATGAGGGAAGACACAGGAGACACTTAGAAGATGGCGAGCGAGTTTTCTGAGAATGAGGATCGGTCTGCATAAAATTTGGTTCGATCTGCTTATGGATATGTCAGATCTGATGTTTAAAGATCTAGATCTGCATGTGAAGAAGGCAGATCTGGTGTGGATCTACCATTGATAAAAGATCGATTAGTGGAACTGAGAAGCTAACAATTGCGATCCTCGTGATGCGGATGAAAGATCTGGATGGGAGCTACACAGGAGTAGTTGCAGTGGGCACGAAAGGCGCAGAGAGCCGAAGTGAATGCAGAACAGAGAAGCTGTTGTTTTTGTTGTGCGTGCAGAACTGTGGACAAATGTTCGGAGATGAATATATCCATTTGGTGCACAAGGGTCGAATTCTTCCAGGGAAGGCGGAGAGGCCAGGCCAAGTTGTTTGCCGGAGGAGAGCGAGTTTGTCAGGGGCCGTAAGGCCATATTGCCTTCAGCATAGGTGGATCTGGTCACCTTTGGCACATGCTATTTATTGGTTTGATCTCGAGACACTGCGTGTAAGATGGTGGATCTGAGTTTGTTGTGAAACTGCCACTTGCAAGTAAATTTTAACAAGTAAATGAAACAGAGATGGCATGGGCGCTGGAAGGCGCATTTCCAGCGAGAAATTTCTGGCAGGGCCATGTCAAAGAGGAAAATTGTGGCCAAGGGTTTTTTGATTTG
This sequence comes from Pinus albicaulis, assembly GCA_034641835.2. Taxonomy (NCBI): domain Eukaryota; kingdom Viridiplantae; phylum Streptophyta; class Pinopsida; order Pinales; family Pinaceae; genus Pinus; species Pinus albicaulis. The sequence continues at coordinate 283,486,595 of CM076584.1, read as the reverse complement.
TTCAATTTACAAACTTGAAGATGCTCGAGCTACACAGAATTTAAATGGGCAGAACCGCTTTCAATTATTATGTTATCTGCATCCATGAGATATGAGAGAATATGTGCTAGAATAGCAAGTCATTAGCTGCGTTAGGAGAGCAAAGTGTTTGACAGAATGTGTCAATGAGAGAGAATATTTGCAGCTGAATTAATTAAATTGATGAGCCATGTATCTGAAAAGAATTCCTAGAGGACTGGCAGTTACAGAGGCTGGTGACCCATGTAATCCGGTAGATGGATTCTTTTTATATGGACATTGATGTCATTCGGCGGATTGATGTACAACTATGATGTCCTCTTTGGAGAGGACATCATGTATGAATGTAGAGAATGGTCATACAAAGAACAGCAACAATGAAACAAAAAAAAAATTATTATAATGGAGTTAATTTATTACATGTAAATGGGCATACTGCTGTAAGACCTGGTATGGCATGCGTACCCCTGGGTAATCACTGGTAAAGTCTGGGTTAGACCTAGGTGATAGGGGGATGTCAAGTTAACAATTACCCTGGGTAAAAATTTGAGGGGGGAAGAGCTAGAGTGAGTGTTTTGTCTCTCACTTAGCGGTGTTTGGTCGGGATTTAATGAAGAAGCCCCAAGTCAGCTTAAGGGGAATTGTTAGTGAAACAGACTCCTGTGGTGTGAGCTACTGTGGACTAGGGTGTCAGCAGGTTTTGGGGTTGTTGTTTTGTGCAACTAGCATGTTTTCAGCCTATGGTATTGCATGTAATGGATCCTATAAAAGGCTGGGAAGACTTCATTGTAAGAGAGGCCTGGAGGTGAGCGGTGAAGGCTCACTTGGCCGGATTGGCCAGGGTTTTGGCCAATGCAAATGAAATTTCATTAGGATGGGTTTTCCCCGGAGTTTGGGGTTTTTCTCGGTTAAACATTTGTGTTTATGTTAATGATTTGTTGCTGACCTTTTATGTTTATGTCTCTGGATAAATTCTTTATTGTTTCTGCTGTGTATAACTCCTAACAAACAGTCCTCCGCTGCACTGCCAAATCTCCAATCCCAGGAAATAATGAAGGATGCCCAAGTCCTTCATCTCAAACTCTCGTGCAAGATCCTCCTTGCATGAAGGTATCAACTGCTCATCGCCAGTCAAAATCAGATCATCTACATACAGTACGATGATCAACAGCTTCCCCTCCACCACAATCTGGTACAGGTTTGGATCCGCCTCACTCTTAGAGAATCCAAGCCCGGTGAAGTAGCTGTCTATCCGAGTGTACCAAGCACGAGGTGCTTGCTTCAGCCCGTACAGTGCTCTCTTGAGTCGGCACACATGCGACTCACTGCTGAAGATCTCAAAACCTTCAGGCTGCTCTATGTACACCTCCTCCTCAATAACTCCATTGAGGAACGCAGTCTTCACATCCATCCGATGAATGTGCCACCCCATCTGCGCTGAGAGAGCAAGGATCGTCCGTATGGAAGAGTACCTTGCGACAGGTGCAAAAGTCTCCTCATAGTCAATCCCCTCGATCTGTGAGAAGCCACGGGCGACAAATCTCGCCTTGTACTTCTCCACACTCCCGTCAGCCGCCTGCTTCACCTTGTAGATCCATCGCGAACCTGCAACTGATTTCCCAACCGGTCTTGGGACAATCTCCCATGCACTGTTCCTGATGATCGAATCATATTCTTCGATCATGGCATCAACCCATGCGGGTTCCTCCATAGCTTCCTCAAAAGAGGATGGCTCCGTCACAACACATTGACTCACAAGAGCCATGTATCTAGTGTACCGATCCAGTGACTGTCTCTGTCTGCGTTGTGTTGTAGGTGGTCCTACAACCTTCTCTGCATCCCGAGCCAGTCGCTCAGCTTCTGTAGTGCGCATGCGCCCTCTGATGGTTGGCGCTGCCTGGGTGGTTTCTTCCACCTCCTGAACCTCCTCTTGTGGCTGATCCACATCCGGAAGCTCCTCCTTAGGAACTAACAGCTCCTCATCTGCATGCAAGTGTAGCTCCCTCTCAAGCGAACAATGCATGGCTTTCTCCTCCTGGAATTTTATATCCCGTCGCACAACAGTCTTGCGACTGTCTGGCACATACACCCGATAGTTGTGAGGTGTATCAGTGTACCCCACAAATATTCCAACTTCAGCAGTTGGATCCAGCTTCCTTCTTGCATCCTTCGTCACATGCATGTGGACAGGAGATCCGAAAATCCGCAAATGGGAAATATCAGGCCTCTTGCCAGAATAAGCCTCCTCTGGTGTACTCATGCCAAGAACCTTGTGAGGACAACGGTTCTGCACATACACTGCTGTATTGCATGCCTCAGCCCACAAGTGAAGGGGTAGGCCCTGATCATGCAACATGGCCCGTGCAGCACCCACGATCGTTCTGTTCTTCCGCTCAGCCACCCCGTTCTGCTGTGGGTTATGGGGTGCGATGAGCTCTCTCCGAATCCCTTCTGCGCTGCAGAACTCCTTGAATTCAGCCGAGATGAATTCACCACCGTTATCACTCCTTAGAGCAATCACCTTCTTCCCCGACTCCTTCTCGACCGGTGCTTTAAACTCACAGAACTTCGCGAATGTATCGCTCTTCTTCGACATGAAGAAGATCCAGCACTTTCGAGAGAAATCATCAACAAAGATCACATAATACTTGTGCTTTGCTGTCGAAGCAACTGAGAAAGGACCACACACGTATGTGTGAACTCTCTCAAGGATCGTCGTGGCGCGACTATCCTTCTCGTGAAAGGTGGCTTTCACATACTTCCCTAAGGTACACCCCTTGCACTGATCTGACTGCACAAGAGTGCCCTTAGGAAGCCCAGTAGAAATCTGCTGTAGAATCTTCAAAGCTCCATGGTGAAGGTGGCCCAATCTCCTGTGCCACAGTTCGCCCTCATCATCCCGGCTCACCACTTCTCCCACTTTGCATGCCATAGTTGCGCAGCCATCTACCTGCAACTGATAAAGGTTCTTGGTCCGAACCCCTATCTTCCGGGTCTCTCCAGTAGTCTTACTGCGCAGGAAGGCTTTTCCTTCGCTGAAGACCACATCATACCCCTTATCCTCCAACATCCCCACAGAGATCAAGTTCTTCTTCAATCCAGGTACATGCATGACATCCTTCAATACAAAGGGTTTACCAGACTCCCTCTGAAAGGATATGGTACCGATACCAGTCGCACTGTATCTACCATCATCGCCCATCTCGATGTGTACACCCAAATCTTTGTCCTCCAGATCTGAGAACAAATCCCGATCTCCCGTCATATGAAATGACGCACCGCTGTCCAAGAACCACACCGATCCCATCACACTTTAAACCAAGCATGCGATCAGTGAAAAGTCAAGCTCGAACTGTGAAGCCAAGGCTTCTCCATCTGCAGATCTTCCCGCTTGCTTGTTTTTCTTCTTCTTTGGACAGTTTGTAGCATAATGTCCATGATCATGGCAGTGAAAACACTTCACTTTCGCCATATCCTACTTCTTTCCCTTTGCACTGAAATGAGAAGGTTTCTTACCCTTCCCCTTCTTTGCTTTGGCAACCAAAGCGCAATTTTCTTCATCAACTCCCTTTGATGAAGATCCATCCCGAGTAGTCCTTCTTATCTCCTCCTGCATGAGATCCGCCCAAAGGTGCTCCCATCCCGGCAGCTTCTCCCGACCATTGACACTATCTTGATATGAGTGCCAAGCCTTTGGAAGACCAAGGAGAGCCAGGTTGACCATGTCCTCGTCTTCGACAGTCACCCCCACACTTCCCAGCTCATCTCTGCATTGAGTGAACTTCGTGAGGTATTTGGCGATACTGTCGCCTTTCTCCATCTTGATGTTCCTGAGCTTATCTTTGAGCGCCAGCTTCTTTTGGTCGCTCTTACTCTGGAATAGATCCGTCAAAGCTTTCCACATTAAATATGGAGAAGCCTTTCCATGCAGGCTGGATACAATATGATCCTTGACGCCCTCCAACAGGATCCTTCGACACTTCGCCATCTTCTTTTGCCATGCATCGACTTCAGCAGGATCAATGGGCTTTTGGACATCCGTATCTACGAACTCCTTGAGACCATTATCTTCTAATACTGCTTCCATGCGATCCTTCCATGCAACATAATTTGAACTGCCTTCAAGAGCATATTCGAGTCGCAAACCGTTGAAAGACATTTTCAACACTGGCACCAAGAAAACAAAGCTGCTGCAAAATCTCCTCCTGCATGAGATCCGCCCAAAGGCGCTCCCATCCCGGCAACTTCTCCCGACCATTGACACTATCTTGATATGAGTGCCAAGCCTTCGGAAGACCAAGGAGAGCCGGGTCGACCATGTCCTCATCTTCGACAGTCACCCCCACACTTCCCAGCTCATCTCTGCATTGAGTGAACTTCGTGAGGTATTTGGCGATACTGTCGCCTTTCTCCATCTTGATGTTCCCGAGCTTATCTTTGAGCGCCAGCTTCCTTTGGTCACTCTTACTCTGGAATAGATCCGTCAAAGCTTTCCACATTAAATATGGAGTAGCCTTTCCATGCAAGTTGGATACAATATGATCCTTGACGCCCTCCAACAGGATCCTTCGACACTTCGCCATCTTCTTTTGCCATGCATCGACTTCAGCAGGATCAGTGGGCTTTTGGACATCCGTATCTACAAACTCCTTGAGACCATTATCTTCTAATACTGCTTCCATGCGATCCTTCCATGCAACATAATTCGAACTGCCTTCAAGAGCATATTCGAGTCGCAAACCGTTGAAAGACATTTTCAACACTGGCACCAAGAAAACAAAACTGCTGCAAAATTTCAAATTCCACCTCAAAGCTCAACCGCTCTAGATCTGTGAGAACAAATTATTTCTAGCACAAAGATTGACTGCAAGGGGCATTTACCAGACCTTTCACTTTCCGAAGAAAGATGAATCCAGAGGCTACCTGGCCCGCATGCAGACTCTGTCTACCGAAATAAGTTTGTAATCAATGTGATGATCAATCTCTGCTTCAATAGCTCCGATACCATGTAGAAATTTGCTGAATAATGATTAATTATCCACCGAGACTATCCTGATCACATACAATTCGAATTTATATGCAACACATAATCTCTTCCACTTAGATCATCAAACATGCAGAAATAAAATCAAGCGATAACACATCAAATCATCATACACATTAACACAGTATGTATGGGGAAAGCTTATAGCTGAAAACCCCGCAGCTATTGTGTATATTATAATGGAGAAATCATGTAACAAACTCGGTACAATACTCCTCACAAGTACTCAGTACTTTCTCATAAAGTTACACACAAACTAGCTTGGTTTTGAACAGGTTACTGGTTCAAAACTCACCACTAATTGCCTTGCCTCTATTGCGCAATCATGGCCTGTCTAAATAGAGATCCAAGGTTCGAATCTCCTTGGCTTGAAAACGCAATCATCATGGGAAATTCCTCCAAGTGTGGTGCAAATCTCATGCACAACTGATGTCGCCACTGATAGCTAACTCCACCCTTTCATCTACCTCTTTCACTGGTCTCCACTGAACTGTCCATGCACTGTAGTGAACGGATGTGTTCTTGAGTTGAATAATGAGTTACTAATTAATGAATTAAATAATATTTAATTCACTCCACTCATTACTAGTTGATTAGCTAGTTAAACTAATCTCAACCAGTTCAACTAAATTAAACCGAACACAACTCCACTAGCTATCTCATTAACTCCACCAAACTTCTGCCACTGAAGTCCTAACTGAAGTCAACCATGCATGATGCCATCAAACCCTTGGGAATAGTGTAATTCCTCTGTCAGATGCATGAGCCACTTCCAAGGCTTGAACTGAAGTGCTCCAAGAGAGTAAACTGAAGTTTATAGTCCAAATATTATTAAGGGTAAATAATATTTGACTTCCCTATTTTAAGGAAAGGCAGTCTAAAAATAGACTTCGACCTATAGGTCCAAAAAATAGAGTCCCATCTATTTTTACCAACATGACCAATGCTCCAAGAATCTCATACTGCAATCCCCGGACCATGCTCCATATGTCTAAAAATAGATTTTGCGCCAGAATTTGCTTGCGGGCCCACTTAGTGAAGGCGACTTCATTTCACTAAGCTCCATCATCTTGCTGCATTTTCAACAAAATTGTCATGTGTTTTCCTTGTTAAACCAAGTGTGTTTCTAGGAATTTTGAAATTTATTTTCAATCAGTGGATGGGTATTCATCCATCTTGGGATATCAATTTTCAAAACCCATATCTTTAAATTCACCCAAATTGTTTTTAAACATCAAAATGAATGATGATTTACAAGATGTATTGTCTTCTACAAAAAAAAAATTACAATGCATTTATTTCATAATTTTTTGAAAAATTAAAATATACAACAAAATACCTTTGAGGACATATTTATTAGGAAAAAAATGACCAAATGTCATAAAAAACAACTTAAAATGGTATTACTAAGGCTAAATAAGATACTAAATCATAGCAAAAAAATTGTCATAAAAGAGGACTCACAAGTGTTACCCTAGTTCAAAGAATACCTTGGGGGGCCTTCAAAAGTGTATCTAGCAAACAAATTTTCGATTTGATTTGGTACATGGGCTTGTCCAAAATGTTCTTGTTATCCCCATCTCTCAATGTTTGCACTCTAGCTTCAAATAAAACCCTTCATGTTATCTTTCCATAGTGTGCATAGTGAGTCACTATTATAAAATAAATGGTAGAATAGATCCAACCTTTATTATGAGAGAATCCACCAAATATTATCTCTATTATTGTCCCAATCTCGTTAGTTTAGGGAGTAAGAGAGGAAAGTGGAAGATACACTACATGGTCACAACTTCTTTATTCCTTGTCTTTCAATGGTTCTATCACTTCTATTGGAGAGAATAAAACTAAGTTCTTTGGTAGTATTGGTATATGGACAAAAAAATCCTCTTTAACCTCACAAGGAGAAGCAACCTATATAGAATAGGGTTTGGATTGAGACCATCTCTCACCTTGTACCCTACATTATTTGCAACCCATAATTCTCCTATTCTTAGCTAGTGAGGATGCATGATGGTGTGTATGGTCAATTACTTAGTGCTACAGTTTTATTAGTTTCAAACCAAAACCTTGAGAATAACTTCCCATTTAGATTGGTGCTACTCCATCCAATTTCAGTATATCATCTCTCTCATGCACCATGTGCAAGTTATCACTTCATAAAATATTAAAATATGAATATGTAAGTTAATATTCAACGAGAGTGATCTAAGAAAAAAATATTATATTTATATTTATTTATTTTGTCAATTTGTTTTTTATCCTCCAAGCTTGACCTATGGTTTGAGGAGCCGCGACTCAGGGGCATCTAATCCAACAAATTCACCTAGGGATCGCACCTGACCTAGGCCACACCAAACCTTAGCTAACTAGATTTTTTAACATGTCTCCTCCCCCTAGCACAATGCACAACCACCCCCCTATGAGGTTTGATCTTGGGTCGCCTTACTGACGAGGTCCATCCTCAACCAGTTGTGCTAGTAGGACTTGACTTATTATATTTATATTAAACATATTAAATTATAATTATTTTTCGTATATTTTTATGTCCCGTTGTTTTTTATATGACACAAGTGAGTCGTAGTTAATATCTTAGTATAAAACAAAACAAATTTTAATTCAAACTTGAACAAAAGTGTTATTTTGGTTGTAATTGAAGACACAATTATTGTCTCAATTATTATAGATGTCCATGGTTGCATTTATGCATGCTATAGTTGTTTCAAATATAGACATTTCATATAATTAATAGTATCTTTTGGATTTTTCATACATTATTTTTAGAGGTTGCAAAAAAATAATTTCCACATCGTAACCTCAAATGATAAAATCAAATATGAATTGTTTTGATGGAAAACTGAACTATAATTTGGGTGGTATATTCACTAAACATTTTAGTGTTACTTGCTTGTTTACTAAATTTCATTCAACTTTTATAAATACATGTTATAGAACTAGTAGTCGATGAGTTATTTTTTCACCATGCTTTCTCAATTAATTTTTAACAACACCTTATTATTACATAAGGTAATATCCTCATATATACTAATACTAGAGAAGGAAATTATAACGCCTGACACATATTCTTCTTTGTCTTCCACATGTAATTAGGTTATTATCTGATGCTCTCTATTTACTTTTAGTACTCCTAGCATCATATTGGCTAGAATTTTCCTCAACATTACCACAAATTCCGACTCCAATCCTAACGACTATATATAATTTTTTAACTACCTGGTATTTCTCTCCAATTGGATATTTTCTTGTGTGCACAACGAACAAGCCTTTCGAAGTTAAATCTTCTCTTATATGACTAAAATAATGGGTGATTACTAAACTACTATTACTTCCAATGTCATTACATGTTATTATGTTATCATCCACATGAACCTTCTGCCTAACCTCTCAAATGAGATATCTACTTTTTACATTGTTATCTCAATTAGATTTAACAATTCTATATGCATGTCCATAACCCAACTAATCTCTTTACATTATATCTTTATTTTCTCTCTCTACCCTTCGTTTTTTTAGGACCAAGCCCAAAGTATGTTTAACCTTTTCATATAGATTGTCGATCATTGCAATGTCTTGTTATATATATATATATATCAACCTCTCAATAAATTCATAGAACATTATTTAGTATCATTAAATGATGTGAAATTATGAATTTCCAATTATAAATATATTCATCTAAAATACGTGAAAAAATTGTTAGTTCATTTTTTTTTTGTCTAACCACTCTAGTCTTTACTTTTTTTTTTTAAATTTTTCTAGACTTGAGTTTCATATGATTTAAATGTCAAATTCAGTGCCATCAATTGTAATGGTTTCTCATGAAACAATGTTGAGAACTCACAAAATATATTCCATGTTTATTTGATGACCTTTCATTCCACCTTAAAATTTTTGGGTCTACAATTTGTAGTTTAGTTTCTTAGTTTCTTTATTAGTAAATTCAATATCTTTCATTTCAATGTCAAATCACTTTCTTCCCATTTATCTTGTTGTGTTCCAATTATAAAATCAATTATTAGTGTTTATCTTAGACCACATGCTCCATGCAATGACTGATAACCATGGTAGTTTACACTATCTTTAATGTTATTTCCATTTTTTAATACTTCGAGGGGTAAGGTCTCACCTAAAGCATTAAAAAATATAATTACATAAAGAAATATGAATAAACTAAATAAACACATCCATGGAGTGCATTCACATCAACATCCAAAAACTATAGTATATAAAAGTAAATGCATAATCATTTATGTCACTTCGTTGTGCCAATACAATGTCAATTTTGAAAGGGAGACATAGCAGTGATCATTGTATTAATAATTCAAGAGAAAAATTCATCCATTCAACTTCATATAGTCCTATTTTATTCTACATCAAAGTTCTACATTAATTCAAAATAATCCATTCCCAACTATCAATAACAAACCCATCCGCTAAGTCTCCAATCTTAGGTATAATGGATACCATCCTAATGTTTACTTTCCAAAATAGTTATGTGTATTGCACAATAAAATGCAAGCACAAGAAGTTCTAAAAATAATATTTTGGGCATATGATAATAACAACAAGTATTATCCTTGTTATTATTGTTATTTTTTAACAAGGACTAGAGAATGTTTCTACTAAAGGTAGAAAAATAAAAAGCAAAATGTCATAGTGAAAGTGAGCTTGCTATTCAAAATAATAAGCATTAGCAGTATCAGTCACTTTTTCCTATCATCCATTGCTTTAATGCCTAATATTTTTGTAGATACATGGATTATAACATGGAATATATAAAGCATATGAAATGCATTGAAAATACGTATGTATTTTACTTAACAATTAAGAGATTTATTGTTGCTAATTTTTTTCTGGATTAAATTAGGGATGTCCCACTTATATTGTATCCTTTGGCTATTGTCAAGAGTATTCCTAATTTTCTTCCTCCTTCATGTGGTCTATGGTCTATTGAGTCAGGGAGTGTATAGTAGACTCCTCACTTGTATATTGTACATGTAAGCTTATCTAGTAAATATCAATTTCAATTTCTAAAATCTTCTCTTCGTAAACTCCTAGAGTGGTCATTGTATTCTACCACTATCCTTCTTATGATATTTTCATATTTTACAAAATAAAAGACAAATATCGCATGGTCCAAGTGGATATTGGTGGCCACCCATTGTAGAAACTCCACATAGATTCAAACTGATATTTGTAATATGCTAAACAAAATACTTGAATATACTATACAAGTTGAGGAAATCAATTACGATCTCAAAATCACATGAACAAGAAAGAGAAAGAATTTCAATTGCACGACACAAATATCTATCTAGGGAAAGCCTCAAATAAAAACCTTGCTATCTATATAAGAAATAATTAAGAAAATATGAGAACAATGCAATGCCTCTCCCAGGCTTGAGAGCTCTCTGCACTATATATGTCTGTCTCACTTCTTCCTAGGCTGACTCTAGCCAATACTTAGCCAGTTTCCTAGCCTCCAAGCTCCTACTTCCTTGCACAATTCAATGAGGAATTATGCCCCTATTTAATGAGGAAATTCCCTAATAATAGTTGTGCATTACATCAAGGCTCTTCCTCTAACTCCATGCACCATTTTTACAATTGGATGATTATACAACTGATATTACACTTCCCTTTAACTCCAATATCAACTGGGTCTTTCTCAGAACTGACATGCATGAATTATTTTTGAGTGAATTATCTGTTATCTGATTGATCACTGCGTGTGAATTAAATCCAATTGAATTCACTTGACCTCTCACTAGTTCCTCCATCGGTTAGAACTAGTTAAACTAATTTTAACTCAAATAAATTAAGTAAATTAATTACAACTCAATATAAAATCAACCAAGGCTCCTAAAAAGTAGGAGGCACTATACATGCCTCCAGTTTGACCCTCAACTAAAATTAGCTGAACTAACTAAGTCTTCATAACTTAGTTAACTCATAAAGTTGTCATGTGATGTGGAATTAAAATTTCCTTCTAATTTAATTAAGGAGAAAATAAATTAGAAGCCTCTTCTTGTTGCCATTTAAAATATTTCTTGTTGCAAATTTTAACACTTCCTCTCAACAAGAAAGGAATTCAACTCTATCCTAATCTTGTACCTTTGGAATGTTCTGCATGCAACACTCCTCTCTAGTGTTGTTGCTACTGCAAATTTTGAAACTAAAAAATAATCCAAACTGAATCAGTCTGATGCATCTGTCACCAGAGTCTCTGACTTCTACTAGCTACTACATTGTCTACTAAAAAGTTTGCATTAATTTTTACTCTACATTATGCCATCTGCGTTGCTTCCAACTCTGCTCTGTGCTCCCTAATATCTTACTTCTGCTAGTCTCTGCATATTTCACTCTAACATCTGACTGCATCAATGACGAAAGATTCATCTTTCTACTATGTATTGTGGGCTATCATAGCAAGGTAATGATCTATGAGACAAAACATCTCAATATACCCTGCCCAAATTTATGCACTCTTGGGACTATTGCTTCACATCACCCCACCTCTCTCCTGGAGGTATGGTTGTATGTACTCCTTCTTCTCACTTGGCTCGAACTCTCCTCCTACTAGAGGTATATGAATGATCATCATCCTCGTGGTCAACCCAACTATCAACTAGTTGAGGCTTCCTCTTGAGAGCTAAATCATGCTCCATCTCAACCACAACATCTCTAATCCTTGCCTTGCTCCTCAAAGTTGCGCATGCATATTCCTCTAATATGTAGAGGCTCTCGACCCTGACACGAAATTTCTTGAGTTGACATGAAGCAAGATCCTTGAGGTATTCCTTCCCATTTCTTAAGACTACCTCATACCCATTGTCTTTAATCCTCAATTTCTTCATCAGTTCAAGTTTCTTGGCTTCATTTTTATTACCGAATAAATCATTGAGAGTCTTCCACATAAAAAAGGGAGTCTCTTTTCCATGTAATTTCAAGACTATGTGGTGTCTCACACCCTATAGGATGATCCTCCTGGCTCTTGCTACACACTTCTTCCACTTTGTTAGATCTTTAGCATCATATGTTGGAGGCTTCAGGATATCATGATCTATGAATTATTTAGGTGACTATATTCCAATACTGCCTCCATCCTTTCCTTCCAATTAATATAATTCAAACTACCCTCAAGGGCATATTTTAGTCGAAATACATAGAAAGACACCCTGCTAGATCTGAAGAATGATACTGCAAATTTGATTCACTTGTAAGGACAAATTTGAATTCTTCTCTTCTATTATGATTTTTTCTCTGATACCATGTAGAAAATCCATGTAGATTCAAACTGATATTTGTAATATGCTAAAACCAAATACTTGAATGTACTCTACAAATTGTGGAAACCAATTACAATCGTAAAATCACATGAACAACAAAGAGAAATAATTTCAGTCACACAACACAAATATTTATTTGGGGAAAGGCTCAGCTAAAAACCTTGCTATATATATATTACATAAGTCAGAAAATATGAGAACAATACAATGATTCTCTCATGATTGAGAGCTCTTTGCACTATCTATGTCTGTCTCATTGCTTCTTAGGATGACTCTAGCTAATGCATAGCCAATTTCCTAGCCTTCCAAGATCCTACTTCCTTGCACATTTCAATGAGGGATTAAGCCCCTATTTAATGATAAAAATCCCTAATAATAGCTGCGCAGTACATCAAGGCTCCTCCTCTAACTCCATGCACCATTTGTACAATTGGATGATTATACAATTGATAGTACACTTCCCTTTAACTCCAATCTCAGCTGGGTCTTTCTCAGAACTGACATGCATTAGTTATTTTTGAGTGAATTATCAGTTATCTGATTGATCACTACATGTGAATTAAATCCAATTTAATTCACTTGACCTCTGACTAGATCTTCCATCAATTAGAACTAGTTAAACTGATTTTAACTCAAATAAATTAAGTTAATTAATTACAACTCAAGATAAACTCAACCAGGGATCCTAAAAAGTAGGAGACACTCTACATGCCTCTAGTTTGAACCTCAACTCGAATTAACTAAATTAACTAAGTCTTCCTGACTTAGTTAACTCGTACAAGTTTTCGTGTGATGTGGAATTACAATTTCCTTTTAATTTAATTAAGGTAGAATTAAATTAGAAGCCTCTTATTGTTTCCATTTTCAATATTTCATGTTGCAAATTTCAGCACCCACTTCTTCCACTAGCTCAATCATTCTCTATCTTCTTAGCAGTTGTTCTATGGCTTTTTTAGTCCCAAAATTTTGGGGTTATTTTGAGGCCTTAAACGATGTATTTTGGAAATTAGGGGGGCCAAGGGTTACCATGAAATTCCTTGTCCCCAATTTTTTTTTTTAATCCTCTAATAGTTCCTTCCAATATGAAATTGTGCACCCCAAATAAAAATTTCATGCAAAATCTTCACCCCCAAGAAGTTGATGTACCAACTAACCACCTCAGACCATGCAAACCTTTTAGCACTTCATCTTTTAGGGTTATGTTCTTTACCTCTAAGATTATTTATTTATGTTAAAATTTCATTCTATTGGCCTCTTATAATAGTTTTTTATGAATGCATATAATCATCATTGCTCTCCCTTCAGAGATTGCTACCACCATTCTAGCCAATTTTTGTTTTACAATATTTTGTTATTTTATTTATCAATAGAAGTTGGGTTTTCACTATATTATTGTGCTCTCTTCTATATTTCTCTCTATGTGTGTTTCATTTCCTTTCTTGCCTTCCATTTCATTCCTTGTAAAATATAGTTCAGTGGTATCATAGCAATATACTCTTTGTTGTTTCTCAGTACATATCCTCGACGAGGTCAATGCACATAGAGTTGGTGTTGAGCTAGTTTCACTTTGGAATAATCGATCTCACCAACCCAAATAGCCTCCCATAGCCCAAAAAAGAGAGATGACGGAGCAGGAGATCCTATCAAGTTATTTCTCGAGAAAGCACTCACAAGACAGAGGAATGAGATGATGGACAATTTCACACATATCCTTCGATGAATACTAACAACAAATGAAGCACCTTAAAAAGCAGCAATTTTACAGGTGTGACACCCTTCAAGGTACAATTTAACTATAATTTCCCCTTATTCAAATGAAAAATAGATGTAGATTCTTTAAAGAAATGGTTAAATTTATTAGAAGGTTATTACTTTATCCAAATATTTTCCAATAATGGGAAGATCACCTTTGTGCTCCAAAAATCCCTTCCTCGTGTAACAAATTGGTGGAAAATTTATTGGGAGAGATACAACAAAGAGGAATATGTGATATTCAATGTAGGACCCACTTGGGTTTATCTCCTTAATGCCCTCAAGGAGGAATTATACCCCGTGGGTAACTATGATGACCAATACACTAGATGAACAACTTTGTGATAGAAGAGCGACCAATTAGTACCCGAGTACACCAACATTTTTCATACCTTGTGCTCAAAGCTCGGTATCAAAGATTTCTTGAAAATATCCTCAATGGGAACCAAATATTATATCTTTTTTTTTTATTAATTTTTAATTTTTATTTTATTTTACTTATTTATTTATCTATTTGATTTATTTTTTAAATTTAAATTTAAATTTTATTATTATTATTGTTATTATTATTATTATTTCTTCCTATTTTTAGGGATTTTTATTTTTCTAATTTTGAATTTATATTTTCGTTCTAACTTTATTTGACTAAATAATAGATAAATGAATAAACAATTAAATAAAAAAAATGTTTGTTGGGGATTAGTCGTTGCATCTTTGTTATTTATTCATTCTATAGTTCAGCTATCCATCTATGTCCTGATCATGAACAACAGTAAGTGGTTTGAAACGTGTTGACATAAAAATTAATATGTGATTTCTCCGGAAATTATTTTTATTATTATCAATAGTTGTCAAAATTGAGCAGAAATTGAAGCAGAGGAATAAATGAGAGTTTGGGTCTTCAAGTTTGCTACAAAAAAGCCTAGAAAAGGTAGCCTTAACTTGCAGAATAAGGGACAAAGTAAGGATAGTTAACCTCAAGACAAACATACCAAGTTGTAGGAAAATAATTGTAATGGGAAGTTGAATAAGGACACTAGAGAGTGGTGTGAGTTCTATAAAAGCCCCTTGTTGAGCCTCAAGACTGTCTTTATTTTGACATCAATTTCACCACTCTTCCTTTCCTTTTTACATAGTTCGCAAACCCAATCAGTGTTAGTTGATATATTTTCACTCTAAAAAGGAATTTAAATGATCTCTCTTTTATATTTTAATGTTTCTTATTATTTGAAGAAATTTTTTATATAGCTACAAAATTCTTGCAATTATGTAGTTAATCTCTGTTTTTGTAGCTACTGACATTGTTTGACAGGTTCCGAAGATAAAGGAGAGGAACAAAGCTTATGGGCATGGGAAGTCTTGAAATGATTCATACATGGATTTTGTACTACTCACCTATCCAAAATTGAGATAAATAATTCCTAATATCACAGTCAAAGGATTAGTCAAATCGAAAGCCAAAACAACAGATGAGAAGTTGGAAGCCTCATGATTTTCTCTCCACGTAGAAAATAATGAAGGCTATGAAGATCAAAAGTCTTATTTAGGATTCTAATTCTGATCTTTGTTAGTATCTTTAGGTGAGATGATCTCAAAACAATTTATTTTAATTATTATAAATACCGGGTTGTTTGAACCGAAAACAAGTTCAATTTTTTCTATAATATTGCTACATAGTGTGACTCAGTTTTATAAATGCAAGGAGAAGGAGAAGTTCAAAACCATTAATGCATGATTACTTGTACATAATTCTTCAAGTCGTTCTGTTGTAGTGGGCCCCTACACAGAGAGAGGTTTTGTAGCATAGTCTTTGTTGATTTCTAGTCTAAGTTTTCATTACTGCGTAGATAGGTTTCTGAGTTTTTCATTAGTCGAATGATTAGTCTTCATAAAATGAATGTTATGTTTTAGGATAAGTTTAATGCTTTAATGTTTTGAATTCTTGAATTATGTTGATTCCATAATCATGTTAGTAAATCTTTGTTTTTACAGTCTGCATACGTTCCAGATCAAACAAGCATTTTTACCTTTGCGCATAGGCAGAATACTCTATTTTTCATTCATAGTTTAATTAAAATTTTAAATTTCCATAGTATAGTCATTTCGATTGGACTTTTAGAGGTGTAATATTTTCATTTTTTAAAAAGTAATCAATAGAATTAGAAATTAGTTTAATTCTCTGCTTTTCATAGGATTAATGTAATAATTTTTCATTTGATAAGTATATAAAAGTGTTCAATTACATGATAGAACTTGATCATAGTTTATATTGATGTTTTGTTTAGACTTGGAAGAAATTGAAGTAGACAGTCTCCTTTAATCAAAGATAATTTCCAGCATAGGATAGCCTAACATAGAATTTAAACGTAGTTTCTTTCTATGAAATTTAGATTTGTTTTAGATCAATTTTCTTTCCTAATATTACATTTCCTTTTCTTCCTTCTTGTAATTTTTATTTTCTACTTATTAGAATATTTTCTTTAGAATAATTCATAAATCAACTTCCTTTTTAGATTAAATTTAAACATTTCATTTTCTTCCTTCTTAAAGTTTATCTTTCTAGCATTAAAATTCTTCTAGATTTAGTTACTTTCCTTGCTTTTAGATTTCATATAAAATATCTAAAATACAAAAGGATTGAATTTTTCTCTCCTAATATTTTTAGATCAATTGTTATTATTTTATCAATCATAGGCTTTCAGTTAAAATTTAGATTTCATTGCTAAGATCAGTTCTTAGTTTTCTTATTTCACATAAAACATAAAACCCCCCACAAACA
This sequence comes from Pinus albicaulis, assembly GCA_034641835.2. Classification (NCBI taxonomy): domain Eukaryota; kingdom Viridiplantae; phylum Streptophyta; class Pinopsida; order Pinales; family Pinaceae; genus Pinus; species Pinus albicaulis. The sequence goes on along the minus strand of CM076584.1, from coordinate 283,469,695 downwards.
ATATATAAAATCTACACAACGAAGTAAGAAAGATAGGCTTCTAGCATATATAGTGCATCGCACTTCACAAGATTACTAACTCCGGTTGATAATTTATGATAGCAATTTAAGACATTAAATTGACTAAACATTTTGGCACCATTGCCGGGGAAATGTAATTAGGAGCCTTATTTCTTAAAAAAAATATATAAAAAAAAAAACACAAAAACATGATATGCGTAGAGATAGAGATTCTAGGGTTAGATTTATAGCTAGAGGTAGAAGTTTGATTCCAACAACACCACTCACCCCACCAAGACCTCGTAGTTCCACACCACCATCTCAAACTCATATTCTATTCTTAAACAATAGACTCCATGAAGTCTTATGGTCATAAATTCACCCTAGAGACTCTCCAACTTCATCAAATGAAGCGATTATAGAAGAAGAAGATCCTAGATATCCAACAATAGATGTAGTCTTTTTAACCTCCACTAGAGAACAATTATGAGCTCAAGAGATAGAATTTCCTAGTGAAGAGGAAGAATAAATATTCTTCAATATACCATTGATAGAAGAACCAGAGGAAGAATAAATAATTCCAAGAAAAGAAACTTATATTAGTTCTGAGGAATCTACAATGGCAGAAGAAGGAGAAGGAGAAGTGCGCAATCTGAATGGAAAAAACTTAAGAATAGGGGGAGGAAGAAGAGGTGGAGGAAATAAAGGTAGACGAGATGGAGGAGGAGGTAGAGGAAGAGGAACAGGGGAAGAGAATATAGATGAAAATAGAGAAGACCCTGTTGGATTTCCTACCTATGATGAGGATACAACTGCTATAATGAAGAATATCTCCCCTTCTATCCTTCCCAATTTTCATGGACTAAGAAATGAAGATCCTGAAACATTTCTATTTGAATTTGAGGTTTTATGTAGATCTTATGACTACTTACAAGATTCTCAAAAATTGAAATTTTTTCCTGCAACACTTAAAAGTGTATCATTAAAATGGTTCATGAGTTTGGTAACACATCCTATTAGAACATGGGAAGAGATGAAGAGTGAATTTTTTCAAAAATATCAAGATTATTGAATGCCTCATAGTCGGAAAGATGAAGTTTTTAAAATGATGCAAAGAGAGGATGAAAACTTAGAGGACCTAATTGAGAGATTCAGTTACAAATTAAAAAGAGCTAAAATGGAAAACTTAGATCAAGATACTTTAAAATATCTTTTGTTGAAAACCATTAGAGATGAATGGATATATATTATTAATATGATGGGAAAATGAGACATTTCTCAATTTCCATTACCTAATATCTCTGAATTATGCATACATATTTCAAGATGGAAATCAATAATTGGAAAGAATTCAAGAGATCTTGTTCTCGCTAGAGTAAACAAATCTGTAGCAGGAACAGTAATTTGGGCATAAATAGGAAATTTTATTGATGAATTCAAAATAGATATTTTAGGGAGTCTTAGTGAAAAAATAGATGCCTTAAAATTATAAAACAAGAAAAAAGTTGAAAGTGATGCATTATCAATCTTCTGTCCTAAATGCAGAAAGAAACATTCTTTAAGAGAATGTCCTCTTGATTTGAAAGTTATAGATACATGTGTCATATGTACAAAAAATCATGAAACGAAGAAATGTCCTTGTATACTAGGTCTTAAAGCTATTTTTCAAGAAGAAATAGCTCCACATCCAGTAGATCCTCTTTTTTTTTGTCTCTAGAAGACCATGGAAAGGGCCACAAAATCAAGTTTTTAATATTCAAATGCATACTCAGCCCCCACAAAATAATTGGAATTCATCAATGCCATGGTAGCAACCTTGGTCTCAACCTCAGTCTTGGGCACAAGGAATGCATAATCCCTATGGAAGGTATTCTCAATATCACCAATATCCATAATCTTATCTGAATTATCCTCCACAACATTTTTCTCAACCTAATAAACAACTTCAATTTCCAAATCATAATCCTCAGCTTTCATTACCATTTACACAAAGGCCAAACCAACTACCTTCTCAGCCACCCCCAAATCCAAATAATAAAAATGCACAGCCTATCTATAATATAGAGGGACAGAATTTTCAAACTTATATGATAACTCCACTAAATCACAACAATGTTCAACTTAGATCTGGTAGAATATTAGAAAATAAAAATCCCTCTATTGTTATTCAAGAAAAATTTGAGCATTTTTATGATGAAGCTTTACATCAACATGAAAATCTTCAAAACATGAATAATCATTCTGAAGAAGGGAAATCTCTTCCTCATAATCAAAATTTTCAAAATCAAACATAAAAATATGCAATAAACTCAACTCCTATCATATAGCAGTTATCAATATCTATATCTAAACCTCCTTTTCCTGAAATATTACAAATTGATAAAGGGGTAGAATTTTTTTTTTTGATGCCAAACTATGATATATTAGATGAGCTGAAAAATGTTTGTATCAAAATTCCTTTGTTACAAGCCATTAAGGAAATAAAAATCCTTGTGAAAACAATAACAAATTTGAGTATAAAGAGACTAGGAAGAAAAACAAAGGAAGTGAAAATAATCCAATTAGTGGGAAAATTTTTATATATCGTGATGGGAAAAGCATCCATACAAAAATATTTGCATCCAGGAAGTCCCATTGTAAAAATTCATATCAATGGTATTGAGATTCCAAATACATTGATTGACTTAGGAGAAACAATAAACATCATGAGTAAACAAACCTTGGAACAACTAAAGCTTCCAAATCTTCAGTATACACCAATATTACTGCAATTGGCAGATAGATCAGTAATAAAGCCAGATGATGTATTAGAAGACATTTATGTATCCTTAGATTCTTGGGAATATCTAGTTGACTTAATTATCTTGACTCCCAAGAAAAACTTAGGAGGAAATCCATTGATATTAGGAAGACCTTGGTTAGCTATAGCTGATGATTTCATCAGTTGTAGATCTGGTGATATGTTTATTTCTGATGGAAAATCAACAAAGAAATTCCCTCTATATCCTCCAACAAAAACATTGATATAAGTAGAAGATGAAGAATGGATGGATGATGATAATGGTATACATCCTATTTTTAATATTTCCCACATTAGTGAAAAAAATCAAATTTTGAATTCAACAGAAAATTATGGATCATCTTCACAATGTGAGAATAGTCAAAATTTTATAAAAAAGTGCAATATTGAATACTTATCATCGAGACAAATGTCTTTATATTCTATGGAAAAATTTTGTAATTCTACAATTGAAATATTTCCAGAAAAATCTTTAAACATAAGCAAAAACATAGAAGAATTTCAAAAAGAGGAATTGATCAAAACATTGCAAAAACATTCTTCTGCATATGCATGGGAGTACATTGACATGAAAGGAATTAATCCTGAAACTTGCATACATCATATCTATATTGACGAAAATTCTAGAACAATCAGACAACCTCAAAGAAGAATGAATCCAAATCTTAGGGAAATTGTAAAGGAATAACTATAGAAACTACTGAATGTAAACTTTATCTATCCAATATTTGACAGTCAGTGGGTTTCACCTTTGGTAATTGTCCCTAAGAAGAATGGTAAATGGAGGGTGTGTATTGACTATAGGGAGTTGAATAAAGCTACTCTAAGAGATAATTTTCCATTTCCTTTCATAGATCAAGTCTTGGATACATTATCAGGGAAGAAATATTTTTCATTTTTGGACGGGTTAAGTGGGTACAATCAAATTTAAGTAGTACCTGAAGACCAAGATAAAACCACATTTACCTATTCTTGAGGAACTTATTCTTACCTAGTACTTCCTTTTGGATCATGCAATGCACCTGCAACATTACAAAGAGAAGTATTAGGAATTTTCTCTAATTTAATACATGATTGTGTGGAAGTGTATATGGATGATTTCACAATTTATGGAAATTCTTTTGAAGAGGCTCTTGAAAATTTGGAAAATTTTCTCAAAAGATGTCAAGAAGAAAATCTCTCATTAAGTCATGAAAAATTCTTTATGATGTTTACTGAGGGAATTGTTTTAGGACGCCATATTTCAGGAAATGGAATTAAGGTAGACTCATCTAAAGTAGAAGTTATTTCCAAATTAGAAATTCCAAATTGTCAAAAATATGTTAGGAGTTTTCTTGGTTTTACAGGGTACTATAGAATATTTATAGAAAAATTCACAAAGATTTCATCTCCACTCTGTTGCCATTATGATTTTTATGATTACACATGTTGTCCTTGATGGCAACTCTCTTGAATAAGCTGAAGTATATGGCTTCTGGAGAAGCATTGTGGTTTAGCATAAGGCCTAGCAGAAGATGGTTATGGTTTAACATAAGGTCTATCAGAACATGTTTAATGATCATATTTAAGGATCTATATGCCAGTTCATGCAGGAAAAGTCACGTATACACACGGAAAATAACGAGCAAAGTAGCGTATGAATTTTGTGCTCTATAATTATGATACCATGGGTCATTACCATGGTTTTAGCCCACAATATTGAGCGTTGTGTCATCTATTTGATTCCGTCCAAGAATACCATCGACACTAGTGTAGTTTTGGCTCATGGTATTGAGAAAGGCTCAAAATATATAAGGAGAAGAAGATCATACTGCAAGGGTGAAAGTGTTTTGGGTTTTGATTGAGTACTTCACTCCTAATTATATACGCATGAATGTGTTACAAGTATTGATTGATCTAAAATTATGATGCACTAAGTGAATACAATGATGGACCAGGATCTCTAGACCCTGAATATTTATGTATTTGCTTGATCCGTTTGTGAGAATATATGTTTAGATCTCAGGATTCATGTGATGCTTGTCAAGTAAAGGGTATAATTTGAGTAAGTGTTGATCCGAAACTTTCTACCCCGAATATTTGCTGCATCTATACGATGGTTCATCACTCGTAAAAGCACATATACATGCAGTTGGTTTCAACAAAAGCACATATGGAAGTTAGGTTTTTTGAATATCGATGAAGGGGTTATCTGATTATTGCTCATTTCGTTGTCTCCACAAATAAGTCTTTATATATAGATCCGTGTTACACAACATTTGTCATTGTCCTTGCAATCCACATCCCGAGCATTGGAGGCTCATTTCAGTGACCAAAATAAAGTGTCATGCCTTGCAAAGACCATCATTGCATCCCTTGCCATGAGTACAATAATCCTTCTGTTGACAATTTCTTGAACAGATCATCAGAAACACCTGTTTTTTCCTTGGCGCTGGTAGCCCGTTATGCCCTCGCGCCAATGAGGAAGATTAACACTGGCCCCCGTGCCAGCTGGTGCTCTGTCTCAGATAGATTCCCGCGCCAATCTGTTTATAGAAAGTTTTTTAAAAATATAGGTGAAGTTTCCATCATAACAACTTCATGGGCGAGTCATAGGGAGTGGTTCGACTGAATAACCACGACCTTCCTCCTTTGGATTCTTGTTTACACCTTTTGGGAAACCTCCCAAGGGATAAGGCCTCCTTTCCACCATAGTAGGGATCCCAACCTCCTCCTCCCCCTCTATAAATATAGCCATCTTCCATTAATGTGCAAGATAAACTGAACATATTTTTGTAGAAACACTGAAGAGATTTATATTCACTTTTCTAGAGAAAGATAGAATGGAAGAGACCCTTATTGAGAGAGCTTAGGCTTGAGTCTTCATCTCGTCTAAATTCCCTAACATTCATTGAGATGCGCTTCGATTGAACCCCGCTGAAGGAGGATGCGATGTCAAGGCTTGGTTGTAACTCTTTCTTCTATCAATACATATGCATGACTATTGTCTGGTTCCCATTTTGTGTCGATGTATTTTATTTGATGCAATGTGCTTAACCCTCCTTGACTGGTTAGTAGTTATGGATGAGATTGTTGTTTCGTATGCTGCTCTTGTTTGTTGATCTTAGTGCATGTATCCAAGCATCACTGCGAAGGATTGTGACCCGCCAAGATAGGAATCGAGAGGCCACCACTACAACAACCACGACAACAGCATTGGACTCTAGGTAGGTTGATCTACCTCGCCTATTTCATTCATTAATTAGGAACCTACACTCTAGCTTGTATTTTTATTACTAGACCCGCTCTAGGGCTAGAGGGATCGTCTATGTCTGCAGAGAGGATTTACCTTCATAAAAAAATGGCGACTCCACTGGGGATCAACGTGAGTTTGTCTTTTTTCCCTTGTCAAGTCAACTTCGGTCATTTGCATGATTGTCTATCTTTTCTGGCTTCTTTGATTGATTAGAGCGTTCTTGTTCAGCTCGAGAGAGTCAAGATTGACCTCTATTCATTGGTTTTCCCATTCTCCCATAGATATCTGGCTTGGCGTGTTTTTTGATTGAACAGTGGCGCCAATTTGCGCATGTTTCTTGTGTTGCAGTAGCACCAACCCCTGTTTGGCGCGGATTACCGCCTTACAGTCGTGCCGAATCCTGTAGGGTTTTTTTTAACCTCACTTTTGAAATTTTTGGTCAGTTCTGCTTTGCTCTGGGTGTTTTTCTGATTTGCAATTGTTTTCTTGGGATTGTTTTGACTATTGTAAGCTTGCTCTTCTCAGTTGTTCATCCATTTTCTTATCAGTGCAGTTTATGGCCTTAAGGTTTTCTGAGTGTCTTAGCTCACTGAGCCTTCTGATTGGAAGTCAAGTATTTTGATTCTTGTCAGTCTCATCCTTTCATCAGTTGCGCTGAAGTATTTCTTGATCCTTTGAAAAAAAAATTGGGTGACTGATCATTTCGAGTTTCGTTTGATTCTTCTTCTCACCATTCCAAGCATAGTTCACATAACTCGTTTGGATCGTTTTGAAAGCTTTCTCTTTGTTTGGAAGAGTGCTTCATTTGTTTGAGTGCATTTTTGTGTTTGTGTTGCTTTCATCGAATCATTCGGTTTAGCTCTTTACATTTTCAATCCTTGAACTAGTGCTTGTTTTGTTTTTTCGTGTAATTAATGCATTGTGTGCTTCATTTCATTGAAAAAAAAAAAAATTGTTCTTTCGTTTGCATGAAAAAGGAAAAGTTATTTTGCATAAATAGTGCCTGATAACTAGGAAAGAGTTTTTCGTTTTTTGTTTGATCGTATTAGATGCATTAGCGGATTTATTCATGTAATTTCATTGATTGCTATTGTTTGAAAGATCTCTACCCTTCTCTTAATTAGCATTCATTGAATGGAAAATGGTGTTCATTTGCATATAGTTTGCATTTAGGAAATTTGAGATCAAAATTCGGTAAGGCCTTGAAATTGAAACATTAATTCAAGATCAACTATAAAATCAATTCAATTAACCTAAGGAAACATTGGGACCTAACGCAAAAAATTTTGTGATCTAGGCTAGAGACGTGTTCCGGCGTCTTAAAACCTAGTAGCCGTCATTCGCCTTCTGGCTTTAGACAGTGCTAGTACAGACTTGTGCTCCCCGTACCGTCAAGTATATAAAGGGAGACTCCATTAGGTTCAAATCCTTTATCCATAGGAAGCCGAGTCTTATGCCCTGTAACCTTGATACACCGAACATAACATTCGGGGAGACTACCTGCACGTATGTTAATTCCTTGGTCATTTCTCTTTCATTTGATCACCAAGGTGTATATGGAAGTTCATAGAAACTTGGTACACCCTCTTTCTTAGATTACCTGAGTAGTCATTTCGATCTTTTCGTGACTCCTTAAAAAGAGAAGAGATCATCGAGCACTTGTCCTTTCACACTCGTTTAAAATTGAAAGTGAATAGAGTCATCTTTTGTCTGTTTCTTGAATCTTAAAACGTGAAACAACAAAGTCCAATTCAATGTTGTAAAATTAATTACCCACGATCACATGCCTGTTAAAAGCTTTTTACTTAGCTTGTTTTTGTTTTTTCTTAGACTTTGATCTTGAAGCCTTCGTTTGATTATCTATTTTTCCTTTCTATTTTGAAATACGGTCACAGTGGCGGAACCACCAGTTTCGCTGTCTTCTTCATTGCCTCCTAGTGGTAGTTCCTTTCTTGACGTTTCTTACGAAACCCCTCAATACACTAGCTCTGCCGAGTTTTCGCAGCCTATTCTCCCGACTATTTTACCTCTTGCTACCTGATCTCCCCCTAAAGAGTCAGTTGAGTTCAATTGGCCTCCTCCAGGTGCTTGGTCTGGTTTTAGGGACGAGGAATAATTTCCTCCTCTTACTTCGAGATCACCATTTATAGCTGCTACTATACCTCCTAGTCATCATCGTCTTTTTGAAAATCTTACGGCTTCGTCAGATATGGATTCTCCGAGTCCGGTTGGCAGTGAAGAAATGCCTGTTTCTACAAGAGAATATCAACTTTTCTTGGAATATCTCCCACATGTTTCTCTTCAATCTTCTCTGTAATCGGTGTCACTTCCACCTGATTATCAAACTTTGAGTTAGATTGTGTCTGGTGTTGCGTCCATAGCACAATCCAGTACATCAACTCCCCCAAGGAGTTCGGTCCTCCTTTCGTTGGGACTGTCACCTTCGACACTGAGTTCGTCAGTCATTGTTACATCTGTCCCAGTCCAACCTACCTTCTGTGTGGCTTCATCTACGCCGATTGTCACGACTCAGTCATCAGGATCTTTTCCAACTCCTAGGTCTATTGTTCTTAATCCCATGTGGCCTGTCAATCAGGTTCCGAGCAGATCACAAGCTCGTGCTCCGGAGATTGCACCTGCTGGTGCGGCTACAACTACCCCTATGGTTTCTACCTATAATTTTGATTTGCACATGTTTGACATTCACCGACGATATGATCCTTCTCCAGATGCTCATTCTCCTGAGGCCCCATCTGCTTCTAGCATGAATTTGACTGTCCCTATGATTCTTGGCGGTCTTACTTTTGAAGAGTATTTGTTGGCTATTCAACAACAAAAATCTCAGGGTTCTCAGCAGCCTCAAGCTCCTGTCAATCCTCCCCATCACTATGATGCTGTCGGTAACCCCGTCTATTTACTTCCTGTCGATCCTAATTAGGCTGTCTATTTGCCTCTGATAAACCCTTATCAAACTGTTACTCATCAAGGACTTGTGTTACAGGGAAAACCCTTAGGCTCACAAGGACAACCCTTACATGGGCAACCTTCAGCCCAGTAGGGACAACCCTTTGGTCCTTAGGGACAACCTTACAGTTTGCAAGGTCAACCTTCGGTCCAACAAGGACAACCCTATGGTCATTCAAGTCAACCTCAACTAGGAACGTCTTATCTTGTTAGGGGTCAAATGTATCCACCACAGGGACAACCTCTTATACAACAACAGTAGTCGTATGTTCTGTATGGCCAAAAATTTGTGCAACAAGGACAACCCTATGGTCCTGTTCCAGGTCAACCTGGTCATCAGGGACAACCTAGTCCATCTCCACCATCGGGCCAACCTCTTCCACAAGGGAAACCTAGTGGCCCTCAGTATCCAGGCCAACCTGCTCTACAAGGGTAGCCTGCTCAACATCAGTAGCCGATTCAAGCTACCCAACTAGCTCAACAACCGGTTCAGCCTGTTCAACCTACTCAACAATTGGTTCAACCTGTTTATCCAACTCAACAGGGTCCAATTTTTCAGCAGTCCACTAAAACTGCTCAACAAGGTCCCCCTACTCAACCCCAAGGTGCTTATTATCCCTAAGGTCAATATCAACTGGTATATAGTGTGCCCAAGGTTTCACTTATTACCCTAAAAATGAATCTCAGTTGGTGTATAATCAACCTTAAGGCCATGCTTACATTCCACAACAAAACCCATACGTTGCTCAGCAAGGACCTCAATGGTATGATAAGAATCAGTATCCTAGTCCTCAACCCTAGTATCAGTATAATTATCAGGCTTATAACCCCTATGGTCAGAATCCTTAACGAAAGGCTTTATTATCTGCGATTGGTGGGGTTGATCCTGCTGATACTAGCCTCCTCGCTCTCGATTTAGAGAATTTCATTCCATGACTCCTGCACCATATTGCACTTATTATACAAGTTTTCATTAATGGTCTCGATATCCATCAAGTGGTTTTGGACGAAGGTGCATCTACGTGCATCATTTCATCTTCTTGCTGGAAAGCCATTGGTTCTCCAACTTTGAATTCATCACCAAATTCCCTTGAAGCATTTTATGGAAGGGAATCAAAACCTTTGGGTGTTCTCGCTAGTTTACCAATTACATTGAAAGGGAAGACAGTCAATGTCGAGGTAAAATTAGTTGACGTCAAGCTGAATTACAATCTTCTCCTCGGTCGCAGTTGGACTCATGCCATGTTGTGCGTTCTTTCCACTCTCTTTCATGTCCTTAAATTCCTGCACGAAGGAAAGATTGTTACTGTTGATAAATTGTCATTCTTCACCTCATCTTCCGAGAACAACGTTCTGTATGTGGATCAGATTCCTACTCCCTACGAGAGAGTTGGGCCAGGTATTTTCAAAGATCCTGCCCTCGTGGGTATTTTTTCCCTTCCTCTTCCCAAAATTGTTCAGATCAACATGATATCTCTATCTGACGACCCATGGATCCTCCCTTCGCCTGAACAGATCATTTCTTTTGGAGATTTGATTCCATTGAGTCCGATCAAGATTGACTATTGTGAACTCATCACGGCTTCAGAACCTCTATCTTCTGATCATGCTCCTTTCAGCATGTCTCTTGAGGCTTATTCTCAATCCCCTTGGCTAGGCGATTCGGATTCGTCCGACCCCTTGAAAGAGATATTTCCCTCCAATGAAGACATCATGGAAACTATGTCTCTCGAGGATTTACTGTGGGATGATGGTCATCATCGTTCCTCGTTCATGCCCAGCCTCGACGCCATGTCTACATGTCTTGAGAGGTTTCATCTCAAGTTACTTCTCCTCTGCTTCAAACGCCTATTCTGACACATGAAGTTTTTACAGAAGGTAACCTGAGTAACATTACGCAAACTATGCCTATTAACATTTCTGTCAAATCGGGAATTGTCGAGAACATCCATCTCAGGGTCACCTTTTCTTCATAGGAAGTTCAGCTTTATACTAGCTTTTTCTATGAGTTTCATGATGTCTTTGCATGGTCCTACAAATAAATTCTTGGCATTGATCCCAATATCGTGGTGCATGAGATTCCTACCTACCCTGGTTCGAAGCTTGTTCGTCAGTGCCTTCGTCCTATGCACCCTTGAAAAGCTATCGCCATTAAACATGAAGTTGAAAAACTTCTCAACGCTGGTTTCATCTACCCGATTTCCTTGACAGAATGGGTGTCCAACATTGTCCCTGTAGATAAGAAATAGGGTACCATTCGAGTCTGTGTTGATTATCGTGACCTCAATCCGGCCTGTCCTAAGTATAATTATCCTACTCCCTTTATTGATCAAATCATTGGTGACTGTGCTGGGAGTGAGATCTTTTCCCTCATCGATAGATTTTTTGGCTATAACCAGATTAAAATTCTCTCGACTAATCAACATAAGACCTCTTTCATCTGTCCTTGGGGTAATTTCGCGTATAAGAAGCTGCCTTGCGGCTTGAAGAATGATGGGGCCATGTTTTAGCGAGTGATGTCATACGCTTTTCACGATATTAAGCACACCGTTCAGCCTTATCTGGATGACCTTTCGGCTCATTCAGCTAAGCGTAAGGATCATCTTGACCATCTTTGTTAGATCTTTCATCGTTGTCGACGCTATAATATCCATCTTAATCCGCACAAATGCGTCTTCTGCGTTGATTTCGATAGACTCTTAGGTTTTATCGTGTCCAAAGACGGAATTTGCCTTGATCCGCTCAAAGTCGAGGCTATTATTAATCTCCCCTCTCCATCTTCGTTACATCAAATACAGAGTCTATAGGGGAAGGCTAATGTTTTATGCTGTTTTATACCTAACTATGCCGAAGTAGCTAAAGGATTAACGTGATTACTAAAGGAGGGTGACCCTTTCCTTTGGAATGAGGTCACCCAGAAGTCTTTTGATGCTTTGAAGATGTTGCTTGTCAATGCTCCTCTGTTGCGTCCTCCGAACTATCATCGCGATTTTTCCCTCTATTTAGCTGCTGCTTTTAGCACGATTGCCATGGTTCTGATTCAAGACGATGATGACGGTGACGAGCATGTTATTTATTATCTCTATCGTAACCTTCTCGATACCGAAACACGCTATGCTCATGTCGAGAAGTTAGCGTTAGCTGTGGTTCAAGAAGTTCAACATTTTTGTCATTATATTCTATTGCATACTGTGATTGTGATTTCAGAATGCAACCCCATGACCTACATATTGTCTCGAAAATTACTGGGGGGAAAATACTCAAAGTGAATTTTTATCCTCCAAGGGTTTTATTTGGTGTTTACTACTGCCAAGTCAAAGAAAGCACTTGTCTTTGCTGATTTTATCTACTCCCTTCCCTCTGACTCTGCTCCGTCTAGTTCTGAAGAATGCATTGCAGATGATACGTTTTTTCTGATTAGAACCCTTGATCCTTGGTACGGTGATATCATCGTATATCTTTAGAATTCCACTTTTAGATTTGAGTTGATGAAGGATTCTCACCGATGCGTCCGTCATCAATCACAACCTTATTGTATTGTCAGAGATACACTCTATTGCATCGGAGTCGATTCCTTTCTCCGTCGGTGTTTGACTCTCGAGGAGGATGAGAAAGTTCTGAATGATTGTCACAGTTGTGCCTATGGCAGTCACATGTCTGATTATGCCACTGCACAGAATATTCTTCATGCTGGGTATTTCTGGCCCTCTATCTTCAAACACTGCATTGTTGCTGTCGAAAAATGTCATGATTTCCAGATTTATCAATAGAAGATGCATGCGCTGCCTATAAGTCTCCACCCTTTCATTACCGTTGGTCCCTTTGCAAAGTGGGGAATTGATTTTATGACGTGTAACCCTCACTTGGCCAGGGGGCATGCTTATATTATCGTAGCCGTTGACTACTTCACCAAATGGGTCGAAGCAATGGCTACACTTGCCGCTGTCGGTAAGACAACTGCTCAGTTCATATTCAATCACATCATTTCTAGGTTTGGTGTCCCTCAAGCCATTGTTACTGATCATGGTTCCCATTTTTGGCATTATATGGTGGCAGAGTTGACTTCCAAGTTGGGCTTGCATCACGACAGCTCAACGCAGTACTATCCTCAGGCCAATGGCGAGGTTGAAGCTGTGAAAAAAGTTCTTGTCACCATGCCTCAACGTACGATTGGGATACACAAATCCAATTGGAATCTCATGTTATTTTCGGCACTCTGGGCATACCGAACCTCAATCAAGGATGCAACCGGATTCACTCCATTCCAGCTTTTTTACGATCTGGAAGCTACCCTTCCGATTGAGTGTGAAATACATTCGCTCAAGTTGGCTATTGAATTACTTCCCAAAACTTCACCTGAAGAAGAGGATCTTCTCTACTTAGAAAGTCTAGATGAAACTCACTGCTTTGATGCTTTGGTCATCGAGGCATAGAAGAAGTGGGTCAAATCCCATTTTGACCAGTCAGTTTTCCCTCGCTCCTTTGTAGAAGGATACCTCGTCCTCCGGTATAACTAAGCTCATGATAAGCTGGGGGAAGGAAAATTTCAACCCATGTGGCATGGGCCTTACATTGTTAAACGCGTTTTGAAGAATGGGGCCTATGAGCTCATTGATTATGAAGGTCATCCTTTAGATCAGCCAAAAATGGGTTGTATCTTAAAAATTACTATGCATGATTCATTCGTGCATGTTTTGTGTACATAGGTGTTTTTTCATTTTGACATTTTTGGCTTGGTGTGTTTTGCGAGCGTTTTCCTGCTTATTGGGTCGTTGCTCATTATGAAGATGTCTATTACCCCTTATGTTGGTTTCATGGATGGTGCTTCCCACAGTACCCGAAACTTGTCTTCGGCAGCCTGGGTGATATATGATCCTGTTGGTGAGTTAGTAGACCTGCAAGGTATTTGTCTAGGATGAACTACAAACAATGTCGCTGAATATAGTGCTATCATTGAACTATTAACCGAGGCGATTACCCTCAGCATTAGTGCGTTGGTTGTAAATATAGACTCACAGCTTGTTGTTCTTCAACTTAATGGGAATTATTCAGTTAGAAACCCTCACATTTTAAGATTGTATTTACGTGTTCGTTTGTTGGAAAGACATTTTGATTATATCACATATCAACATATTCCTAGACAAATGAATTCATTAATTGATACAGTGGCCAACATTGTATTGGATAGAAATTTGCGTAATCTGTAAAATCATCATCACATGAGGGACTCATATCAAATAGGAGAATATATATATATATATATATATATATATATCGAATGTTTGCATTAGTGTGCACCATAAGTTTCAAAAAAATATGTGTGTTTCTGTTACATCCTGAGACATCATGTCTCTCAAAAATATGCAGAAATAAAGCCTAGGTGTCTAATCAGCATGATGATCACGATAGCATGTCACTGCTCGGACAAGCCGCCTCAGCAAGCAGTGAACTCGGTTTGATACCCCTACAGTGTGTCTTTGATACGCACAAGGAACATCGTCAAATCGTGCATAGTCTGGGACCCCATGAGAAATTCCCTCCAAGTTGTACATGATCTCTTCCTCACCCTAAGGGGCAACATCGAAATCACGAGGTATTCGCCTCACTATCATAGACATCCCTGTAGGTCTCTCTAGGACTACATCTGCATAATGCATGGATTAATTATTAGGACATACATACCAAAAAAAATCATAATACTCATAAAAATTAAAATTGAGTCTTACTAAGTGCTTCATCCCAATCCTCTCCTTCTGGGAGTGGGAGGTCTAGATCACCAGTGAAATCTGTGCCAGAGTAGGGCCAGTCCTCCACGAAAATAAACTGTCAGCGGAGCCAATCGAAGAATTCTGGTCTCCAGGACATTTTTTGATCGCCCCCTGATCTTGGCATCAGAGCTGCCCATCAGACCATTTGTGGTTCCAGTGCTGGTGGTGTCGGGACTATCACCTCCTGACGCTGAAAGATTGGTAGTCGTTCCAGGAAGAACGATACTAGGATATACCCATAATGGGAAGCTTGTGGTTCCAGTGCTGGTGGTGTTGGGACTATCACCTCCTGACGCTGAAAGATTGGTGGTCGTTCCAGGAAGAACGATACTAGGATATACCCATAACCAAATTGCTTCAATTTGGTCTTCTTGCACTTTGTTAGCTGTCATTTTATATTGATTATTACTATCTCTGCCCAGTTGTAGATGGTTGGTGTCAAGCAGTCTACAGCAAGAAGTAGCTCTGTTTTTGTTGCTTCGTGTGGTGCTTGTGATCCCGCAACTCGTGTGATCGTGTGTAGCACTACCTTCAGTGCTAAATCCGGGATAGTTTGGATGTCCACCTTCCTGCTTTTTTATCCTTTCCGTGCCCCTGGACATACCCTGTCTATTACCATGCTCATGTTTTCCATGGTAGGTCAGGTGCCGGTCAAGATTGGTGCTGCTCCCCTCTTCGACAGTCCTGTTATGAAATAGATGTTCGAAACATCAATCTCGAGTTCCTAATCTCGAAGAATGATTTTTTTCCTGATCCTCATCCCAGATACTGATCAAATATTGCAGCAGCTCCGGTTGAGCTCTGAGGCACAGTGTCATGAAGAAATTTTTCAGTCCATAGTCTCTGAGAGCTTCCATGCATCTCTCATATCCATGGCAAGCTCGTCTTCTTCACTGTGTTCCCTTTCTGATCACAATTTTGCTTTTTTCAGCTGCAAACATGTTCATAGATATTATTAACCAAATCAAAAGCTAAAATTTGTGAAATTTAAGCTCATAAAGCTTGCATTGTGAGTTTAAAAAATTTTGCGTGGTTGGCGCGACTATTTGGGAAACATTCGCGCTAATGGGCACGCCTTCGTTTAGAAAATCAGATAGTTGGCGCGAGTCCGTGCCTGAAACCTGCGTCGACCGTCGTGCCCTAGTTTTCACAATTTCCCCCTCAGAAATTAAAACTGAAGGTTGCAGGTAATGAAAGAAGATTCAAAATCTGGGGAAGGATGTCAGCTCTTACCTGGATCTGACGGATTCGAGAGTGGTCTACCGGATTGCCCGCTATCGTCGCTGCAAAATCGCAGTGTAAAATGGGCAACTATTGCTCCACAAGAGGTAAAAGTGAAAATTAATTGTTTTTTACCATTTTTGGCATTTTATAACTTTTCAGAACCCTAATTAGGTTTTAAGACATGTTTTTCAATTATTACGCTATGTTATTTCGAGAAATGGGTTTTACGTTTGTCTCTTGTGCAGCAACAGGTTTTTAATGAGATAGCGATGAAGTAACGAGTTGTATTTTATACTTTTCAAACTTGGTAAAAACATGAAAAAGTCACTACTAGAGTCTTTCAGCTTTTTTCTGACTCTTTAAAACTGAAAATATTGCCGAGATTCTTGTCATTTTGAACTTGTTAAATGGCTGCAAAACGATATCTACCAAGTATACGTTTACCCCTTTTTCGGGCCGGGATAGATTATTTATGAAAAAGGAATACCTTAGCCTATCACGACTAAGAGGTTCTTTCATATATTTTTTTCTACCTTTCGGATCTGGGAGACTATTTATGAAAAGGGACATGCTGGATTTTTCTTTTCCTTTTCTTTTCAAACTCTCTAAACATGAAAAGACGTCGAGTTCTCCCTTTGTCAGACTCGTTAAACCCTGATGACATCGGACATCGTCACCATGATGTTCACTGAGTTCCTCCTTCCTAGGGCTCGTAAAATGTACTAGGATGGATTTGTCTGAAGGAAAAACTTACGGCGCAAGGATATGATATCCCCTTCAGGCTTGTTTTAAAAAATAATTGGGGTACTCGCTAGAAATGGTGGGGGAAAATTGAACCAGATTTTAGTTGTGTCGGCAGTATGTCGCTCTTGAACATGACACTCGTCTGCATTCGTGTCGGGTTGGGGACATCTCATTTCATCATTCTTGCCTTCATGGGTTTGGGTAATCTATTTTTACATCTCATCTGCTCTTTTCCATGTCATCATGACCTCCGATCCCTTGATGTCAAATACTGTCAAATCCAGAGTCGTGTCGCTGATATGTTCAAGAGAAGTTTGCCTCTGCAGTTTTCAACCTCTCTCTGATTCTATGTTGGTCCTTATTCACTTTCATCATGTTCCTCTACCTCGTGTCGATGATGTGGGATACATTATGGCCCTCCTTCGACCAGATTACTTCCTGCTGACTTCAGCTCATTAGCCAGGAAGTTGGTCTAGAGACTCCCTACTGGTACCTTGGAGCCTGCATGCCTCAATGGTAGGTTCTTCGCATTCAACGACAGGTCCACATAATTGGCCTTAGATCGGGTGATTCTGCGGGTGTTCAATGCCACATCACTGTTCACATTATGTGGATTGTACCTGTTGTACCTTGAGAGCCATTGTGATCATTAGTGGTTGCTCTTGTACTTGTTAACAACTTTCATCATTGGGTGGTAATCAGGTGATTTTCTTGCATGTTCGACTTCAGCTCATATATTCGCATGCTTGAATTTGTACTTGTTTAGACTGAGATGGAGCGCAAGACCCTGGGTTTTGTCTGATCAGATCCAGGCTGCGGGATATTATGGCTTATCATGATTTTTTACATGAATATTTCGATTGGATGGCTGCGACCATACCTGAGTCTATTTTTTGATCCTTACTGCTAGATGGCTGCGTCCATACCTCAGATCTCAGTTCATATAAATAATCTATAATGGATGGCTGTGCCCATGCCACATGTTCATGTATCATAGATATCAGTGATATTTGTAATTGCAGGTCTTCTGACAGCGGTGTTTGGTTCGAACGCGTTCTCGTAAACATTAGGGGAATTTTGAGGTCTAAAATGGGCCTCCTAAGGAAAATGTACAATCAAAATTCACTTTATGAGAACCAATCATATTTTAGGGGATGACATCATCCCTAATGGTTGAGGTTGCAATGTTTGAGTTAAAGGTAATTATTTGTCACATTCTCAATTGTGGATAAAAACCCATGGTTAACCATGGTAGTGCTCTAAGTACTTTTAAAGTCAAAGTAAAGTACTCATAATAAATATCATTTCACATTTTTTGAATAAAATATATTATTTTCGTTTCATTTTTCTTGAAAGAAACAATGCATATCCCTATATATTTATTATGTTATATTATATTATATTATTTTTATATAATATATTAATTACATGTTATTATACAATTTAAATAATATAAATTTTAATTAATAGCATATAATATAACTAAGAATTTATAAATTTATATTTTATATTTTATTTTAAGTTATTTAAGTACAAAGGACAAATGCATTAGTTGTTTAATGATAATGATTTTTTCTTTAAAATCTCATTCTTATTCATAGTCACATCAATACAATTTATTTATTTATTTTATTTTGGTACAACTTTTGAATTGAATTTAGATATGGTTACATGGATTGTGGTGAAAAAAGTGAATTGAAAATTCATAAATATTATTTTATTGGTTTAGCTATTATTTTATTATTTCCTTAGGAGGCCCATTTTAGACCTCAAAATTTCCCTAATGGCATTTCACCCCTTCCTCTCTCTCGGACCTCATGCTTTAAGGGGCATCTCTTACACAACATTTTGTCACTGTCCCTACAATCCCCATCCCGAACATTGCAGGCTCATTTCTGTAACCAAAATAAAGTGTCATGCCTTGCAAAGACCATCATTTCATCCCTTTCCATGGGTATAAAAATCCTTCTGTTGACAATTTCTTGAACAGACAATCAGAAACACCTATTTTTTCCTTGGTGCTGGTAGCCCGTTATACCCTCGCACCAATGAGGAAGATTAACACTGGCCCCCATGCCAGCTAGCGCTATGCATCAGTTAGCTGCTTGCGTCAATCT
This sequence comes from Pinus albicaulis, assembly GCA_034641835.2. Classification (NCBI taxonomy): domain Eukaryota; kingdom Viridiplantae; phylum Streptophyta; class Pinopsida; order Pinales; family Pinaceae; genus Pinus; species Pinus albicaulis. Next base: position 283,450,843 of record CM076584.1, on the reverse strand, counting down.
GTTTATGGAAAGTTTTTTAAAAATAGAGGCGAAGTTTCCATTATAACAACTTCGTAGGTGAGTCATAGGGAGTGGTTTGACTGAATAACCATGACCTTCCTCCTTTAGCCTCTTGTTTCCACCTTTTGGGGAAACCACCCAAGGGATAAATCCTCCCTTCCACCATAGTAGGGATCCCAACCTCCTCCTCTCCCTCTATAACAATAGCCATCTACCATTGATGTGATAGTTGAACTGAACATATTGTTGTGGAAATGCTGAAGATATTTCTATTCACTTTGATAGTAAAATATAGAACACAAGATACCCCCATTGAGAGAGCTTAGGCTTGTGTCTTCATCCCGTCTGAATTCCCTGACATTCATTGAGACGTGCTTCAAATGAACCCCACTGAAGGAGACTATGAAGTCAAGGCTTGGTTGTAACTCTTTCTTCTATAAATACATATGCATGACTATTTTCTGGTTCCCATTTTGTGTTGATGTATTTTATTTGATGCAATATGCTTAACGCTCCTTGACTGGTTAATAGTTATGAATGAGATTTTTGTTTCATATGCTGATCTTGTTTGTTGATCTTAGTGTAGGTATCCAAGCATCATAGCATAAGGATCGTGACCTGCCAAGACAAGAATTGAGAGGCCACCAATACAACAGCCACAACAACAACATTGGACTCTAGGTAGGTTGATCTACCTCGTCTATTTCATTCATTAACTAGGAACCTACACTCTAGCTTGTCTTTTTGTTACTAGACCCACTCTAGGGCTTGAGGGATCATCTCTGTCCGCAGAGATGATTTACCTTCATAACAAGCATATTCATCTTTCTTCTCAAATCTTGTACCTCCAAATCTGATTTGGTAAGGAGAGCTTGCAATGCTGCATTGGTATCAATCATCTTTCCTCTTATCATTTTCTTGGTGTTCTCCAGCTGAGTAGCGATGGCCTTAGTGCTAGTCCTTTCTCTTCATTGGTTTTCCATCATTTGCTTCATCTTCCTTTCGAGCCTTTGTAGGGCAACTTTATGCTTCACAACCTCAGTCTATAGCATGTCTCCGATACACTGGTGCAAATCCAGCTTATCTGTCAGGGAAATGTTGCCCAGATTTAGAATTATTTCCAAAGCTCTGTATTGGGATTCCGAAGGTGATGGTTGCAAAGCCAACTGTTGGATGGCCAGTATGAGCTGTTATTTATCCATATGCAGAACTGAAGAGAGCCTAGTATGGTGTTTATCCACGAACTGAGAAAGTTCAACCCTCAACCTTTCTCTTGTGAGCTTGTTCCTGGTCTCGAACTCATCCCTTGCATCATGTCTACCCAATGTGACCGCCTGTGAAAGCTCTGAGGGGGCTGAAGATGAAGCAGAGTCGAAAGAGAGTAGAAAACCTGGCTTGCATTTGTTAGGACCCCTGAGCACGGGGACCTCATCATAAAATAACTCGGCCTTTAAGTCGCCTGGCCCTTCAGTTCTCTATTTTTTATTAGGGTGAGTTTCCTCATTAACATCCATGACCTATTGACTTCCTGAGGGGTCCCCCTGTTCCTGCCCTTCTGCCTCAATGGGCACATTATCTCCTTTTCCTTCGGCAGCTGAGGATTCATCTTCCATCTATGTATCCAAAGGTGACGTATCAAAGTTAGCTTCCCATTTGATGAGAGGCCTAGGTTCATGCACATATGCTGTAGATTTAAGCTTCTTATTCCTGTTTGTGAGGAACCCCTTAAGATCATAGTGCCAGAAAAATCCCTAAGGGAAATTCATCTCTCGCAACATCCTTTCCATAGTGGAGAGGGCATGCCTTTAATTAATGGTGAAAGAGCCTATAGAGTTTGGGAGTTTTAAGATGTACCCCTTTTTAGCGGGTGTGAAGTGGATTTGATTTTCAATTAAGACCCAACGGATAAACTCGAGGGAAAATATCCTCATGGACACGAACACTGGTAGGTGATAAGGGGGTACTTTAGCACTGTAGACCCTGATCTCGGTGTGGTCTTCGAACATGTACCAATCGCCTGTGAAATCCATGTCACTGAACTGGAGCCAATCCTTCAGTTCAGGAAAAATTCTGGGTAGGGGGCTGTCGTGTATGATGGCATAGGCTATGGACATGAAATCATTAATGAATTTCCCATATCCCTTCCCCTCTAGCTGTTGGCGAATTGCCGGAGTCCACTTGAAAATAGATCTGGGTTGGGTGTTTCTCCTGGAGAAGTTGTTCAGGCCTAGACCTTCAAACTTATTCGTGTGCTCAAATAAGAATAGGTAAAAAATGAGGGAGTAGTATTTGAAAGAATAGGAGGCAAACATTTTTTGAAATTGAGCCTTGATAGCTGACGCCAGAAAGGCAGAGATATCCAAAAGGATCTTTGCCTGCATCATGAGCCATATAAAATCTACACCCGCTTTAGTCACCAACTCGGCATTCTCAAACCCTAAAATTCCCGAGATGACTGCCAGAATGGGTTGTATGGTGCTACAAAATGATGAAAATGGAATCAAATTGGTGTGAGGGAATGATAATAGGCGTGAGTTTGAGATAAGGTTGAGGAAACCACTTTGTTTTTCCAAGGGTTGATTTGAGAAATGGCAGGAGAGAGTGACTTCAAAGAACTTGAAGCAGTCCTGAGCGGGAGGGTAACAGAGGGATTTTATTATGAGTTGGGGAGTAATATCAAGATATTTATGGCCCGAGTGGAAAGGAAAATTTTCTTACGCTCGATGTATACCTCCCCAAGCTAGACAATAAACTCTAGGAATGGATGTGTCATCGAGGAAATTTGATAATACAGACCTGACTCAACAAACCTAAAGATATCCTCACCCCTTCACCGATAATCGAAGAGCTCAGATCTGGTGCAGGCCATAGAGTTGGGCATGAGCATCAATGAGGGGCTCGGGTCTAGGAGCAGTCCCGACCTCGTGGGCTTGGGGGGTTTCAGGCGCGGAGCGTTTCCATTTTTCCATGATAATTTGAAATAAAAGTAAAAGGGAAATAGCAAAAGGAAAGACTACGAAATACCTAAAATAGTAGTGAGGTAGCAAGGGAAAATGATGTGAGAGTGAAAGTGACCAACACTTCGAGTTTTTAAATTTCCTGATAGAGCGAAATACTGGTAAATAACCAATAACATTGCACAATCAAGAATAAAACACGCTACAGAAAATAAGGTTTTACAGAGTATTGAGTCAGGGTGACACTTATATGGCTGAAGTCGTAAGGTAATTGATAGTGAGACACGTGGCACCTGGTGGTTGGCTGGCAGCAGCTGGGTAAGTGGGGGCCATGTACCGGACAAGGCAAGTACCAACCTTCGTATCGCCTCCTAGACTTACCTTACCGTGAAATTAACTGAGCCAACTGTCGATCGTGGTAGACCCTCTTGATTTTCGATGGGGTAGGTAGAGGCCTCCTTCCCCTTTTCTTTGCCCCATGAAACCATTCTGATTGGCCCGGAGGAGGTATGACAACACCTCTTCTAGGGGGTTGGCTTCGACCACTGTAGCGTCTCTCGGGTGCCGATGGAATGGTTATTGGCCGCCGGTTCTTGGCACATGGTTCCGTCATGGAACCGTGCATGTTGCCTTAGTGAATGATATATATGATATCACCGTGCTCATTCTTTGAAAGCCACTTCTATGATCTTTGTTGTTCCCTGTCCTCTTAGCTTGTGTTTTTATTTTTGTTTATGTGACATCTCCTTTTCTTTTATCGGTGAGGTCACAAGGCAACATGTATAGTACTTGATGAGATCATACTGATGTTGGTAATGGTGCGTGGTACGTTGGGTGGAGGTATGGAGAAAGTTCCCATGAGAGCAGAATCCTTCACTAATCCTACACCAACATCTTCGTATGGGATAGTCTTTTTTCCAACATGTTGGATATTGTCTGTAGAAGTAGGGTCTAATGAATAATATGACAACTGATCGATTTTCACAATATTTCCTTTATGAGGAAACATGATTAGCCGAAAGACGGATGAAAAAACGGTAGTCATGGCATAAGGCCAACTATGACCCAAAATAAGGTTGTAATCAAGAGGGACATCAGTAACTTCCACATCTATATTAACAATTTTGCCTTCTACTTCTATAGGTAGATCTTGGAGTATTTCGTATGGATGAATTCCTCTTCCATCAAATGATTTAACGATAGTCGGTGATTGGTTGAGTGTTGGAGAACTGAGAGTTCTCCAACAATTTAATGACATTATACACACATATGCCCCATCATCAATTAAAGTATGAAAAAATCGTCTGGATTTGACTAATATTGGAATTTGAAAAGCCATCTGATGAGGGAGTCTCAGTGTAAAATTCTCGAGTTCAAAGATCATGAGGTTGGAATCCTGAGGATCAATAGCTCTGATAGCTGATAATAGTAATTTCATTTGTGCTGGACATGATTGAAGCACTTCTAAGGCCGACATTGATGAAGGGGATATCACCAAATATTCAACAATGTTGTAATTCGGAGCAGCTCTCACATGTCGATTGAAAGCTAACTTTTGAAGTACACATTTATCAAGTGATTTAATCACTAGATCAGGATTAGTTTTCTCAATTTGGAGTGGTTTAGAAACTGAAGGAGGTATAGCAGTGTTTGACTATAATTTTCTGTCTCTTTTCTAGTTATAGGATTTTTAGTTCCATATTCTTGAGATCGAGTCGCAACCATAACTTAAGACATCATTAAAATATCTGCCGATGAATTTGAAGAAGATCCTATCATTTTACTATCTTGAGTGGGAAAAGGATCCTTCAAGACAACGGGTGTGGGTGAACCTTTGACAAACTTGGAGACCTCGGACCGATGTGGATGCTCTTTAGTATAGTGATCCTCTTCACAAATAAGATAAGGATAACAAGGTTTTCATTTTTCATCTGCTGGTTCATTCTTTTCAGTTTTCTCTTTGGGAGATGTAGTCTATTTGTTTTTATTATTTCCTTTCTTCTTATTACTAGTTTTATATTTAGCTGTGGATGAGTCTGCAACATGAATGTCGGCATAAGTTTCAAGGGAAGAATCACATTTTGTTGAATCTAGTAAAGTTATAATGGGAGAAGTAATTTTGGATGACTTCTTCTTACTCTTAGCACTAACTAAACCAATTACACCGTCTACAGAATGAGAACCAGAAGGAGTTGCAGTTATTTGACCTATACGGGGTAAGTCAAGATTTTTTTTGTATAAAGTACCAGACTGTGTATATACAAGCTCTAAGTACTGCGCTTGAGCTATGACCTATTCTTCCATAACAAAACCTCCCTTAGCCACATCTTCAGTGATATTTGGAAGCAATGATTTGATAAACCATTCTGCCAAGATTTGATTCGGAATGAAAACTTTCAATAAACATCGTCTACGTCTCCATTCATGTATGTGATCTGAAATATATGTGGACGTAGATTGTTTTAATGAAGTTAAGAGTTATGTGCCATTGTCGTAATGAACTGGAAACTGAAAGTGTGTTAAGAAAGCTATTGCTAACACGTTGAAATTGTTGAATGAGCCACATGGTAATTCAATATACCACTTTGCAACTGAGCCTATCGATGTTATTTGAAATAGTCTTAATCAAATGGAATCATCAATTAAAGACTTGGATTCACACCAAAGGTGTTAAGTCATGACATCGTTTGAGGGGTCTTCTCCTGATTTACCTTCAAACTTGGGAATATCACTGGGAAACTTATTAGGCATTGGCGACCAAAATGGAAGATAATAAATCAGATCATTCATGAGGCATGACAAATATGGAAAATCCAAAGTTGCAATGAATGGTAACCGACGGTTAGGATCATGTTGAGAAAACTGATAACCTTGAGGAATGATACCAATACCAGGAGGAGGATATCCAGGGTAACCTGGAATAGCCTGTGCAGTTGGGATTGGTATACCTCTAGGATAACTAGGGTTAGCCGTACCATACTAAGGTTGAGCTGTTATCTGATATGTGTAACTAGGGTATGGTTGATGCTGGTATACTGGATTTTGTCCTACAGGCCCATATTGATATTGCCCTTAATACGGTTGATAAACAAACTAACCTGTATAAGGTTGGCTTGTTACAATTGTACTTGTACTAGGTTTCCCTACAGATTTCTGAACAGTATTCAGAATCATAGGTCCATGTTGATGAGAAGTTATTTGAGGGAGTGGTTGTGATACAGGTGTCGTCGTGACTTGAGGGGCTGTAGAAACAGGGATTGTAGAAACTCCAGGAATAGGTGTACTAGGCTATTGAACAGAAGTTGATGCCGCAGTTTGTATAGGAGTTCTAGGTGTACTCGGACTAGGTTGCTGAACACTACTAGGTGCAGATACCTGAGGTATAACTTGAAGCATAGGTTGGACATGTTGCTGGATTTGGGTATAACCAGTGGGCTGACCAAGCTGATTATAAGGTACTTGCACGGTAGGTTTCAAATTCTTTTGATTCAATGATAGATTTCACATGGTGTTTACTCCAGGATAAGTAGCTCCCATTGAAGGTTGTGATGCTTAAGATGGACCATAACCAGGTTGATAACTTGGAATGTAAGTTTGATAATTTTATGGATAATTTCCACTAAAATATTTACCTCCTTGAAACAATTTTTGTTCTTGATAAAACTAAAGCCCCAAAGGAGGCTGATGTCCTTGGAAAGGTTGTTTCCCTGGCATAGGGTACTGCACTTGAAGAGGTTGTGGCCCTGGAATAGAGTACTACCCTTGAGGTTGATATTGTCCTTGAGGTTGCCCCCCTGGCGGTAAATTAGTACCTTGAGGTTGCCCCCCAGGTGGTAAATTTCTACCTTGAGGGTCAGGGTTAGGAATGTTTCCACACATCATGTAGAATTGTTCCATTTTCAAAGTTTCGGTATGAGATTCATTGGGACCAGGTGATTGTACAAGTTTTTCAGGAGAGGGAGATGGTCCTAAGAAAGTACTAGAAAGCAACTTATATCCTGAAGGAACATATGGACCACCATAAAAAAACGTTTCTGTCGATGAAGATGTTGATCAACAGTTGTCATTGATGTCAACCCAAGCAGCACCGGGGGCTACCCCAATATTGCATGGGAATTTTGACCTAAAAAATTCATATATTCTGGGTCAAGAATACTTTTGATGGTTTCTACTTGTTGATATGTTTCCATTGATATATGGCACGCCATGTAATTCTTCACGGTTTGAGAGATATTCATGTTTGAAGTTTGTACCCCCAGTTAGTGGGCTAAAACCCCATGGGGTTGTGGCATGGGTCATTGAAAAGTCATAATTAATATTTTTTAAGCTCCTAAAATCCCTCCCACATTCACTTGTTGAAGCTCCTCTCAACCTAAGCATTTATATAAATTGTGATCCTCATGTCCTCCTCATGCAAGGGATTTGGCCATCTGAAACAGGTCATTGTGGAATTTTCGCTCTAATTTTTTTTCTACGAAGGTTCAGAAGCTAAAATTTTTATGAGGCAAAGAAAAAATCTTGAGGAAGCTCCTGTAGATATTTCAGATCAAGGTGCGCAACATTTTCGGAGATATGATCTGTGGAAGTCAATGTTTTTGCAGACTCCTGAAATTCATCTCAAAGAAGTGACCTTGGGAAAAACATCATAACTCTCTCTCTGAGTGTCGGATTGGAATTATGTAAAAATTAGAATATAGTGCATGGATTTTAGTTTTTTCTCTATAAATTTCAGAGCTGAATAAAGAAACAGTAACATGTGGCACGCCGTACAAGTTCGCTCTAATGAAACAATTTTATAATTAGGGCATTGTGAGAGATTGGGCATAACTCTCTCTTGAAGAATCCAAATTGGGTCAGACCTGTGGCATTAGAAATATGACTCAAAGGAATACTACACGACCAAAAATCAGATATTGAGGATCTGAAATAACAGAGATATAATAGATTCAATATCGAGCTTCTGGAAGGCAAGTAAAAGCTATATCATTTGTTGTCAAGGGCTGCAAAGGACCATACTTTCTAGGGTAGCAAAGAAAAGCAAGGTGCAACATAGGGTAGCATGACAAGAGCTGCAACCAAGGTGAAAAACAACAGCAAGAAGTTCATCACATGAAGTCTTCAAGTGGGCAGCACTGCATACAGTCACTATAAAGGTATCATTGTACTAAGTCATTGTAAATACATTATTGTAAAAATTGTTCTAGTGTCTATCTGCCAAGAGTTGAAGAGGCAGTGTCGAGAGGTCTAGGATCATCATTAGGTGCTTGTGTCAAAGTTGTGGTTATGGTCTAGTATATATTATTCTTCTACATCATTCTATATCATTGTAAAGTGGACCATTTTCCCTGGTACAGGAGTCCATTCTTATTTTATTCTTCTATAAGGTGGTAGGGTGGTGCTAGGGTGAGTTGTAGCTCATTGGGTGTTGGGGCATCCATTCAGTTGACTACTGAAGAATCTCGGGCATTGGAGCGTCCATCTAGTGGGAGCTAGAGAAGAATGTTTTTTTAGATTCTAGGAAGTTGGAGGTTTATTTTCAATTGGAGTTGAATATTAAAGAATTATTAGAAACTCATTAGGTGGTTTTTGTCCCGAAGTGGGTTTCCACCATAAAAAATGTGTGCATTTGTGTTCCTTTTGTTTGCTGCTATCATTGTACAAACACTGATAATAATTAAATATTACGTAATGCTCTAATTGAAAGGAATACTGATTCATCCCCCTCTCAGATTTTAACAGAAGAAACATGATAACCACTGTACATGTTTAATGGAGGTCTATAATTACCTATGGGTATGGCGAAAAGGAATATGGTGGCGAAATTGAGACCAAGATTGTGTAGAAATGTAAGTTAACTAAGAATACCAAGGGTTTGTTTCAAATGGCTATAATAGTAAATCGACCATCTTGTTCAGATTCAAATATTCTTGTCGTGGAAGGAAGGCATAACCTCTTCTTCACACAAGAATTTCTTCATTATTAACAAACCAGATATGGTTCTTGCTGATGTATACGAAGCTTCACTCGAGGTGAATGAGGATGACCAGGGGTTCAGGTTATGAACTCTGAAGCAGGATTGAATGTAGAAGATTTGGTTTCAAGTTCAAAAACATCAAGTTCAGTAGCTGATAATTCACTAGTTGTAGACGCAACTTCAACTAGCTCAGAAATTTCTAGTTGTCTTTGGTAACTTTCTGTTGTTTGAGGTTGATCTACTTCGTAATTAGGAAGTATTATAACAAATGTTTCCTCTTGTTCAGTTCTAGTCCTTGATGTTTGGCCTCTTTCTGATTTAAGCTTTTCTAACTGACTTGGTGTGTACTCAGGGGGTTTCCCCTGCATTCTACGAGAGTGTCTCGGTAATTCAGCCACGGTTAAATGTTTAACACACAGAAATCAAATAAAATGTCAACAAAATAGACCTAAAGTTGATAAGAAAACGATAAAATGAAACACACGCCTACAAAATCTAAGAGAAAATCCACACACAAACAATATGTTTCCACACCAAAAACACTATTTGGTGATGAAATCCAACGTCGTAGAATTATAATGTGGAAAACTTGGCAGTTGGAAGAATTACCCCGACAACCTGCTTAATGAAACAGTCTGGTGCAATCATCTCCACTTGTGCCATCTCAAAGTAAAGAGTACCCTGCAGAAGTTCCAAGTGAGTCTAGTCGACATTTGTTCCAGGTACAGTGGGACCTTCCCTCCACTGTCACCTTGGGAAAAATCCTGAAGACTATGGTCACTAAGGTCACCAATGGAAACAAATGTACCTGGGGGAACAGTATATGATTCAATATACACGCAAGGGTAGAGTATCAAGCTCAATCCCCTTGAAGGCTCCTCGATATGGTAAATCCGAGGTTTTCTAGCAAGTGACCCCAGGCTCCTCGACAATGGTCTATCCGAGGTTTACCGTTTGTATTACATGCACATATGATATATTTCCCAATGATATAGGTACGATTACCTCACTGGTTCCAACATGATCTCATGCTTAACTCTTTTAAGAAGAGATTCCCAAAGCACAAATTCTACAATTGGATTGTCCTACCGCAAGATGCTACTTGTTTGTTTAAATTGTTTTGGAATGTTAATTAGAACCTGTTCGTAAACACTAGCCTAAGCTATGTTGGTGGAATGAGCCCTAGAAAATTTAAAATATCTAGATTGATTTTATTAAAGCGTTGTTTTTAATTTGGCTGTTGCTTAAGACAAAAGGTATGGAGTTGAAACTTCAATGATGTTTGTGACCCGACTCAAAAATACTCTAAATGCATCTAAATGAGAAGTGAAACTCTTTCTTTTCAATGAATCTTATTTAAGGGAAAGATTGAGAGATTAAACAATTTTTAAAGAACCAATTCTTTCATTCACAAGAAAAATCTTTGAAAAGAAGATGTTTTTGTAAAGAACTCAATTTGAAAAAATGATCAAATAATCTCTTTTGAATGGAATTCCTTGAACAATCAGATCAAAAACTACAATTCAATAAACAAACCATTTCCAAAAGAAAACAATCTCTAAAAACTCTAAAAATATAAATTTCAAAATCAAAGAAAAAATATAATTTTGAAGTCTATCTAGAACGTTTGAGGACATTTTCTCCTAGTTTGTGATCAGACTAAGAAAAATTTCTACTTATCTCAGCAGAAATGAAAACATCCAAAAATGATTTGGTGTGATATCAGGCTTTAGTAAGCTAAAAGATCTTCCATATTTGCAAATGAAAAAGGAACCAATTTTCATAAAAGTAAGGTTTGCAATGATCCTAAAGGCTCAGAAAGACAATATCATCATATCAGTAAGCTGAAGTAAATGAAGGTATCTTGTATGGAGCAACAACAGAGTAGGAAAACTCTCACTTATAAGATGCAAATAGGATGATAAATCACACAAATGCAAAAGTTACTGAAAAGAAATTCTCACACAAGATTTGATAGCTAAGATAGATTGGGGCAAACACAAAGAATCAGGTAATGTGGCTCTAAAAAGAGAAATTTATTTTTTCAAAAATTTTCCAGGGGTGTGCAGTTTATAGTGGAAGATAGAGCGCATGCGCACTATTTTGAACTAGAACCTGCATAGGTTTCCGCACTGTTTTCTGCTGAAAACTACAGAGGCAAGGGAAAACTTGGAAAAAATAAATAATCAACTTTGTTTTTTAGGGATTCTTAAAATTTATCTACCCAAACTGTTCTCATATAATTCAAAATCAGAAAACTCTAAAATTCAAACTGAAAATAAAAAAAAATAAAACTAAGTTCTAGATCCCCAGTGGAGTCGTCATTTTGTTAAGCAGATTAATCCATCTTGTGGACAAGAGTGATCTCCCTAGTACTCAACGAGTAGCTAGAAACAAAAATACATTTGAAAACCTTTTTCTCTAGATTAATTGCATTTCAGAATTATTATAAGAAAGTAGAAAGGAAATGGCCCTACCTTGAAATCGAAACGTTCGATGTAGTCTTTTATCTTGTCATTCCAAAGTGGTTTCTCCAATAAGTAGAACCTGCAATCAAAGACAAGAAAAAATAGTCAAAGTATCTGCAACATATAATAATCAAGAAAAGCTAATCTAACTTACTGATCAAGGAGTATAAGTATTGATGTTATTTCAATAAGCATAAGAACAACTCAATGAGAAAAAGAGTTCCATATGTATTATCTTGAATAAAAAGAGTAATCTTACAACCTGATGCCTTGATGTTGTACAAATTTCTCCCGGGTCCTGAAAAATTGTTCCTCCTTTAGTTTGATAAGCCTTCCTCTATGAATACCAGCATGGAGTTAGGGACACAAGGGTGTAATCATTCTCATGCCAAAAACAACTTACTAGTGTAGAAATTATGCACTCTCGGGAATTTCTTCAGCAATTAACATGTATGTCTACCCTTCAACCTGAAACTTGAGCTCAATTTATAGGGAAATGGAGGTAGTTTCAGTTCCATGAAGAGAAGGATGGATTCCTCACATGAAGGGATTTGAGCTCCATGAACCAAGGGATAAGCTCCATGAGTGGAGGGATAAAGCTTGAACTGACCACGACTCTAGAAGCTTCCAGTTGGGAGAATATTCGACCAGCTAGGCTTCTAGAATTTATTTTTTCTTTTAATTTTCCTTTTGCGGGGGTGCGAAGGTAATAGTAGAAAAAAGTGCGGGGGTTGCCGCATTTTATTGACCAAACAGCAGCGCATGCGCATGGAAAGGCTAGAAAAATGATGCAGGTAGACTTTTAATGGTTTTAAAGAGCTTTTCTCCAATTCCAAGACTTGATTTCGGAACATTACGATTTTTTACTTCTAAGGGAACATGATATAGGTGGTGATAGACTCATATGAATAGTCAAATGTCATAATGGTACAACAACCCTAACACAACCATGTTGTAAAGTCCCTGCATCACTTTGTGTGATGTCTCTGCATGGGCCTCACACACCTCCAAAAAAGACTACCATTTCAAATTTTGGAGCCCCTAAAAACTAAAGAGGAACTATTAAGTCGCCAAGTCGCTAAGTCGCAAAAGTTAAACTATTGATGAAAATCGCGACTTTGCGACCTTGCGACCCCGCGACCCAAGGTCGCCAGGTCGCCAGGTCGCAAATCTCCAATTTTAACGAAAAATGCGACCCAGCGACCTAGCGACCCAGCGACCCCAGGTCACCAGGTCGCCAGGTCGCCAGGTCGCAAATTATCCAATTTAATGAAAAGCGCGACCCAGCGACCTTGCGACCTAGCGACCCCAGGTCGCTAGGTTTCCAGGTCGCAAGGTCGCAAAACTATGAAATTAACTGATTTACGACCCAACGACCCGCATTTATTGCCCGCACGTGCGACCTTCTATATAAGGGAGGTTGCCAGGTCGCATTTTACACATTCAGCGATTTGAAAGAAAATGCCTCTGACAGTTCAACTGGCGCGTTTTTCCCGGGTAAGTTGCCATTTCTTCCTGCTGTTTCCATTCTGATGCATTTCTTACCAAACCCATGTCCCCTTAGGTCTTTAAATTCTCCTTTGTCTGAGCTTTTACATTTTTAATTGTTTTGATACCCTGCTCTATCCACAAATGTCCAAACCTCACCACTTTTCTGATTCAAACCCTCATGGCCTTGTCCCTTGCTCGTAAAACCATCCTTTAGCTCTGCCTGGACTCAGCTAACTTTTAAATTCTCAAGAGGAAGGAGGGAGGAAGCTTTCGGCCGCGCGCACGCGAAAACCCCCGGCAAGCATCATCGCGACCTGCGACCCAGCGACCTAGTCGCAAGGTCGCAAGGTCGCGTCTTCCAAAATTTTCGAAGAGTTGCGACCTAGCGACCCAGCGACTTGGTCGCCAGGTCGCAAGGTCGCGTTTTTCCTCAGTGTTCGTAAGTTGCGACCCAGCGACCCAGCGACCTGGTCGCCAGGTCGCAAGGTTTCACCTAGACTCCTTTCTTGCAATCCGCGACCCAGCGACCCAGTAAACCAATAACCCAGTTTTTCATGTGTCACAGCTAAATTTCATCACTAAACTGTAACTGGTTTTATATCACCATGTCGTTCTTATCGTGGGATTCCTTTATGAATTTGACAGGTGAACTTCAAGAAGACATAGAGTGCATACCTGTGTTATCAGATTCTAGTGACATGGCGCCCCCGCTATCTCGGAGGAAGGACAAGAGAATAGTGGAAGAGATCGATGAGCTGGAAGTGGTGTCCCCACCCCCAATATACAGGGATACACTATGTACATTTACAAAGATCACAAGATATGGAACAAGCAGGATTATGGAGTCGCCATACCTAAGAGGAATTTCCGTAAGACCTCCACTGTAAATATACTTGTGGCAAGAAGTCCAAACCATATCCGTGTGGGTATCCAAATTTACATTCCCATGTCCAGAGATTATAGATTGGATCATACAAAAGACGGACCCCCAAAAGTTTGTGATCCGGGACAACAAAGGCAGAGCTTTCGCTACGCTGGTAGGCGCGGATGCTCACGTTTATTACTCACTGCCTCGCCCAGATGAGCATTTCTCTCCAGAATGGGCTATTGCTCACGCCGTTCCGATAGTTGATACTATTAGACAATGGTGGGAGGAGCCCGAGAAGTTCAAGCTCAAGAAAGACCAAGAATACCCGGTGGCAAGTCTGAGGAAGGTTTACAAATTGGTTGCCGCCATGCTTTGCAGACTTTACCGGCGCCCAGATTGCTCCACTTTCAGCGGCAGTTGGGCTACTATTATGGAGTATGTGACAACATATGGCACCCGTTTCAACTGGGCCAGCATATTGATGACTTCGATGCAAACTAAATTGAACGCGGCATTGGCCCCAGATGAAGGAATGCGTGCCGAATTTTACATGGCCTCTTACCTACTAGATGCTGTCTGCGCCAGAGTACAGTTTGAGGGATGGGCGCACAATTGAGATTCCGAGCAGTCGCATGCAATTCATCTACAAATCAAGGTATTTTGGGAGTCCAAATACAAACAGGATATAGATCAGATTTCCCAAGTATTTATCCCCTCTCTGTACAGACATTTATTTGGCCAAGACGCCAAGGAGACTCTAGTCAAAGTGGCACACTGGTTCCCTTTCCCTGGATACACCTTCATCCGAGTCTTTGGAACTTACAAGGAACCACATGCTATTGCTTGCTTTGTTACAGACAAAATGCTTATTCAGGAGGTATGCTTTCAAATGTCACACGGCTTCTCCAGCATCCTGTCTAAAGGCAAAAAGAAGTTGTGGCCCACGCTACCCCTCACCATTGGTGCATACACAGTTAAAGACTTCAGCGAAGTAGCAGCAGAAGCAGAAGCAATGAGAAGTTATCAGCTCGGGGCGCTTGAACACCGAACATATGACCCAGAGAGAATAGTTCTTGAACACTGCCTAAGAGCTAAATTCAAGTGGACTTATCAGCATCTTGAGCGCCCGGCGGAAGATGAGAGAAGGAATTGGTATAATGCTGAAAGAAAAATTTCTCCGGGAGCAGACGTGGTCCAAGAAGACCCAGATGATCAGAGCTTAGATGATAGAAGTCGTCAGTTAGGAGGTTCCTCTTCCTCTTTACTCAAGAAATCTCGAACCAACACATGGCTTACTCCATCCATCAAACAAAAGGAAGCAGAGGCAAAAGCCCAGCAAGAAAGAGAGAAGAAGATAAAAAAGGATGAGGAAGCGCACCAAAAGATTGCAACAGCAACACAAAAGAAGAAGCATGCCAAAGAGGCCAAGAAAGAAAAAGAGGGCAAGGAGGCATAGGCCGCACGAACGGCACTTGCTGCGCAGTTGGATAGCATAGTTTTAACGCCAAAGAAGGCTGAATAGGTCATGAGGGCCGAACGCCAAAAGAAAGCCGGGAATGAAGCCGGGGCCGTACCGAGCGTAAAAGAAGGGTCAGAATAGAAGCAAGCAGTGCCAGGTTTAACGCCGGCAAAAGGAAGAAGAAGAAAAGAACACAGAAGAAAGGGAGGATGACATGCTGGACGACATCGAGGTAACTCCCCTCAATATACCGCTAGGCAGTACCAAGCTCGCTGATGTTAGATCGCCCCAGGGACAGGAAGAAGATGTATTTGACCTTACCAGACTCACCTTCGACCAATTCTCTTTCAAGATCCGACAAGAGAAAAGAAGGTCACTGGCGCAAAGTCCCTCTGCCACATCCACGGTTGCAACAGGCAAAGACATAGTCCTGGATACCAGGACTAATCCTGTAATGATAGCATCGGCAGGTACTGTGTTCGCAGCAGCCACAGAAGAGAATGTGACCAGAATGAGCAGAGAAATAGTCTCTTTGCAAAATAGACTGCAAGCAGCTGAGAAGCGCGAAAAAAGAGCAGAGCAGGAGAAAGCAGAGTTGCAAGCAGAAGTTCAACTACTTCGAAACCAGGCTCCACCAGTAAATGAAGTCCCACTGGCTATCTTCAAGGAGTGTGAAGTGTTGGAAGTAACCATGAGGCAGGTGTATGGAGAAATGTTCACCATCAAACAAATAGTCACCCCACTGGTAAGAGCACGAGCAGAAACCAAGAAAAAGCACGAGCAGCTCAGGGAGGCCTCACAGGCCTTAGACAGGATGATGGGCTGGACAGTACAATACCCTCAGGCACCTGAAAATTTTCCCAAGAGGGATTGGATTCATACACAGGATGCTAAGGTTCAGCTCCGTATGGAAATACAATCTAAGGACAAACTGTCTAAGGACCTGGACAAAGTAATGTCTTCATACAACCACCTGATCAGCGGTATCGACTCGATGCACACTTTGCACCACATTCCGTCGCTTGGGGCATTGGACGAAGAGAAAACCTGGGAAAAAGTGGATCAGGACATCCAGTAATTTTTGCAGCCTATCAAGCAAGCCGCTGCTGCTCCCGAGCCCTCATCATCTCAAGAACATCTGAGTCAGTTTATTGCCACTCTAGCTCGGATTTATACCAAGCTTGCCTCGCTTTCAAACCAGATCTCACAGAAAAAGGAAACCTTAGTACCAAATGCTTTGGAATGCATGCATCGGTTGAAGGAGGAGGTTCCTCTAGTTTCCCCCATAGCGGCAGAGTACTAGACATGGCAAGATTTCCTTAAGGAGCAGAATATTGACGCCCCTAACATCAACATTGCGCGCCCATCCCCACAGCCCGGTAGCAGCAAGTCATGAGTAGCAGTTAGAGGTAGGTCGCAGATCACACCACCAGGCTAGGTCGCAGGTCACACTGCCTATCCAGGTCGCAAGTCGCACATACTAGAATAGTCGCAGGTCAAAACCTCTTCAAGGTCGCGAGGCAACTCAACAGGCAGGCAGGCAAAAATTCGGGAAGCCCAAAGGGAAAGTTTTGTGTTATAAATCTCCCCACGGGGAAAGTAATAAGGGCTTTTTCTTTTTATAAACTCAAGAGCTACATGACATTGTATCAAAAGATTATACTCTTGTGCATATGAATATAGATTCCTGCTAAAACACCCTATGGTTATGATGTGTTTTGCTGTGCGAACACTGTGTGTATTCCTTGTACAGTTTCAGATCATCCTATGATTAATGAATCTGCACTCTTCATGTCATCATTTATGCGTCATGGCTATATGTGTTGTATTAATGATGTTCATTTTATCATCTGCTCTATTAATGAATGTTAATGAACTATTTTGTTAGCATTTTGTTTTATCTTTAAGAAGGTAAAGGGATATCTCATCATAAAGAACTATTTATTTTGTGGTCAGACTACCATATAAGCATTACCCCAAAAGATGTGTTGCTAATGACATCTCCTGAGGTGTACATGCTTTATTTATAATCTTGCTACGCATAGCGTTTGATTCATGTTTAATGCATCAAATCCTGTAATCTTTGTCATGTGAATAAGTGTATGTCCGCAGGTTCAATCAGTTCCTTTTGAGACCTAAGGGAAGACGTATTAAGCGATAGCCGGACCCACACCCCGGACGGGATCCCTACTCCAAACGGTTCAAGGTCTAATTGGGACTTTCTATCGGGGAGATCCCCTACTGTTGGCCGAAAAAATTTTCCCGTCAACAGAATTGGCGCTAGAAGGAGGGCCTGAATGGCAGCCTCCCAGCATACAATGAACTTTCCATCACAAAATCCCCAAGGGGAGGTCATAAACAATGAGACTGTCCCTCCTCCTCTGGAAGATATTCCAGAGAGGGAGACTCGATATTATGAAATCACCAGGGCACAGTTGAGAGCCTTGTGCCCAGCTGCCCGCGATCTTATCAGAAACTTATGATTTATTCCAATCATGGAATACCTTGCCGACACTAGAACCCCTCCTGAGAATATCACTCGGAATGGTGCCCTTGCAAGTACCATACCCGAGCTCGTAAATATCATGTTGGAAGACCTCGGCCATGCTGTCGAGGAAGATGACCCGATTCTCCAAGAGGGCGAAGAATTTGGCGACACCGAGCCTTTCCCCGACTCCCAGCCTAACCAGACTCGGCAAAACAACAACCAGGCCCACCCCCCACCCGGGGATGGTGAGGAAGACAGAGGCCGAGGAAATGTAGATGGGGGAAATAGGGCTCGTAGAAATGAAGGAGAAAGGAATAGAGCTCGCAGGAATGAAGAAGAAGGAAATAGAGGCCGAGGGGCCGGAGGTAGAGGAGATAGGGGCTGATGCCAAGAAAACCAAGCTCGCAACCGTCACCCAAACCCAATGAGGCCTCCTGTCCACAACTTGGGATATCTTAGATATTTTCTTCACTGTGGGAGACACCAAGACGAACACTCCCGTCATGAGTCAGAAGCATCGGTCTCAGGTTCGGGAGGTGAATATGAACATGAGTTTAGGCAACACCAGTGGGCTAGGAGAGTGCAACCCCTAGCCTGGATGGCTCAATCCCCATTAAATCTTTTGGGCCC
Source organism: Pinus albicaulis (assembly GCA_034641835.2). Taxonomy (NCBI): domain Eukaryota; kingdom Viridiplantae; phylum Streptophyta; class Pinopsida; order Pinales; family Pinaceae; genus Pinus; species Pinus albicaulis. The sequence continues at coordinate 283,432,508 of CM076584.1, read as the reverse complement.
ACTCCACGATCTGCCTAGGCATCGGGAGAAACACCTCCCCAAGTTTGACCCTGAGAAAGGCACCTTAGCTGAAGATCATATCAGCAGCTTCTATTTGTCTCTGCAAATCATGAGAGTCCAGTCTGATGATGTCGCGTGTCTACTGTTTCCCCATACTCTCGAAAAAAAAGCGGCCACATGGTACCGCTCTCTCCCCAGTGCTTCTATCACTTCATGGGACCAATTCTGTCGCATCTTCCTGCAAAAGTTTTCAGAAGATAAAACTTCGTCCATGCTTCTCATGGAATTGAGCACTATCAAGTGTCATAAAAAGGAGAAGGTTAAGGATTTCAACCAGCGCTTCGCTACCATATTGTAGAAGTTTCCCCCGAACCTGGCGTTGGATGACTCAATCACCATTGACTACTATACCAAGGCTCTCCCTAGAGACCTTTCCGTTTTCGTCAAACGTGAAGCCCGCGCTACCCTTACGGCCAATTACGAGGCTTCTCTCACTGTGGAGAAAGACATGCTTTCGATAGGAGCCATCGATCACAAAGGGAGAGATGATCACAAGCCTAACACCAAAAGGGGTCAGTCCTCCACTCCTAAGACCACCGATAGGGATAAAGATACATTTGATTTTGAAAGCATAGAAAAACCCTCAAGCTCTTAACGAATGAAGTCACTGACTTAAGGAGAAAGGGCACAGAATCCACAACTAGCACTAAACCATCCAAACCTTTCTTTAGAAAAAAGTAATCCCAACACTAACAGACCTTCGTCTAACACAAATACTGCTCTCAATGTGGAAGAGATAGGGAAAGATAATTTTTGTTCTTTCCACCAAGCTGCCCACTCTGAAAAAACATGCCCTCAATGGATTGGCAGCATGACAGCAGTAGTTAATCAGCTTTTAGATGACCAAACTCCAGGGGATGTGACGGAGGATGATGTTTCAGATCACGATGAGGATCCGCCCTCAAACGAAGAACCAGGATCCTCTATCCTTTCTTTTGACATAATCCGAGGTGGGGAAAACCTTACCTCCATTGATATCAACATGGCAGATGCTCCCAAAGATCAGCCCGTGCGGAATTATAGCCTCAGAAGCAAAGGACCTGTTCCCGAGCAATCCTATGAAGACAAGAAAAGGGCTTTCCTAAGGAAAATCCTGCCCCCAGGAAACGGAAAACAATCTGTCCTGGAGAAGCTCCCCAACAACACTACCCGAGCGAGTCAAAAGAGCAAACTTTCGACAGAATCCTCTAAGACCTCCGCCGAGCCTAGCCCTCAACCAGAGCCCAGCTATAACATTGTTGAAGATATGAAGAAAACAAGAGCAAACATTTCTCTCTATGAGCTGGCCCGCATTACTAATCAAAAAGAGCTCATTCTTAAGGCTTTCGCAAATACTTCAACTACGAAGACTGTGAACAACACGTCTGCGCAAGCCGGACCAGATGTACAGTCCATAGTAAACGCCATCAATACCAACTCAAGAGGATCCACACCTCCTTTCCTTTTGTCCTTCGAGATTTTTAACTTCAACGTCCACAACTGTCTAGTTGACTCCGGTGCCTCAACAAACGTCATGCCCCTATCCGTCTGTAAAAAGCTGAACATTCACCTGGAGAAAAATGACGCAAAGATTATACAACTTGACAGATCACAAGTACCAGCCATAGGAGAGTTGAAAAATGTCATCATCCGCTTGTCGTCAGACTCTAGGGTCCATCAATGCATTGACATTGTGGTTGTCGACATCCCGGAAGCATACGGACTATTGCTTAGTAGGGACTGGTCCAGCAAGTTACAAGGTTATTTCACCACCGACTGGTCCCACTTGTGGCTTCCTTACAAGGGGCGGAATAATCAAATCAGGGTAGAAAGTGAACCTTATATGAAACACACCATCACTGATTTGGATGCCATTAATGAACCCATCAGCTTCGCACAAGAAGAACTTGGTATGTGTTTTCTGGAAGCCTTATTCGGATGCTACCAACCCCCTCAGTCTTCTGTAGGCCCCGAGATCCAATCTGAACTAGCACTTGTCACGGAGGAGCAAGTCACTTCTGTCTCACACTCAACTGAGACCCCTCCCCTACCTACTACCCCGAAGGAGCCGGAAAGTGACATGTGGACCTTGTATTATGACGGTTCCAAGACCCATGACGGAGCTGGTGCTGGTTGCATATTGCTTGACCCCCACAAGAATAAATACTTAATCTCATGCCGGCTAGAATTCCAGTGCACTAACAACACTGCTGAGTATGAAGCGTTAATCCTTGGACTTAATAAAGCACTGGATTTGCAGGTAAAATGCTTACAGGTAATTGGTGATTCCGAGATTATCACCCGCCAGGTACGCAACACTATTCACTGTTTATCTCCACATTTAAAGGCATATCAACAAGAGGTATGGCGATTGATTTCTAGTTTTGATGCATTTGGAATTAAATCTGTCCTTAGGATGCACAATGCAGCAGCTGATACTCTGGCTAATGCTGTTGCTAGATTTACCCCCTTAAGGGACAGTTTTTCTATTGAAGTTGTATATAGACCCTCTGTGCCAGACAACATTTCTAATTTACGTGTTTTTAACGATGATCAACAGATTTTGGACTTTATGTGCAATGCTGAAGTGTTAAAGGACGCGGCAATAGACGAGGAAGAGCACGAGCATGCTTTACAGAGAGAGCATGATGAACGCAAAGAGAACATTATGCCCAAGGGGGTGGTGTCACTATAAAAGCTCTTTGATCTGCAAAGCCGATTCCGCAGGCCTCCGAACACCAAATTGCAAAGTTCCATATTGGCACATCGGCAAGTGAACTTGGGATCAGATGAGAACCCAAAGTTCGTTAACCTCGGCAAAGACTGTAGTGATGAGGAGGCACGAGCCTTCACCCAGTTATTCCGTAAGTATCGCGATGTATTCGCTTGTACATATGAAGATCTACGTACATACGATACCCGTATCATTCAGCATGTAATACCCATGAGGGAAGGCGTTAAACCCTTCCAACAGAAACTCAGGAAAGTGCATCCAACGTTGGAGCCAATGATTCTAAAGGAACTTAAGAAGCTCCTGGATGCACGCATTATTTTCAAAGTTCGTCACTCCACGTGGGTGTCAAATTTGGTACCCGTACGAAAGAAGTCTGGCGAGATCTGCTTGTGTGTAGATTTCCGTAATCTGAACTGGGCCTCAAACAAAGACAACTACCTGGTGCCCCCCATGGAACAGATATTACAAGCTGTGTCTAGATCTGAGATGTTCTCCCTATTAGACGGCTTCTCCGGCTATAACCAGGTGCTGGTGGCTGAGCCCGACAGACTGAAAACCACCTTCCGGACAAAATGGGGAACCTTTGCTTTCAGACATATGCCCTTTGGCTTGATCAATGCGGGGGAAACTTTCCAACGAGCCATGGATATAGCCTTCCGTGGTTTAATAGGGCAAAGCGTGGTGGTCTATTTGGACGACGTCACTGTATTTTCAAAACGCAGGGGCGATCATTTACGCCACCTCAAGCAAATCTTCGAGAGGTGCAGGAGATACGGAATATCGCTCAACCCTAAAAAGAGTGTTTTTGCTGTGGCAGAGGGAAACTTGCTAGGCCACATTATCACTAAGCAAGGCATTGTGGTTGATCCAGAACGGGCGAAAGCCATTGCTCAGATTCCTCCCCCAAGCAACAAGAAAGCGATGCAATCCTTCCTGGGGAAAATTAATTTTGTCCGTAAATTCATTTCAGATTTCGCCCAGATAGTCAAACCACTACAGGGAATGATTAAAAAGAATGCTGTATTCCAATGGAATTCCCCAGAGAGAGAGGCCTTCGATAAAATCAAAAGGGCTATAGCTGAAACTCCTTCCCTCCAAAGTCCAGATTTTGATAAAGGTTTCATCCTGTACACTTTTGCTTCAGACTCCTCGCTTGCGGCTGTCCTCACGCAGAAAGATGATAACAACGATGAACGACCCATTTCTTTCATGAGTACTGGTTTACAAGGAGCTGAGTTGAATTACCCAGAAATTGACAAGCAAGCCTATGCGGTCTACAAGGCCGTAAAACATTTTAGGCCCTACATCTTGAAAAATCACGTCACGGTTTTTGTGCCACACCCAGCGGTCCGCTCACTTTTCGTGTAGCAAGAGCTAGGCAAAAGGCGGGGCAACTGGATGGCGTGTTTGCAAGAATACGATCTAGAGTTCAAACCAGCACATACCGTTAAAGGACAGGGCTTATGTCAAATGGCCGCGGAGGCTGCAAGTGCTCATGAAATTGAAGAGGAATGTTGGGAACAAGAGATCGACATGTATCAAAGTGACCATGTGCCTCAGCAAAGTAGCCCTTCTTGGTATTCCGACATTTCAAGATATTTGGCCCAAGGCACCATGGACCCTGCTCTTACATCCCGACAGAAACGCGCAATCAGACTCAAAGCAGCATCCCACCAACTGATCCAAGGTAAGTTGTTCAAGAAACACCACGATGGGGTCCTGTTACGCTGCTTGGAAACTGACGAAGCGCAGAAAATCTTAACTGAGTTGCATGACGGACCAACTGGAGGTCATTTTGCTGGAGATACTACTGCCCATAAGATAATGCGCGCAGGATACTATTGGCCTACTCTTTTTAGAGATGCACACGCATATGTTCGGAAATGCATTCAATGCCAGAAGTTCGCCAATCGAGAAGCATGGCCAGCTGCCCCTTTACTCACAGTAGCAGTAGAGGAACCTTTCCAACAGTGGGGTTTGGATGTAATTGGTGAAATCACGCCTCACTCTTCTAAACAACATCGGTATATCCTTACAGCTACTGATTACTTCACCAGGTGGGTCGAAGCGATGCCTTTACGCCGAATCAACGATCAAGAGGTAATAGAATTCCTCATGCATTCCATCATTACCAGGTTTGGCGTTCCAACTTCTCTAGTTTTCGATAATGCGACTTATTTCTCATCTTTTAATTTATATGATTTTGCGCTGGAAAATGGTATTAGTCTGAAACATTCTGAAAATTACTATCCCCAGGGAAATGGATTAGCTGAGTCTACTAACAAGAATCTTATCCATATTATTAAAAATACCCTGCTATCCCACCAGCGCAACTGGCACAATGCCCTTCACAATGCACTATGGGCTGACCGTATCACTCCCAAGTCCTCTTTAGGCACCTCCCCATTTTTCCTCGTGTATGGAAAAGAAGCTGTTCTCCCTTCTCATCTATCTCTCCCGACCCTCCAACTGTCCCAAGAATGTCATGGTACCCCGTGTCCCACCTTACAGACTCAAATCGATACCTTGCTGAAGTTGGAGGAAGAAAGGCAAAAGACCCAGGAAAAGTTTGCCATCCATCAGAGCCGAATCAAAAGATGGTTTGATAAAAGGTCCGTAGGGAAATTTTTTTTTGAAGTAGGAGACCTGGTCCTTAAGTGGGATAAAGCCCATGAGGAAAAGGGGAAGCATACCAAGTTCCAAGCACTTTGGACAGGCCCTTTCCAAATTAATGAGAAGATAGGATCACACACATTCAGATTGCAAACCCTTGATGGACGAGTCGAGGTCCTCCCGGTAAACGGGCATGACCTCAAACACTATTTCACTTAGCAGCCCCTTGAGGGCTATCTTGTTTTGTACCATAGTTTCTTGTCTCACCTTTGTTTCAAAAATAAAATAAAATAAAATAAAATAAAAGTTTAAAGGAAGGATTTGTTAGAGCCACGCAATTGGCATAATGCAACAGGTTCTACGCTGATGGAAAGCCTTTCCGATAAACTCAAAGGTGGCAAAAGCTTGCTTGTTCTCCGCATCTAAAGGTAGCATATCACCGAGCTCGAGTCATCAAGAGGGAAAGCTTACCTCGCCAGTCTGAGAGGGTGTCCACAAAAGAGAATGCAGTATAAGTGGTAACCAGACCAGAAGGGAAAAGAGGTACTCTAGGCTACGACAGGGTATCTGGGAAAAACCAAAGTCCTCATACCAGACCAGGAACAACCTCTCTACAAGCAAAATAGGTCGGGATCCCTCATCCGCCCAGGCTAAATTGCCATCTCAAAATAAGTGCCACGAGCACATCTAAATAAGTGCCTCAGGCACATTCAAAATAAGTGAAATAGCACACTAATAAAGGGTAAAGGATTGAGAAAGGCTTCTTGCGCAGAGAGGTGACGTAACGACTCCGTCGGGGTACTGACCAGGCTCGCTGGCAGCGGAGCAACGTTCACGATTCCTAGGCAGTGACTCCGCCGGGACCGAGAGGTTCGCTGGCAGCGGAGCAACACGATGAGGACAAAATAATCGTACCAGACCCTGTAGTTGCCTGGAGTTCTCCAACCCTTCCAGTTCGGAGACCTGAAGAAATGAAGTTGGTTGAATGGCGCCCAAACAGGCCAGCAGATCGAGCAATCCAGCTAGGTGCCAAAGGTCGGGAGATGTCAACCATAAGGTAAAAGAAAACAGTCAGCATAGGCACCTCCCTCCCCCCACCAAGACTAACCATCAGCAGAGACTCTGAGTTCGTCCAGTGAATCGCCATTTGTTGTAGCCCCTACAACACCCTCCAAAAAAGACTACCATTTCAAATTTTGGAGCCCCTAAAAACTAAAGAGGAACTATTAAGTCGCCAAGTCGCTAAGTCGCAAAAGTTAAACTATTGATGAAAATCGCGACTTTGCGACCTTGCGACCCCGCGACCCAAGGTCGCCAGGTCGCCAGGTCGCAAATCTCCAATTTTAACGAAAAATGCGACCCAGCGACCTAGCGACCCAGCGACCCCAGGTCGCCAGGTCGCCAGGTCGCCAGGTCGCAAATTATCCAATTTAATGAAAAGCGCGACCCAGCGACCTAGCGACCCAGCGACCCCAGGTCGCTAGGTCGCCAGGTCGCAAGGTCGCAAAACTATGAAATTAACTGATTTACGACCCAACGACCCGCATTTATTGCCCGCACGTGCGACCTTCTATATAAGGGAGGTTGCCAGGTCGCATTTTACACATTCAGCGATTTGAAAGAAAATGCCTCTGACAGTTCAACTGGCGCGTTTTTCCCGGGTAAGTTGCCATTTCTTCCTGCTGTTTCCATTCTGATGCATTTCTTACCAAACCCATGTCCCCTTAGGTCTTTAAATTCTCCTTTGTCTGAGCTTTTACATTTTTAATTGTTTTGATACCCTGCTCTATCCACAAATGTCCAAACCTCACCACTTTTCTGATTCAAACCCTCATGGCCTTGTCCCTTGCTCGTAAAACCATCCTTTAGCTCTGCCTGGACTCAGCTAACTTTTAAATTCTCAAGAGGAAGGAGGGAGGAAGCTTTCGGCCGCGCGCGCGCGAAAACCCCCGGCAAGCATCATCGCGACCTGCGACCCAGCGACCTAGTCGCAAGGTCGCAAGGTCGCGTCTTCCAAAATTTTCGAAGAGTTGCGACCTAGCGACCCAGCGACTTGGTCGCCAGGTCGCAAGGTCGCGTTTTTCCTCAGTGTTCGTAAGTTGCGACCCAGCGACCCAGCGACCTGGTCGCCAGGTCGCAAGGTTTCACCTAGACTCCTTTCTTGCAATCCGCGACCCAGCGACCCAGTAAACCAATAACCCAGTTTTTCATGTGTCACAGCTAAATTTCATCACTAAACTGTAACTGGTTTTATATCACCATGTCGTTCTTATCGTGGGATTCCTTTATGAATTTGACAGGTGAACTTCAAGAAGACATAGAGTGCATACCTGTGTTATCAGATTCTAGTGACATGGCGCCCCCGCTATCTCGGAGGAAGGACAAGAGAATAGTGGAAGAGATCGATGAGCTGGAAGTGGTGTCCCCACCCCCAATATACAGGGATACACTATGTACATTTACAAAAGAAGACAGCATGCGGTGGTACCAAGTATATCATGAGTTCGCCATACCGGAAGAGGAATTTCCAGAAGATCTCCCAGACCGGGAAATATACTTGGCGGTGAAGAAGTCCAAACTACATATGGCAGGGGCACATCCAGCCATATTCCCATGTCCAGAGGTTATAGATTGGATCATACAAAAGACGGACCCCAAGAAGTTTGTGATCCGGGACAACGAAGGCAGAGCTTTCCCTACACTGGTAGGCTCGGATGCTCACGTTTATTACTCACTGCCTCGCCCAGATGAGCATTTCTCTCCAGAATGGTCTAATGCTCACGCCGTTCTGATATTTGATACTATTAGACAATGGTGGGAGGAGCCCGAGAAGTTCAAGGTCAAGAAGGACCAAGAATACCCGGTGGCGAGCCTGAGGAAGGTTTATAAATTGGTTGCCTCCATGCTTTGCAGACTTTATGGGCGCCCAGATTGCTCCACTTTCAGCGGCAATTGGGCTACTATCATGGAGTATGTGACAACATATGGCACCCGTTTTAACTGGGCCGGCATATTGATGACTTCGATGCAGACCAACTTGAACGCGGCACTGGTCCCAGATGAAGGAATGCCTACCGAATTTTACATGGCCTCTTACCTACTAGACGCTGTCTGCGCAAGAGTACAATTTGAGGGATGGGCGCACAACTGGGATTCCGAGCAGTCACGCGCAATTCATCTGCAAACCAAGGTATTTTGGGAGTCCAAATACAAACAGGATATAGATCAGATTTCCCAAGTATTTATCCCCTCTCTGTACAGACATTTATTTGGCCAAGACGCCCCCTGCATGTCTTGGCGGGCCAAGGAGACTCTAGTCAAAGTGGCACACTGGTTCCCTTTCCATGGATACACCTTCATCTGAGTCTTTGGAACTTACAAGGCACCACATGCTATGCCTCGCTTTGTTACAGACAAAATGCTTATGCAGGAGGTGTGCTTTCAAATGTCGCACGGCTTCTCCAGCATCCTGTCTAAAGGCAAAAAGAAGCCGTGGCCAACGCTACCCCTCACCATTGGTGCGTACACAGTTAAAGACTTCAGGGAAGTAGCAGCGGAAGCAGAAGCAATGAGAAGTTATCAACTCGGGGCGCTTGAACACCGAACATATGACCCAGAGAGAATAGTTCCTGAACATTGCCTAAAAGCTAAATTCAAGTGGACTTATTAGCATATTGAGCGCCCGACAGAAGATGAGAGAAGGAACTGGTATAACGCTGAAAGAAAATCTGCTCCAGGAGTAAACGTGGTCCAAGAAAATCCAGATGATCAGGACCTAGAAGACAGAAGTCGGCAGGTAGGAGGATCCTCTTCCTCCTTACCCAAAAAATCTCGGACCAACACAGGGCTTATCACATCTATCAAACAGAAAGAAGCAGAAGAAAAAGCCCAGCAAGAAAGAGAGAAGAAGATAAAAGAGGATGAGGAAGCACGCCAAAAGAGTGCGACAGCAGCATAGAAGAAGAAGCAGGTCAAGGAGGCCAGGAAAGAAAAGGAGGGAAAGGAGGCAGAGGCCGCAGCGGAACGGGCACTTAAGGCAAAGCTGGATAAAGTAGAAGCTGAACGCCAAAAGAAGTCCGAATAGGTTGCGGAGGCTGAACGCCAAAAGAAAGCTGAATAGGCTGCTGCAGCTGAGCAGAAGAAGAAGGCCGAAATAGAAGCAGCAGCAGAAGCTGAACGCCGGCGAAAGGAAGAAGAAGAAAAGAACATAGAAGAAAGGGAGGATGACATGCTGGACGACCTCGAGGTAAATCCCCTCGATATACCTCTGGGCAGTACCAAGCTCTTTGATGTTAGATCGCCCCAGGGACGGGAAGAGGATGTATTTGACCTTACCAGACTCACATTCGATCAGTTCTCTTTCAAAATCCGTCAAGAGAAGAGGAGGTCACTGGCGCAAAGTCCCTCTGCCACGTCCACAGTGGCAACAGGCAAAGACATAGTCCTTGATACCAGGACTAATCCTGTAATGATAGCATCAGCGGGTACTGCTTTCGCCGCAGCTACGGAAGAGAATGTAACCAGAATGAGTAGAGAAATAGTCTCTCTACAAAATAGACTGCAAGCAGCTGAGCAACGCGAGAAGAGAACAGAGCAAGAGAAAGCAGAATTGCAAGCAGAAGTTCAACAACTTCGAAACCAGACTCCACCAGTAAATGAAGTCCCACTGGCCATTTTCAAGGAGTGTGAAGTGTTGGAAGTGACCATGAGGCAAGTGTATGGTGAAATGTTCACCATCAAACAAACAGTCACCCCACTGGCAAGATCACGAGCAGAAACCAGGCAAAGACACGAGCAGCTCAGGGAGGCTTCACAGGCCTTAGACAGGATGATGGGCTGGACAATACAGTGCCCTCAGGCACCTGAAAAATTTCCTAAGAGGGACTGGATTCACACGCAGGATGCAAAGGTTCAGCTCCGCATGGCGATACAATCTAAAGACAAACTGTCTAAGGACCTGGACAAAGTAATGTCCTCGTACAACCACCTGATCAGCGGTATCGACTCAATGCATACTTTGCACCACATTCCATCGCTTGGGGCATTGGACGAAGAGAAAACCTGGGAACAAGTGGACCAGGACATCCAATCATTTTTGCAGCCTATCAAGTAAGCCGCTGCTGATCCAGAGCCCTCAGCATCTCAAGAGCATCTGAGTCAGTTTATTGGCACTCCAGCGCGGATTTATACCAATCTTGCCTCGCTTTCAAATCAGATCGCACAGAAAAGGGAAACCTTAGTACCAAATGCGTTGGAATGTATGCATCGATTGAAGGAGGAGGTCCCTCTGGTTTCCCCCATAGCGGCAGAGTACCGGACATGGCAGGATTTTCTCAAGGAGCAACAGATTGACGTCCCTGACATTAACATTACGCGTCCATCTCCACAGCCCTGTAGCAGCAAGTCATGAGCAGCAGTTAGAGCTAGGTCGCAAGTCGCACCAACAGATGTGTCGCAAGCTCCACCCATGAGGATAGCTCAGGCCGCACCGCCTACCTAGGTCGCAAGTCGCGCATACTGCATGTCACAGACGTGAATCTTCTTCGAGGTCGCGAGGCAACTCAACAGCCGGGCAGTGAAAATTTAGAAACCCAAAGGGCAGGCGTGCTTGGTGCTATAAAACTACCTTCACCTACGTGAAAAAGATACATGGGCTTTTCTTTTTTGGAAACTCAAGAGCTACATGCAATTGTATTGAAAGATTATACACTTGAGCATATGAATATAGATTCTTTTTAAAACACCCTATGGTTATGATGTGTTTTGCTGTGCGAACACTATGTGTATTCCTCGTACAGTTTCAGAACATCCTATGATTAATGAAGCTGCACTCTTAATGTTATCATTTATGCGTCATGGCTACTTGTGTTGTATCAATGATGTTCATTTTATCATCTGTTCTATTAATGAATGTTAATGAACTATTTTGTTAGCATTTCGTTTTATCTTTCAGGAAGTAAAGGGTTATCTTATCATAAAGAACTATTTCTTTTGTGATCAGACTACCTCATAAGCATTACCCCCCAAAAGATGTGTTGCTAATGACATCTCTTGAGGTGTATGTGTTTTATCTATAATCTTGCTATGCATAGTGTTTGATTCATGTTTAATACATCAATCCTGTATTCTGTATCATGTGAATAAGTGTACGTCCGCAGGTTCAAACAGGTTCTTTTGAGACCGAAGGGAAGTCATCTTAAGCAGTAGCCGGACCCACACCCCGGACGGGATCCCTATTCCAAACGGTTCAAGGTCTAATTGGGACTTTCTATCGGGGAGATCCCCTACTGTTGGCCGGACAATTTTTCCCCGTCAACACCCCTATCACCCTTCAGGATTCTACAACGATTAACATAACTCCTGTAGTAGCGTCAGCTAATGTGACCAAGAAAACCAACAAAAAAGGGAAGAAAATCAAAAACTCCAACATACCTAGGGCATTACAACCTTATGCATTATGTGATATCGTATGCCATCCTACCAAAATTTTCTTAGATTTAGATGAATTAAAACCTCTTCCAAGCACCAAAATAAATGTCGTGGCCTCAAGTTCCCATAAAAATGAATAAGCCATGAAAAATATAGGGAAAGCATTGCGCACCAACCACACATGATCCATATGCAACTGTTATGGGCACTACACCCATCATTTCCTAGAGATGCCAAGATACATGGATGCCCTCCAAGCCCTAGAGCAATCATACCAGCAGGACCCCTTAGATCCACCCATGAAAATGGACGAGGGAGAACCTAGAACCATATTGTACCTACAAGAGGAGCCTACATCCTGCTCATATAGAGTTACCCCAACAGACCAAATACAAAAGATGGAGGCCACTCGCTCGGCCCCAATTTGCGCATTATGTGTCTAGCTAGACCACTTAGTCACACAGTGTCCTGAGTTAAGGGAATTTAACTGTTGTTACCAAATCCCTCATGTTTCCCAAAGAAACTTTGTTCAGCATCAACGACATGCGTGTTATATTTGCTGAAGCAACCACCATATGCGTCGTTGTCCCCACATCCATCGGTTCTGGTATAAGTTGGATTTCATGCAATTCTTTGTCACTAAAATCTCTGACTTGGTCGGCTCAGACACGGAATCCGCAAATAGTACCACCACCCAAGGGACAAAAAAAACAAGGACCATATTATATGTGTATGAGGAGAGGTTTTGGTTCATGTTGGATTTCATACGATGCTTCATCGCTAAAAATATGACTTGTTCGGCTCAGACACGGAATCTGCAAACAGTACCACCACCCAAGGGACGAAAACAACAAGGACCATATTATATGTGTTTGAGGAGAGATAGTCACCTGAACTACCACCTCCCCCCCATTATTGCGCTAAAGCTCTTATCCAACTCTGTGCACTCTGCGATGAATGAGATCACTTCATCATTGACTGTGAAGCCCTAGAGCTATTTAAGAGATGGTATCCATTCAACCCTGTATACTATGACGACTTACGAGAAGTCCAGTATTCATGTCGAGTGTGTTCAGGTGACCACCCAATTTTTCGTTGTCCCTATATCCCCCAATTCCATTCAGATTTAAACAGTTGATAGGCCATAGTATGCCTCGCCCCAGTAGACATATCAGATTCATAATTCATGGAAATTTTGGCAATGCAAGAAAATGTGGCAACCAGGTCCATTTTCTTCATGTCAGCTGAAAATAGGCTGACACAGGGGCATATCATCACCCCCAAGCACTACCCACAGATAAGCCCAACCTGCACATTATGCGACACACGTAACCACTTGGTCACCCAATTCCCAGACTTAATATCATTCTGCAAATGGTACCCAATCACTCTAGTAGTCCAAAGAGAATGGAGAACTAGTGGAAAACAATCTTGTCTAGTTTTTCATGAAAACCATTAGACTCGACATTGTACTTACATCTACCAGTTTCAACCTTTGGTAGAAACCATACGGTCATTAGCTACCCAATATTTGGATATAACTGGTCTATAACCAAGGAAGCCTAATGAAACGTAGTCTGCCCCCCATCGTTACCAACACATTAGGAAAGCTAAGATGATCCATCATCCTATTTGAAAGCAAAACCAACCAAGTACGACATGTGGGATGTGCGAGATAAACAAGCACAAAGTCAATCAATGTTAGGAACTCAAGAAGCTCACTGATAGTCTTCACATGGTCACCACTATCCCATTTATCAATCTCTCCATTAAAGAGAAGATCACACATCGCTGTTGCAGGATTTGCTCACAATTCCACCATACGATGGATTGTGAATACCTCCCAAGGCTACAAGTGGCAAGGGCAACTTTTATTCTGAACTCCCAAAAAGAGCTAGACCAAACAAAAAAAAAAAATCGGAGATGGCAGAAGTGAAAACATGCCCCAATGCCCAATCATCTCCGAGCGTCCACTTCGAGCACAAAGAGTAGCGTTGGTTCTCATACCATCTAATCGATAAGAACCTTGAAACCATGCACCATTTTCATGTCACAATCATGAAACAACATTTTCCCCCTTAATGGAAACATTTAGGCACCTCTGCACTCAACACAACTTCCAAATCCAGGAAAGTGCGAGTACCCTTAGTACGTCGTGAGAAACATAAGCTTGCTCTCATACAAGCCACCACAATGGAAATTCCTCCGCCATCCAACGTCGATGACACACAACACCACATACGATTCATCTCATCATGCATGGGAACCATGACTCGTGTTGTCTTCTCATCTCTCATTGGTGTCAAGACCACTACAACTACAATGGTAGTTGTACCATTGACGGTGAAAACTAAACCAGTCTGCACTGTGTTGACCTCGTCTGGTTCAACAACATCAACTATGGAATCCTATTCGTGTATGTCAACCAAATCTATTAGGCTAGAACCAAATCCTGACGGCCTCACACAAACCAACTCCCCCTTAGATGCCTTGTTCCATTCAGACGAGGATATTCTAGAGGCCATGACAAAACCAAATTATCCATGGGATGCAATGCATCATTGCTCATTTTTTCTTCGAGAAAAAACAATCGGTCCTAACAACCTATAAAACCAAGAGATATATGCCATATAATCAAAATACTTTCTCCCATATGGGAAGGTAGACTAGTTCAAAAATCCCATCCTGTCACCTGACGCATTCGAAGAAGGGAACATGTCATATATTTCACCAACCATCAAGGTAAATATATTGAGAAAACTAGGAAAAATCAAAGAAATCTCACTGGGGGCAGCATGCTCCCCAGACAAAGTAATCACTTTCACAAACTTGCTACAAGAGTACAGAGACATATTTGCATGGAATTATTCAGAAATTTTGGGGCTTAGCCCCACTATCATAGAGAACCATATTGACACCTAGCCTGACATATCATCGGTAGGCCAGAAACAATGTCAATTGCACCCATCTAAGGCATAAGTGATCAAGTGAGAAATCGACAAGCTTCACAAAGTCAGGTTTAATTACCCAATTGATTACACATCGTGGATTTCCAACCCTGTTCCTATCATGAAAAAATAGGGTACCATACCTCGTTCATTGACTAAGTCATTGATTCTTGCGTCGGTCATGAGGCCATGTCCTTTATGGACGGGTTATCACGGTATAACCAAATTCAAATCCGACATACCAATCGATACAAAACAAATTCACCATCCCTTAGGGCACATTCGCATACCAGGTTATGCCATTTGGTATTAAAAATGATGGAGCCACCTTCCAACGGGCCATGAACTATATCTTCCATGAACTAGCCCACCTTATTCTAGCTTACTTGGATGAGCTCACCGTTTGATCCAAGAAGTGAAGTGATCATCTAGAGTATTTACATTTGGTATTCCAAAGATGTCGACATTACAACCTATGCTTAAACCCTCTCAAGTGTGTCTTGTACATCAACGCAGGTTGACTATTAGGATTTATCATGTCCCAACAAGGGATTCGGGTGGACCCCCTCAAGTTCTAGGTTATCAAAGAGGTGCCACCACCAAAAAACCTCAAGAAACTTCAAAGCTTGTAGGGGAAAGCTAACTTCTTGAGATGCTTTGTCCCAAATTACTCCACTTGCACGTAAGTATTCTTGCGCCTGCTCTACCAGGATATCCCTTTTAAATGGGATGATCAAGCCCAAAAATCATTTGAGGTGATACGAGACACATTCTCTTTAGCCCTGTTGATCAGCCCACTAAATTATGACAAAGATTACACCTTATACTTGTCAACATCAAGAACTTCCATAGCCGGGGTGTTAGTCAAAGATGGACCTGATAGTAAAGAACACGTAATTTATTACGTCAGTAAGAACTTATCAAGCCCCACCTTAAGATATGAACTTGAAGAAAAAATAGCCCTGGCCCTTATACACGCATTAAAAAATCTTCAACACTACATTATCCTACAGAATACAACAATGGTAGTAGCTATCAACCCCATGAGATACCCACTAACCCGCCATCTGATGAACCACAAGTACGCTTGCTGGGTAGTCATACTACAGGAATTTGACCTGCAGTTTATCTCCCCCAAGAGAAAAAAAGCTTTTATCTTAGCTAAGTTCATCACTGACCTCCCAAGTCAGACTAAAGGATCCCCAGTCAATGACTCCGTACCTGACGGACATCTATTTCTAGTGACAACTGATGACCCTTGGTACAATGATATCCTATTATTTTTAAGAACCCAAAATTTTAATTCGAAGCTCACACGTGATGACCAAAGGTGCATACGCCACCAGGCCCCCTGATACCTCCTCATGGGAGATGTCCTTTATCGACAAGGCGTCGATACTATCCTACGATGATGCCTCACACATGACCAAGCTGAGTAAGCACTAAATGATTTTCATAGTGGAGCTTGCGGTGACCACCTCTCTAGGATGGATACCACCCAAAAATTCCTACACCCATGTTATTTCTGGCCCACCTTATTCAACGATTGCATTCAGGCAGTCAAAAGGTGTGATTGATGCCAACGCTTCGCCCACAAGGCAAGAACACCTCCCGCTCCTCTACACCCGGTCATCGTAGCCGGTCCCTTTTGCAAATGGGGAATCAACTTTATGACTTGTGAACCTACATCTTCTGGCAACCACAAAAAATAATTGTAGCCATCAGCTATTTTACTAAGTGGGCCTGACAACATGGCAGAAACCGTTGCACATTTTTTGTTCAATCATGTCATCACAAGATTTGGTGTGCCTAAGGTGTCAGTCTTCGATCACGAAAATAATTTCAAAAACGAAATATTCCAAGAGATATCTCATCACCTAGGATTCACACATGAATTCACATCACCATACTATCCTCATTCTAATGGATAGGTAAAAGTTTTCAACAAAGTGCTTAAAAAAATGTTACAACATATGGTGAATAACCATAAGACAAACTTTCACCACATGTTTTTTTAGCCATGTGGGCATATTGCAAGTTGACAGTTAAAACCTCAATAGGATTCACATCTTTCCAATTGGTATACAGGGTTGAAGCTGTGATTCCCATGGAACATGAAATCCCCAACTTACACGCAGTCATCGAACTCCTCAGCGATACCCAGCCTTTAGAACAATGATTGGTACAGTTAGAAATTGTTGATGAAAATCGACGAGAGTCGCTCCAACATAATGAGGCACATAAAAAACGGGTAAAAGCATCATTCGTCCGCAACATCACCCCTCGTTCATTTATGGAGGGAGAGTTGGTCCTCTGCTATGATGTTGCAAAATAAGCCTTAGGACCCGGGAATTTTGAAACATTATGGAACAGTCCATACATCATAAAACATTGCCTCCTTAAGGGGGCATAAATCCTGTCAGAGTTCGATGGTACATGCCTAGCTAACCTCATCAATGGGCTCTACCTCAAAAAATTTAACCCATAAGGGCAGGAGGTCTTGGCCTTAGAGATAAGATGCATGTAGCACAATTTTTAAGATGATCACAATCATCAAGGAATTGTTATAAAAAATTCTTTGGTGTCACAGATGTATTGTCCCCCCATCCACTATTTTGGAATCGTTGATGGAGCCTCACGATGGTCACAAAATCTAGCAGTAGCCGCTTGGGCCATATACCACCCTGACCGATTGTCATTTCTCACCAAAAAAGTATGTATCATATCACAAACAATAATCAAGCGTAATATGATGTAATCATCGGGCTGATGAACGATGCCTTCAACCAAGGAATTTTCCATCTACATGTCTACCTTGATTCCCAGCTAGTGGTATCACAGTTAAACCAAGATTTTGAGGTACAGAATTAAAAATTATTTAGGAAGTATTTTCATGCAAGAATATTAAGTCGTCAATTTGATCATATTACATTTACACATATACTAAGAAATAAAAACCAGACATCTGATCACATAGCTAATCACATCCTAGACTGGAATGCATCTCGTATAAACTATTATCCATAGAAAAGAAAAACATAAAAACATATATATCCATCATAGGCACATAATATCCATCAATAAACACAAACAATAACCATAGACACATCATTTGAGCCGCAAAAATATAAACCTCGCATATATACATCAAAAAATATATGAGTCATAATAAAAAAAGTCATGTCCCTGACCAAAATGTTAGTAAGAAAATATTTCTACATGTCATAAAAAAATAAGGAAGCATCCTCATATCATGTGCTTTCCCTGAACATACAAAAAATCTAGGGCTGAGCCCCGCCAATTGGGTCCTCTAGACCCACAGGTAGACTCAGCCAGTACAAGTGCAACAGTCAAAACTGCAAGTGCCACACAGTGAAAGGTTGGGCAATGTGCCCTCTCTCGAGCCATGTGTCATCCAAGTCATCAATAAACCCTCGAGTCGGAATACCCTAGGTCAACCTCTCTAGCCAATTCCATGAGTCAGCTAAATCTGTTGCACGTGTGTTTGCAACATAGACCCGAGCCTCAGTAGCAGCTAGCTGCTCCTCGATCGTCGCTTCTCGAGCCTCAAGTGCCTCGGCGAGAGAAATTAGGGCAACATCCCCCCTGGTAGCGAAAACATTGTTGCCCTCCCTTAAAGGGCCAGCACCACCTCCCTGTCCCCCAACCTGGGCCTGATCGGCCCCATCTAGGCCCCTCCTTAGTGGCTGACACCACACCAAGCGGGAAAGAGGACGCCTTGTCGATCCCACATCTGCAAGAGAAAAAGATATAGTGTCAGTGTCACCATAACAAAAATATAAATATACACATTATAAAATCCTAAAAAAATTCATAAAAACATCAAAGGTCATGCCTGCGGGACCCCATGCATAACTGGCCGAAAGACCCATACCCGGGTCCCCCTGGAAGTCCATCCCTGAGTAGGGATAGTCTAAAAGCATTTGCAGGTTCGCCTGGAACCACGCCTCAACGGTCACATCCCAGTAATGAAAAACCTCCTCTCCTTCACCACGGGGTATCACGGGTTCCCACCACCACATTCGAGGAACCCTAGGAGTACCTAGGGGCACTGGCACAAAAGGTCTAGGCATCACCACCCTCTCGAACATGATACTGCATAAAATTTTAGCATAAGTGAAGACTTTCAACCCCCCTCAGGCCTTCCCTAGCTATGACACCATGCCATCATAAACATGGCACGCCCAGTCATAAAAGTGATCGGACCGTAGCTGGTGCAAGACACCAATGTGAGGACCCGATGCCCTGTTGAGAGATGATGACCATGTCAGGTGAACTATCATCGCCAGGGCACACATCTCAGCTAATTCGGTCACTGATTCCATGCAAATGCATCCCTGTGTAAACGACTCATCACCGTAATGATGCTCTTCCCAACGTCGAATGCTCAACCTATCAGGAGGGAGTGGGTGTGGAAGAGCCTCTCCCTACAGCAGTAAAATAGTCTCAAAGTAAACATATCTCTCTATATGGATGACTACGTCTCTATGCCACAACACCATCACTCTTTGTCTCCTGTTCCAGCAACTGACCAGGAAACAAAGAATATTGTCCTGTGATCTCAAGAGGTTGTTCTCTAAAAATTTTAACAACCCCCACTGAGCCAAAATCCCCCAAACATGGGGGACTTGTGCCACAGTTGCACGAATATCAGGCCAATATCACTCATGCCACAACATCTTGTTACCAGAAAAAACAAAAATTAGTGACCAAAATCAAGAACCATTTTTTTTTAGTTTTTTCCCATCATCGCGCCTTTATAGAGAACAGGCGTGATGACTACACGTCTATATCATATATAGGTGTGCACATCATTGCACAAAAGCTTCAAAAAGTGTGATAACCTTGCGGGAAGACTTGCTTCTCTGCGAGGTCCGCATAATTAAGCCTCGATCGCCCGTGCAATCTAAGCCAAAATTTGACAAAAAATCTGTACAAACCACATTTTTATAGAACCCCCCCATACAAAAAAGGACAAAATTGAAAATTAGGATGTTCAGGGCCCTACTTGACACTAATGATACGAATCCTGGGTACTTAGGCTAAACACAATGGAAATAAAGGCTTGGAGGCAAGGGTTCAGATCTGACCTCAAACTCTCAAACGACAGAAATGATTTGAAATGAGCCATATGGGCCAATATATTTCCCTTTTCTCATTATTTGAAAAACCATAACTGGAGGTTAGAATGCCCATTTGTAAAACCGCAAGAAACACAGTGATCAACACTTCATCATAGTAAAAATAGGCTCCATACATCCATGCCTCAACAAAATTCATTTTTCAGTCTCAACAGGTATTCCTTCTCTTATTGCTTTCCATTCAAAGTTATTTTCAATATGTTTGAATAGAAAATATGCTTTTTATTTGGGGTATTGGTTGCAGGTATTACAAAAATGCTAAACCACCAGTCGCCTCAACTACTCAAGGTACAAGAGTAGGTATTATTATATCCCTAGCATGATAGGCTCCCCAAAGAAGCATTGCATATCCTGACATCATTTCTCCACGGAGATCAACTATAGGTTCCAATCACCAAACCATTTTTATCATCACCTCACCTTTCACATGATAAACATTATCGCAGGTCAATAGAAACTCACCCTCCATGGCATCCATCACTCATGTAGACCATACAACAGATGTCTAGAACCATGGCCATAAAATCCAAGTCTGGGAAGTACTTCATGTTCACTCATCCGTCATACATCAAGTCACGTTTCAACCATGTCATGATAACACCCCCCTCCTGGACTACCATTCTCTTCAACGGATTAAATATGCACCACCATGTCTCGCACTTGGCCTATCATAGCTCCACTAGCATAGCCTCATTTTCTTAGTCACCCTTGTGCCAAGACCAACCAATGGGGCCCCCACCCTCAGTAAAAAAACCTTCCTCACACCATAGTGATAGATGATTTTAATGTTTATTTTGGCACCCATCACCGTGATTGTACATCCAAACCCATTCTATATTCTTTTGGAAGTGTACAAAGATTTTTTAGGAGAGAAATCTCACCCATCCACCCACATTCTCACCTAGAAGTAGTCCCTAATCACCCTTGGTCAGAGCTTCACATTCTTTACCAAACCCCACCATGACACTCATAACAACAACACACCCACCCTAGATGTCCTACTGACTCTAGGGACTTCCTCACAAGAAATTTTTATGACTATCGTTGCTCGCATTTACAAGATATTACCTCTTGCCACTTAACTACCATCATCAGTGATATCCATTTCTCATCATCTTGCCTAATTTAACCTATCACACCACGCCATACAACATCAGAAACCCTGGTCCCTTGCATCAATGCTCATCTTGGTCGGTTTTTGCTTCCTTCTTTTCAACCGCAACAAACATTTTCCAAGAAGGAGGTATTACCTTAGATAACTCCCCACCTCAATAGGGGCATCCCTGGATGGCACTAATGGAATCATCATTGCCCATTGATGTCATTGATCCTCTTGAAATTCGACATTAACATAAAATTTCATGTCAAGATGGTTCATAACCATTGCACTATGTCAGAATTCGTCAAAGAACCGTGACATGATAAGCATCTCTTCCAGCAATGCTTACATGGGAAGGTCCCCAATAGTCAGAGACCCATGCATACAATGAGAATTTGTTCTAAAAAAAAACATGCCATACCAAGATTATGCATGTGAGCACCACATTCAACCTTCTTTCAAAGAAAAAATGCCCCTGAGGGCGTCAACAACCATCGTCATCAACCAACAATAGGTCACTACCACAAGAGTGATACCGACGAAACCTCTATGTGTCAGATAAGCTTAAATAGTCAAAAAATTCGAGCATGGGACATGCCCGCTTCGTAGAAATATTTTATTTATTTTGTCTCTTACAGGGTCCAACAGAGCATGGTATCTATTTTACTCACGCCAAGGGGTCTCCAACCTCAGTTTTCAAGCAAGTTACTTTCTCTCTCTCTCAAAAGGATTACACAGAAAAAGAAACTATAAAATATTTCGGCTATACAGATCCTCCTAGACCTCATACATTAGGGGGAAAATGTTAACACTGGAAAATATAACAAGAAAAATACATTAGAAAATGTCAAGCAGAAGGTACAAATAAAGATCTACAGGGAAGAAATACATTATAGGAGCTGAAAATTTTAACTTTTCCTAAGGTCAGTAGGAAAATTTATTAAATTGAGCACAGGAAGCACTGAACCTTGGCGATCTTCGCAAATTTTTCTGATAGCCGCAAGGAACATCGCAACTATCCCTAAAATAGTCGCATGGACTTGAGGATGCGGAAAGTCACCATTCGGGACCACTTGAAACACTTGGAGAAAAAATATTCTCACGCAAGCTAGAAAAGTACAACCGCCTTGGAGCCACCTTGAGGATTTAGTGCAGTACACAAAGGAATCATACCCACACTCTTGTGTCAAAATCCATCTTGTACCAAGAGAGGGACGAAAAATTTGAATATTTTCTATAAAATCTAGCCATGGGAAGAGAAACATGAGAACACATTGTTATGCTGGCCAAATTGCTCAGAAGCAAACCAGCGTGTGTTGTCTAGTAGCAAGAGGATTGGAAGGATTCAATTTTTGGCCATCCAACACGTCAATCCAAGAGAGAAGAGTTCACCACGTGTATGTTGATCTACCATCCTTTGAGAGGAAAGAGAGGCTTGTCGAAATCTTGAGGGGAAGAGACCCTCTTGTCTTGGATATTGGAGCTTTGTAGTTCGAAGGATCCATTACAGGAGATTTAGCATTCTATCTTCTACTACCACTAGCACCTAATAAAGGGAGAGAGATCTCCATTGTTTATTAATTAGTGTGTTTTCTCTATTGAGTGTGTTTCTTGTACATGTTGTTTTGTTTTTTGTTTCTTTGTTTATGTAGCATGTTATGTTTCCATTTAACTTAGCTTATTACATGTTCAACTTGTTCCACTAATGTTTGACAAACCAATTTGACCTGTTACTTGCTTGTAGGAAAGAAACCTCCCTATTAAGCACATTGTATTTTGTCCGCCCATGCGTCAAATACACTATAACAACCATGATGAACGAATATCTGAGGATAGAGATACCCTGTAATAATTGTGACCAACTGTGATACTAACAATGTGCGGCTTAGAAAATGGACTTCAATGAAGCATGGGTTCGTGGATGACCCAAAACCATAACAAACAAAGATCCAAGTATAGAGATACCCTATAATGCTTGTGACCAACTATGATACTAACAGTGTGCAGACTAACAAATGGGCTTCGATGACAAGATTTTTGTGTAGTTGACCCAACTTTGGGCTTTTGTGTGACCCATAACTGTGATGTTTTTTAGTATGGTGGCTTGTCTGGTATATTCTCCTATCCAATGAGATGTTGTAAAGGCTTCTTTCACATTGTTTTTTTTTTCTTCTAGCAATAGACCTCTTGATGAAACTTTTTTGATAACTTTTGCTACAGGTGTTGAAATAAAAATCTGTTAAAGACCGATTTGAATTATTGAAGAGATATTTATATTGACTTATGAAACTTGAATTTTGATGACTTTTAAAGTGAGAAAGTGATTCCTAAAAATCATGGTAGGTGTAGTCGCGAAATGTTCTATACATGTGTAACTTCAATTGCTCATATCTCTCAATCTGGGAAATGAAATCAAATTTCGTAAAAAAACCATTTGTGATAATAGAAAACACTTTAAAATGAGCTATTTATAACCTCCTAAATTTCTCTGTCCATGAATCCTATTTTTGGGATTTATCAAATATTCATAGAGAAGTAAAACAATCATGAGGGTAGTCCAAGAGTCACAAGGAAGGTGAATGGTCACCCCATTTTTTATATATACATCCTCATAGCTCATGCAAAGGATTTTTCACCTTGGATCCTTATATTAGGAATTACAGAGGAAAAATAGTTCTTTAGGAGGAGAAAGTGGATACACTAACGCTTCGCTATTGGGACTAGTGGTGTTCATTGTCTTGATGTACCTTGGAACTTTTGCTTAATTCAGAAACTCTTTGAGCCAACACAATTTCATGTGTATGTCATAAATATTGTAGAATTATAATTTGAATGTTTGTGATGTATATTATTTTCATCTATACTAAGGAAATTGAACTATTTTGGTTTCTTTGGTACTTATCTTGTTGAAAATGTGTTTTATGTGTTTTAACAATTGTTGCTTCTATGTGAACTATTGCGCTAGTTTCACAACAATTATTTCATATGTACATTCTCATACGTATTTTCTAGATTAGTACTATTACTTGTATTTAAAAGACTCACTTTTATCTCCCATTCCAGTAAAATAGCCTTGATACATTCCACATTTGAAAATTACACTTGCTAATCCAAAAACACTTGTGCATTACTCTCTTGTGCTAAAAATTGTAGCCAAAGCATATCTCTAAGAATATATGGAAATCAGACCTTATTTCCAGAAGGGCTCCCACACCAAATGGTGCGAAGTCTAATTGGGATTTTTCATTAGGGAGACCCCTTTGCATGTTGGTGGTATCTAACATTGTTAAGAAAACCCGAGTAGCCTCAACGTCAAACCACAAGGACATGCTCCCCTCAGCCTGCACCTAAGTGGAGTATCCCTTCTCTCCACCCAATATACCATCAATGATTCCCACCTTTTAGGGCATATTATAACCAACTAGGGATGGTCTCAACCCTATGGCTTCTAGGATCTCTTTCCTCTCTCGAGGGATTTCAGGTACCCTTCTAAGTGAAACTAAAACAAACCTTAATCAGTTATAGAGCCCACTAATAGGATTCATGGACTGGTCACCAAAACTAATTTCACCAAAAATCCATGGCTACTGGAGCCATAAACTAGAGCTACCAAGGCTCTAACTAGGATGCATCCTCTATGACATGATTAAATAAATAATCGTGCCTTAGTTAGTTACAAAGTCCAAGCCTAAGACTTATTAAATAACCAGAACCAAAGCTCCATAATTAAATATCTCCTTAAATGAATGGATTCACATCCAAAAAACTCACTTTATATATGCATGGCTCAATATTTCCATGTGGAACCCTCTAAAGGCATGTGGGCCTTATTTCCCTTTTCACCACCAATCATTACATCATGATTGTTTCCCATTCCATGGAGTTTTATGCTCCCCATACTATTTTCCAGTGGAATTGGTTTGTATCTAGTTTATTTATTAATAATATTTGTAAATTACATTGTAATTACAATTCTAGGCTCTCAACTTCATAACCCTTAAATTCATATATTCCTAGGCACATTGGTCCCAAAAATATGTTTAAAACATTTACATGGCCACATATGCCCCCAAAATAGTTCTTGTCTAACTAGCCTATTAATTACATGTTTGTGGATCACCAACCTAAATATCATGGTCCTTTAACCCATTACACGAGAACAACGACCTTAATAATATTCACAAATTGACCCAACGTCCTAACACATTGATTATTATGGAGGCACACAAGCCTCAATATCGCACCTACATACATATGCATCATATGTGTCGGGCAGGGATATTATAAATGTGGGCACTCAGCCCCAATGATACAAATAAATTATAAATAATGAACAAGGTAGAAACTCCATGGTGCTACCAGTTAGTGAATCCAATCAAGATAGCTAGCAGTGGATGTAATAACAAATTTCAAGCACCCACACATAAATATGCATAATAATTGTAGTATTCGTTCACAGAACAATGTTCTCATAACCTGCAATCCAAATATCTAAAACTTTGTACTTATCTTAATATATTGAGATGGTTGGAAATTCAAGGAGGGAATTCAACTCTCCACCCAATCATAAGCCAACTACATTGTGATATCTCTTACAGCTAACCACCCCCAAGATGGATCCAAAGTTTGAGGGGATTCTTGGTCAGAGAAATTTCACACCAAGGATTAGTCAAACACTCGAGAGATGGAGTCCACTATCCAAGTAGTTTATCAAATACCATATGGTACTAAGAACCATAGTGAATCTCTTACTCTCTCTAATATCAATCACATGGATTCACCCAAGGCCCAACTGGGGCATTTCTTAGCTCCAAGAGACTAAATCCACTATCTAGGTGGTTTATTAGTTTTTTTTTCATGGAAAGCATTGCAGGGGTATTTATTCCACTATCCAAGTGGTTTATAATCTCTTCAAGCAAGCACCACACTGACTCAGGTTATCCTATCAAGTGGTTTATAAGCCATATATCAAGCACCTGAGTGGTTTATCAGCTTATTCAGTGAGTACTACATAGTTTATCAACCTGTTCAATAAGCACTTAATGGTATATCAACTTGTTCAACAATTGAAAAGAGGCTCATTTATCCACTGAGC
This sequence comes from Pinus albicaulis, assembly GCA_034641835.2. Taxonomy (NCBI): domain Eukaryota; kingdom Viridiplantae; phylum Streptophyta; class Pinopsida; order Pinales; family Pinaceae; genus Pinus; species Pinus albicaulis. The sequence continues at coordinate 283,406,389 of CM076584.1, read as the reverse complement.
CTCCCACTACCCATTCAAGATTGGGCACATTGTCTAGTGCCTTCTTCATCACATGACAAGGAATGACACCCTGAATTTTTTAGCACTAGATCAAGGATAGTCCAATTCAGTCTTATTCAAGGCTCCTAGCTCTTTCTCCTCTACCATGCACTTTTCTTTTTTTGTTGTTTGATGCGTGAGATAATTTGCATCTTATGTTCATTTCTATGTTCCCATTTCTCTATTGTATCTTGTTTTTATATCATCTTCCTTTGTAACTATTGACCCTTCTAATTTTTTTCCTCTTAAGACGAGAAAAAGTTAAATGGTCATAACTTTTGATCTTGGAGTCGAAATGAGGAAATCTGTATATCATTGGAAAGGTCCCAATGAGACAAAGACAATGGGAATATAAAAAATAGAATTTCAATCAAAACAAATAATCAATCAAAATAGGAAAGTAAATGCAAACCATGGAATTATTTTCAAAATTTTATATGGGACCAATTTTGTTTAAGAAAAATTAAGGGGATCTTTTGAGGCCTAAACATTGTCATAAATTCGTTTTTGTTGAATTTTACATACATCCCAAAAATTCACATAGGAAAGTTTATAAATATGGGGTGCAACAAAAAGGGTTGTTACATTAGCCCTTTGCACACACACCAAAGCCTGGGAAGGTAGAATTTATTTACACTACAATTTGCATGTAGTGCACATAGGTTTTAAAAGTGGATATACATGGTTTAATCCTTTATGATCATTGTTTCCTCACAAATTGTATTATGATTATAAGCTTCCCTCATTTCCTCACTCATCCATAACGGTGATCAACATGGTTTCTAGCTTCTCTTTCATAAAGGAACACGATACCTAGGGTCACCCTCCACTTCCCTTGGTATTCTAGGTAAATAAAAATCATTAGCCCACTTTGGTATATTTTCTTATTTTATCTATTCTTGGTCTCTTTGTCTCTAGGCTAGGAAAATCATCCTACATTCCTAGTCTCTTCGTTATTATTCCTTCAACTGGCTAATAGTCTTGGTTGAATCCTCACATTTACTTCCTATCTAGTTCTGTGAAAATTTGGTCTATTTCGTATGATTTTTTAGCTTCTTCCCCTTACGAGAATTATCTTTCCATCCCATTGTCTTCCCTCATGATGATTTAGAAGCCCACTATCTTTATTGGCTTTTTCTGTTCATATTTCACCTATCTCTATGAAAGTCTAGTTTCTCCATCAATACTTGGTGGTTCATCCCCCTTGGTCACACTACTTCTTCATTTTGTTATATGTTTTCTTCCACCCACGCCTTGTATTAGAATTGGTAAGGGTCATCATGGTCAACATCGGCATCGGGTCATTCATGAATTCACATGAAACATAATGAAAAGAAATCATTAGAAATCTATCGGGAACATACTCACAAAAATGAAATAAATATCATATAAACAAAAGTAAGGTGGACAATGAATTAATTTAGGATGAAGAGTTCAAAGAAAATGTGGGACAATGGTTGCTTGATACTAGTACCAATCAAGGTTGGTATAACAAATATCTCCAAATAGTTGATCTTTTCTAGCAAGTAAAGGAGATTATGAGAAAGGTGTTGGTGAAGAGAAGTGAAATTCAGTGAGAGATTTTTCTTTGCATTGATGCCCTCCAACTATAATAAAAAAATTGGACAACAAGGTGTCTCTGTTGACTAAAAGGATTGCGAACAAATACTTTTGAAACTTTAAGGAAAACATAGAGAATTCAAAGAAAATTCAAATGTACTCTCCCTTAATTTAATCTGTTCATATTTAAGTTTTTTTTCTTTTGTTTTATTTCCATTAAATAATAAATATAGAAATTAAACTAGATATAAATATATCCATAATAATAATTTCCCTCATAGTAAAGTATTTTTAAACTTATTTTACTATATTATTTTTGATGATTTAGTAATATGGACAAAAGCTATATTCCCTTATCACTTCTATAGTTTACGTAATTTTTTAATTAACAAATAATTACACCTGACGTAAAAAATTGGGAAAAAAATGTCTCATTAGTTATCATATTAAACATGTCTAATTGCATTGTTATTTTTGTGGGAGATATAGGAAAATGAATTTAATTGCATGATCCAACTATTTTGCTACATTAACATATAGATGAAGATGAAGACAAAGACAAAAGTTTTAGCACATATAGATGAAGATGAAGACAAAGACATAAGTTTCATCCTGTGGTACATATTGGGTAATAGAGAAGTGTATATTTTTATAAATAACAAGGGGATATGTGAAGCAAAAAGTTCCTACCAATTTCAATCGGAGAAAATAAAAGCTATAATTGAAGATAATCCAGGATATTTGAGTTGCTGCCACCTAGTGCCCTGATCTTTGAGTTGTTACCACCTGGTGCCATAATTGAAGATAATCAATTAATCTTTGAGTTGTTTCCTCACCCTCACTAGAACCACTAGAATTTGTAAGAGGGTCATACCATACAAAGTGCAAGAGAATCCTAATTTTTACTTTGAGGTTTGAGGTTTGTGACTTAATGGATTTGATCTAATATTTTTCATATTTTAGATATATAAAAAAATAAGCAAAGAAATTCCCAAAAAAAATTAATTACATATTTTCATACTAAAAAATAAATTACATTTTATCATACTAAACAAAGAAGAAGTTAAGTACAACTCTGTATTATGCTTAACCTTGAACTGCCTTGTTTGTCACTCTTGGAGATGTCCTCCTTGAATCCCGTGCAATTGTGTTGGCCACAAAGAATACCTGCAGTGAAAAACAACATGCCCATTCAAAACCTCTCCAGACTATATTGAAAGAAATGGAAAAAAAAAACACTGCAAATAATTCGTTTAGTGACAAATAACATGCCCATTCACTCTCCAGAGTATATTGAAAAAAATACAAACAAAAAACATATAATGCTCGCAAATTCAGGTGTGTATGACATTCAATACATTCTAATTCCAAATACACATAATACCTCATATTTATGAAATCTTTCTAACTAGACAATGCCTTGGCTAAGGCATCCACTTCAATAAGCTTTTGTGCAACAAAAGCCAACCAAGAATAATAATTTCATTGCAAGCTTTGTTTCATTTTCCAAATCCGCGAACCTGTGCATGATGGAGTAGGAAGTGGAGCCCAAGCATATTTTTTTTTCCGCGTTTACAATGTTTTCTCCATAAATTTTACAATGAGTTCACAATATATGTACCAAGAAACAATAAATTCCCATCTTCAATGTCTGGCAGATATCGTTAATTCTAGAGCTCACAAATTCTAAGTGTGAGATGGAAAAGAAATATTAAAAATCTGTATTGCAAGAATTAATTATACTGCTATGAATTAAGTAGTTCCTCAGAAATAACTTTCCAGTTGTCTCAAATTTAGCAATCCATACAAAATTTTCTCTTTTGGGTTTAAGAAGTGATGGAAAATTGGCTCACCCACAGAACAATTTCTAGCCAAAGTGATCAATTTATGATGATAACAAACCACAACACACTGGAAGATGATAAATGGAACGGAAATCTACCTTTTAGGTTGTCAACACAAGCATCTGAAACGTGGCAATATTTTGAGAACATTCCTCTGAATCCTTTTAATACTCAGGCTAGGTTCAATTAGTTCATGAACCATCATGATCCTGAACCAGTGCCTTCAACCCCAAGAAATTTATTCCGTAATAAAGTATCAAGGAGAGGATCCTTGATCTAGTTAAGTAGTTGAGTCATACCACCAGGTTAAAAAAATACTCAAAACTAGTTTGAACAAGATATGCATCAGGCCCTATATCACCCAAGATTTGATAGCCGAGTAGTTAGCATCATTCGCTCTTGGTAAAATAATGAACATTTTAAAATAATATTTTTGACCATTTATATGTAATAGTGGAATATGTGAACAATCAATAACATCCAACTATCATTTCAAAGGATGCTGTCGTGGAGGATGGGGTCAATTTCCTACTAGCTACGACCAATGCATAATGGTCCATACATGAAGACTAGATGAAGTTGCTCACAAGAAACTATTTTATATCTTATAACTTCTAAGTTTATCTATTTGGTTTCTATATTTAAGATTGCCACTGACCAGAACATCATAGTGATAGATAATTTTCTCTATTTTGAAGTATTAACACTTGGTAGTGTGGCCCATGGTAGTAACAATAGGTTGTATTAGCCTTTGCTATATGGAAATTAGGTTGTAGTACAAAATTCAACAAATTTTATATGCAATATAAATATGATATTGTCAACCTAAATTTCACTGATAATATACCTGATGTAACTTGTATTAATAAACCCATAAACTAAAAAAATACGACCCAAAAACCCCAAAAACACCAAAAATATTTAAAAAGGAAATAAAAAGAAAAAACAACTTAAAAAAAACTATAAATATAAGCTACATTGCAAGATTTTCAAGGAATGGATTATTTTTTTGATTTATTATGCATTCCTAAGGCTAAAATTCTTCTAAAATTTGAACAAAATGCATAGTTGCCTATCTATGAGATGAATAGCGCATACTTGTATGTTGGAGCCATACTGGATTTTTTCATCATGTATTACAAAAATATTAATTATTAACAACAAGATGCATAAGATTTCAACATGTCAAAGGACATATAAGTTTAACATCATGGTGATCTACCCAACATAATAGTCATCACATATAATGACATCTAGACCAATCCCAGGGATGTTTCTTATTGTTTCTCCTCAACTTTGTGTGGAGAAAAATCCTACAAAGAATACAAAGAATTTTTAATTGAGTGAATTTTTCTATAGCTAGAAAATGCCAATAAATGTGTTTGTTAATAATCTATCAACTGGTAGCATTGGAGTGACCTTTGGGTGTTTTTAGTTTGGGAAAATGATTAGTATTTATGACATCTAGTAAACTGGGTTCTACCCCATTAAAGGAACTTAGGTAATATAAACAATTTCCAAGATATAAAATAATCGAGGAGATAAAGTTCAATCGTGTGAAGGGATCCATAAGCAACCAAGGACATGTTGGGTTGAAAAATTTTTTAGGGACTTCCAACAGAAAGTCATTATTGTCTCACACAAATTTCTAGGAGACAAAAAAAAAAAAAGTTTAGATTGAAGCCTTGGTAATGGGGATAATGGAATCCCTTAAGCAAGGTTTTAAAAATTACATCTTTGAAGGAGAATTCAAGGTCATCATTGATAAGTTAAATGGTAATATCAAAAAATTTCCTTAGAAATTTTTAGTCGACTATCTCAAATTTAGTTAGCCATATCAAATTTTGACTCTTTTGGGTTTAAACATGTGATGGGAAATTGGCTCACCCACAAAAAAATTTCTATCCAAAGTTATCCATTTATGATGATAACAAACCAAAACACACTAGAATATGGAAAATGGAACCTATCATCTCTACCTTCTATATTATTAATGCAAGCATATGAAAACTGGTAAGATTCTAAAAACAATCCTCTGAATCCTTTTAATACTTAGAACAAGTTCCATGAGTTCATGAGGTAGCATGATCCATAACCAATACCTTCAACCCAAAGCAAGTGTTTCTGTAATAAAGCTTTAATGAGAGGATCCCCGATGCAATTAAGTAGTTGAAGTCATACCTTCAGGTTAAAAAAAGACTCAATTTTTTTTTGAATAGGATGTGCATGAGGACCTATATCAAAAAAGATTTTACAGTCGAGGAGTTGGCATCAGCTGCTCTTGGTAAAATGATGAAGATTTCAAAAAGAGTATTTTTAACAATATGGATGTAATCATGGAAAAAGACAGTCAATAGCATCCAACTATCATTACAAAGGATCTTGTCATGGGAGATGGAGTCGGTTTCCTATTAGCTACAATGAATGCAAAATGGTCCATACGTGAAGACAAGATGAAGTTTCTCACAAACAAATGTTTTATATCTATTTGTTTTCTATATTTAAGTTTGTGACTGACCATAACATCATGGTGATAGATAATTTGCTCTATTTTGAAGTATTAACACTTTGGTAGTGTGGCCCATGGCAGCGATATTAGGCTATATTGGCCTTTTTTTATATGTAAATTCAGTTGTAGTACAAAATTTGGCAAATTTTATATGCAATACAGATATGATACTGTCAACTTGCTTTCGACTGTCTTTGATAATATACATCACATATTTTATACAAGTAAACCCATAAATTAAAAAAATACAGCCCAAAAACCCCCAAAACACCAAAAATATTTAAAAAGTAAAGAAAAAGAGAAAACAACTTTAAAAAGTTAATAAATATAAAATAAATTGTCATATTTTGAAGGAATGGATTATTATTTTTGTTAAACACCATGTTAAACACACACATGGTGTATGAGAAGAATAAACACACACACAAGAGACTCAACACACAATGAAAGATAAGCATGAGGCTTTCTTATTTTTCCATTATACATGATGTACATTTATAGTACAATGGTGTGACTCTTGGTTTCATATTCCAAGGTCACTTGGACTCCATTGTGACTTTTCGCATTCCACACCTACCCATGTAGGATTAGGTGTTCCAACATCCCCTCTTAATCCGAAGGGGTATGTGTGAGTCCAAGAAAAGAGTTGTAATACAAATCTGCAAAGTATACATGGCAGCACTTGGGCTGAATCAACTCTCTGAAATGTTGGAAAAAAGAGGTGGTTTAAGGATGACCACCAACATTGGAACGCAATACTTGTTGCAGTTCCCAGAACTCTTCCAAAACTGGCAAGAAGCTGAAAGTTTCTGCTAGAGGAATTGTCCCTCATAAAAAAGGGAGATCTTCAACCTAAAAGAAGGGAGGTCTACTACCTGTGATGGTTTTAGGATTACCAACAACACTGGAATGCTTGAAGCATTTCCTGGAACTCAACCAAAGCTGGCAAGAAGCTGAAGGCTTCTGCTAGAGGAAGTGTTCCTCATATATGAAAGGGAGACCTTCGACCTAAAAGAAGGGAGGTCTACTACCTATGATGGTTTTAGGTTATCCACCAACCAAAGATGATGGTTTAAGGTTGTCCACCAACCGAAGGCATGCTCATGGGCATCCGTGTCTCTGGCTACATCTCTGAATCCAGAATGACGAATTGTGGCTCAGGCTCGCTTGAACTACTGGCTACAACTTTGAACATGGAATGAGAGATTGTGGCTCAGGCTCACTTGATCTATCGTCGAAGCTTGTACATGACCACCATTTTCCCCCCTGTCAAGGACAAGGTGAGATGATGGCGAAAACTCAACTGCAAGTTTGCTCAATATCCGTGAACAAGTTCTAACATGTGTCGTAAACATCTTCTTGGCTGCTGATGCCCATTGCCAAGAAGCGATCCATCCAAGATGAATCTTTGTTCTTGCAGGAGACTTGTGTCTAAAGCATCTGTCTGAAGAATGAGTGTGCCGACCACAGTGCTTGCATGGATGAAGATCAAAACAATGATCTTTCATGTGGCCAACTCGATCACAGTGTTGGCATTTCACGATCTGTTGTTGTGGAAGTGGAGCAGGATATGGAACAGCTGCAGGTGAACTGTCATATAGGAATCCGACACTCTAAAATATGATGGGCTTTGTGTAGTCTGGAATATGAAAGGACACATCCTTGTCATATCCAAGACCAGTTCGGTGCTTGTTGTGGACAAGCTCTTCCCAAGGTCTGATGATGGGCTTAGGAAGTGCAGGGTGAGCTGCTGCATCTGCATGTACATCTGCTCTTGTGCAATGAACTGAATGGGAATCGACTTCAACTTTACTGACTTGCTGTTGATGGGAGTCTTTCACAATGTTCTGAACAGAAAAAAGGTTCAGAATGGTGACTCTTTTGCTGAAGTTCATTTTGTTGGAGCTGAGTTTCCAACTGCAAAAACTCAATCTTTTCTTCTGCATCTTGCAAACAATTCTGAATGTTACAAAGAGAATGCTTGCTCATTTTTATCATATCATCAACATTGGAATGAATGAGATTTTTCAACAACTCTAATGCCTCATTGATTTTAGCCATTTCAACAACTTGGGCTCAAAAATGAAAGGGTGTCGGCTTCAACCGAAAATGCACTCGTTTACAATGTGATTCAACAACAAATACAAATGACTCCAAAGAATTTCCAACTATGGAAATCTCAAAGTACAAAATCTGCTCCTCAAATGATGGAGGGCAATCACTTACATCAACAACTCAAATTCACTGATTCCAACTATGAATGAAGAGGAAAATTCCACTCAAAATACAATGTTAGCTCAGTACATATCTCTGCAAAATATGTGCAGCTGAAAACACTATGCAAGAAGACTTTAAGACAACTAAATTTTCCTTCAAAGAGCTGTTTAAAAAACTGATGGCAAACTTGTTTTCTCATGTAAAATTTCTTCAGAAAATCACCCTTCAAATCAATGCCACAAATCACAATGTAAATCTACAATATTCAGTCCATCTGCTCACATGTCATTTTCCATTTTTCTGCTGTTCATATCTTTCCTCTCTCTCTTTGTTTTTTTTTTTTTTTTTAATTAATTAAAAAATAAATTAATGAGAATTAATTTAAATGAGAGTGATTTAAAAAAGGAGGAAAATTTATGGGGGAGGGGAATTAATGTAAAAGGAGGGGCAGATTTAAAATTTGGGGAAGGACAGAGGGAAATTTATTGGAGGGTATTATATGAGAAGGAGGACTAATATAAAAACATTTTAAAAATTAAAAAGGAACGAATTTAAAGTGAGGGGAATTAAATTTTTTTTTTTTTTTTTTTAAAATCGAATTTAAAATGAGTGGTATTATATATGTGTTGGGGGCGAGTGGTATGGGAGAGGGCGGTATGTTAAAAAAGATTTAAAAACGAATTTAAAAGAGGGAAATGATATTAGTGATATGGGCAGTATTATTTTTGTGAAAATTTGTGTGCAGTCGAGCGGGAGAGGGAGTGATGGCGTAGGGTTCGAGTTGCAGGGGAGTCGAGAGATGAGAGCGTGGGCGGGGTTGCAGGCCGGATGAGAGCCAAGTTGACTAGAGAGGCAGCCAAGTGAGGGGAGTGGGTGCGTAAGGGCAGGAGGAGTGTAGAAGGTTGGGTTATGCGTTGAGAGTGGAGTGACAATGGTAGAGGGGGGTGCGTAAAGGGGTGGACGGGAGATCTGTGCGTGGGGGAGGCCGCGTTGAGTTGGAAGGGTAAGAGCGATTGAGTATGGGGTGAGCGAATGTGAGAGGGGGGCGATGGGAGTATGCGCAGGGTCAACGTTTGAGCAGTGTAGAGGGCTGCTAGGTATGAGGGTTTGGGTGATGAGTGATTTGAAAGGGGGGCGAGCGGAGTTAGATTAAGGGGTAGGTAGGGCCGTAGGTTGAGACGGAGTAATAAGGAGCGGAGATGAGTGTTGTAGTGGGTAATGTAGTGTGTAGGTCGAGCGTTGTAGAGAGGGGGTCGATTGCAGAGATTTTATTTTTTATTCTTATTTTTGTTATTTTTTTTATAATTTTTATAATTTTATTTTATTTTAAAAACAGCAGAGAGTAGAGTAGACTAGCAGAGGACAGTAGAATTTTTTCCAGATGTATAGCAGAACAAATCCAGTAGCAGTAGAAAGTGCAGAAATGAGGGCAACTTCAGAATTTTAGTCTTCAAAGCAACAGATTTTTTTCAAATATACAACAATCTACTCCATTGCAGAATTTAACAGTATTCAGAAACCCAGAAACTTGCAGAGATTTTTCAATGAAAAACTCAGAAATTTTTCTCTCATAAACCCTCTTTAAACAGTATTCCAGCAGCTCTTAAAAATGCAGATTTAATAAGCAGAAATTGCAGAGAAAAATTAGAATGAAAACCTTCAGATGGGCAGTGCTGCCTTTCTTCAAAGCTAATGCCTGAATGCTGCCAATTTCTGAATGCTGGGATTTTGAATGCTGCTCCTCTTCAAAACCAATTCTGAATGCGGCAAAATGTCAAAATTACTGCTGCAAAAATTCTCTAAATGCTGCAAAAATGCAGATATGCACAGGCCATAAACACAAATGGCTCACTCAATTTGGAGCAAGGCCAGCAATCGCCCGCTCTGATACCATGTTAAACACCATGTTAAACACACACATGGTGTATGAGAAGAATAAACACACACGCAAGAGACTCAACACACAATGAAAGATAAGCGTGAGGATTTCTTATTTTTCCATTATACATGATGTACATTTATAGTACAATGGTGTGACTCTTGGTTTCATATTCCAAGGTCACTTGGACTCCATTGTGACTTTTCGCATTCCACACCTACCCATGTAGGATTAGGTGTTCCAACAATTTTTTATTTATTATGCAATCCTAAGGCTAAAATTGTTTTAAAATTTGAACAAAATTCATATTTACCTATTTATGAGATGAATACCATATACTTCTCTTTTGAAGCCATACTGGATTTTTTTTATCATGTATTAGAAAAATATTGATTATTAACAAAAAGATGCATAAGATTTCAAAATCTGAAGGGACATATGGGTTTAAAATCATGGTGACCTACCCAACCTAATAGCCGTCACATACAATGACATCTAGACAACTCCCAAGGATGTTCCTTGTTGTTTCTCCTCAACTTTGTTTGCAGAAAATTCCTACAAAGAATACAAAGTCTTTTTAATTCACTGAATTTGTCTATAGCCAGAAAATTCCAGTAAATGTGTTTGTTAATGGTATATATATCTATATAGCATAATTTTATGCTTCTTCTTCCAATTTCTCTGTAATAATACGTCAACTAGTAGCATTGGTAGTGACCTTTGGGTGTTTTGAGTTTGGGAAAATGACTAGTATTTACGACATCTAGTAAAATGGATTCTGCCCCATTAAAGGAACTTAGGTAGTATAAATAATTTCCAACAAATTTATAAACCCAAACATCCCCCATAAGATAAAAGCAATAGAGGAGATAAATTTCAATCATGATAAGGCATCCATAAGCAACCAAGGACATGTTGGGGTTTTTTTTAGGGACTTCCAATTGAAATTCATTGATGTCTCGTACAAATTTATAGGAGGAAAAACAAACAAACAAGTTCAGATTAAAGCCTTGGTAATGGGAATTATGGAATCTCTTAAGCAAGGTTTTAAAAATGACATCTTTGAAGAGGAATTCAAGGTTATTATTGATAATTTAAATGGTAAGCTAACCAAATTTCCTCATAAATATCTAGTCAGTTGTCTCAAATTCAACAAGCCATATCAAATTTTGACTCTTTTGGGTTTAAACATGTGATGGAAATTCAACTCATCTATAGAACAATTTCTAGCCAAAGTGATCAATTTGATGATAAAAAACCACGACACACTAGAAGATAGTAAATGGAAGGGATATCTACCTTCTATGTTATCAATGCAAGCATCTAAAAATTGGTAAGATTCTAAGAACAATCCTTTAAATCCTTTTAATACACATGCCAAGTTCAATGAGTTCATGAAGCAACATGATCCAGAACCAATGCCTTCGACCCCGAGCAAGTGATTCTGTATTAAAGTATCAATGAGAGGATTCCTGATAAAGTTAAGAAGTTGAAGCCATACCTTCAGGTTAAAAAAAGACTCAAAACTAGTTTGAATATGATGTGGATTAGGCCCTATATCACTTGAGAGTTGATAACTAAGTAGTTGACATCAGTCGCTCTTGGTAAATTGTGATGTCCCAAATTTTTGCAAATAAATTGGGACATTAATTTTTGCTCATATTATCTAGGAGATAAATAAAATGGGTAAGGAGACCCATTTGCATAAATAAAATTCCACATGAAGTGGGATGGGATCCATGGAGTAGCCATTTTTGCACCTCCTAGTGTAAAAAGGGGGCAAACACATGAGGATGAAGTCATGTTGACCAAGTCAACATCACAGCACAAGAGGGTGTAGCTTGCTTGGGAAGCCAACGCAGTTAGAAAGGGAGGAAAATTCTAGAGAAAGGAAACCCTAATAGGGTGGGGTCCATGGCATAGAGACATCATTTGCATATAAGGAGGATGACGCAGCCATAGAGGGAATTATTGAAGATTTGGACTTTGAGTCTATTTGCAATCTCCAGTTGTTCAGCTAAATTGTAGTGCCTTTGGCATGAGGGATTCCTGTTTAGGAGTTCCTCTCCTCTCTTGAGTAGCTCAAGGAGGATTGCTCTTCATTTCTCCATATTCAGGCATTTGGCCATAGCCACTTCTTCATCTACAACGCAGTCATTGGGTTGTATTGCAGGTGTTGTTGTGGAGGAGATTCCACAACACCATTCCTTGGATCATTTCTCATAGGAAGGAGGTCCTATTCTTTGGGAGGATCAGCAAGGAGGGTTTCTAGAGCTGATTTGCATATTTTGGCAGAAGGCCAAGCTTCTCCCACCTTCATCAGCGTAGTCATTTCCATAGACCACGTTATCTCAGAGTTTGTCTGCAGTGGGGGTTTGCTCCACCATTTTGGACGTAGAAATTTCTTATGCCGGGATCAGCCTTGCACTCAAGGAATCCATTGGAGGAGGTTGTTTCAGTTTTCAAGCCATATTCATTCTTCTCATACTATTGTATATTATGAGTTGTTGCAGCTACCCAACAACTCTGACATTATTGTATTTTCATATTTTATACATGTATTGCAGCCAATCCTTCTAAGGATTGTGTATTAGTGTTATAATAGTGTTTTCAGGGGTTGAGAGCATGCTCCCCCTCATTTCTTGAGATATTATTGTGATATCATTTTATTATCATTTTACATGTTGCAGTGTCTCCATATTACTGCGTAGTCATAGCTGGGGTTCATATGTGTAGCAGTGTTCTCTTGTACTTTTGCCTTGAGGATTGGTATTGTTCATCTTAAGCATCATTTCCCTCAAGATTTTGTATACACTTGCAGTTGCTATTATTATAATAATATGGCTATGAGTTCTCCGGCATTTTCAGAAGTTTGAGCAAGTTCTCTTCAGGTTTATGATTTTCATATTGCTATAGCTCATTCCCTTGAGCAATATCTTCCTGAGGAAGGAATATCTGCATAGCTATAGATAGATTCTGAGGAAGGGCCAGATAGCCTCCAGTTCTAATCCTCTCTTTAGAGGTGAAATAACTGGTAAAATCCCTCTCAGTCAATCTCTGACATAGCCTTGTTCATATTCCCAACAAAGGAAAATTTCAGCAGGTGAAAAATCCGCTGATTTCTATTTTGGGACATTACAGTGGTATCGGAGCATCTTTCTTGGCTCAGCCTGTGGCCTTCAAGCCCAAGAAAGAAGAAATCAAGATGATGAAGAGGATGAGCTTGTTCTCATCAGTTTTTAGATCTGGAAAGAACCTCTCCAAGGAGGTTGAGGAGAAATAAGAAAGAGAGGAGGAAGGACCCTGGACTTCCTATTCTCATTAAGAAGGAGACAAAATTTTGAGCAGGAAGAAGACTCCATTTTCTAATGGAGGAAGAGGGGATAAGATTACAATGATTTTTCCTAAATCTGCACAAAGTATTCATCAAGATCTCAAGGAGATTAGGAGGGAAACAGATGAAGAATCCCCAAGAGGGTTTGATCCTAAAGCAAACTCTAGATTTGTGCATAGTGGGTGTGAGCATTCAGCCACACACTATGAGGGTCAACGCATTCAAAGTCCCAGAAACACCATAAGGGAGGCGGAAGAAGAAGGAGAAGCGACCAAAGAGGAAAGGCATCATGGTAGGTCTTATCTATCACATTTTGATGGTTCACTTGCCAGTTTAGCCAAAGTTTGGGTGGAGGAATTAGACACTTTTTTGCAGCAACACCAAATTCCAGAAGATCAAGCTACTAAAGTTGCAATGCTGCATAGGAAAGGTAAGGCCTATGATTGGTGGATATTTCAATCTTTCCCTTTGAAGAATAATGGCATTACATCTTATGCATTAGTGAAGGGATTTGATGGGAGGATTCTTGAGACACACATGATGGGTTTGTACAAATAAGGCAAAACAAAAACCTTGCATGAAAACACAATGCCTCTTCATAAAAAAATGGAGGTGGCCAAAAATCTAAACCAAAACTCATTGGAGAAGGAAATTTCATCTTACATCTTGAAGCAAGGGAGTACGAGGATCTATTTTCCAAAGGAGGATCCAATCATTGAGAGTTTGCCCACTCATGTTGCAGATATTGATGGCAATAACGCTGTTAGATCTGGAGTTGATCTAGCACCTCATGCAGAGGGAAGAGGATCTCTTGCTCCACATAGAGGGATGTTTGCATCTTCGCAATGAAGTCCCCAGGATCTCATGTATGGAGATCAAGGTACATCTCATGTTTTACCTGTGCCATTTTTTAGGAGGTGTGGAACCTTGGAGACATAAGGAGGAAGTAGGGAGAAGGCCCAACATCATGAGATGATGAGTACACATCCCTATTCATCTATGGAGGTTGATGAACCTGAGAAGGTGATTGGATTGCGCAGTGGAAGCATGGAGGGTTATCTCCATTCATCTATTCATTCATCTCTTGATAATGTTGTCTCATTGCGTGGAGACATTTTGCAAGAAGATCCTCAAGATCTCATGTGTGGAGATTAAGGCACAATTCATGTGCCATTATTGGAGAGGTGTAAAGCCATGGAGTCACAAGGAGGAGATGGGGTGAAGAACTAGCAGCATGATTTGAGGAGTACTCACCCATATCCATTTTTGGAGGGTATTGCACGAAGGAGAGAGGCTAGATTATGCAGTCAGGGCATGGACATAAGTGTTCATCCATATGTTCAGTCTTCTTTTGATGGATATGTCTCAACACATGGAGGCATTTCACCCAGGGAACCACTAGTTTAGCAGAGGAGGATGGTTGCTTCACACTTGGAGGCATCACTCATTGATTCTATAGAGGTGGGAGCCCTGGGAGAGCTTGAGACAGCAGTGGGAGTTTTGGATAGACTCATGATGGAAGGATACATTTCCTCAACCTCATATACACCTACTCTCATTGCAGATTCTGCGCTGTGGCAGAAGAAACATTGGAGGGATAGCAACCTTTCAAATTGTGACATGGGCATAGGAGATGTCAAGGAGGAGGAAAACCATATGACATATGTTCTTCATGAGGAACTACCAACACTTTCATTATGGAGGATAGATATGCATTGGAAATCTCGGCTATTGGTGGGATATTCCAATGATCCTTTCACCTGCAGGACATCCGATGATCAGCATAGGAGGAGATGCACCAGCCATATGGAGATGGGGGAATCAGCACAACCACCCATTTTTCCTTTATGGATGAGAGGAGATTCATCTATGAGTCCCTCAATTGATGTGAGCAGAGAACATGGTAAGGGTGTACATTGTTTTTCACATGCACCTCTATATGATACATGTATGTGTCCCTTAACCATACATATGCAGGAGAATGCTCCAAGGAGGAGCATACATTTTTCTATACCTCATGGTTTAGTGAGGGCCATAAGCATGGCTAATGGCCATTATCTTGGAGGAATTGGGGAGGATAGAGACCATAGAGGACATGCTCAATTTTCAGCAGAATCATTTACCTTCCCCAAGCTTGTGAGGAGATTGATGCAACACATTAGTGGTTGAGCAGCCATAATTTATATCAGTCTCTATGGAAATGGAGCACGAAGCTGTGCTGGTTACATTTGAGGGACCATTGTCCTTCTCATTTGTTACACATGGCAGCAAGCATGATGCTCCTATTTTCTCCCTATGATTCTATTGTTCATGCCTTTATGAGGAGCAGGATTGAGGAGGAGACACATAGGATGGATGTGTCCATTGAGGGACGAGCCCCTCACATATTTTGCATTGCATGTTCTAATGGGAACACAAGAAATGGTATGGCCACTACAGCATCAACATTATTTTATTATGAGGTGGGCCATATGAGAGGTATGATACCATATGAGGATGATTCCCGATTCATCACATATGGGGATGTTTGGGCCAGCATGTCTTGCAGCATTGGGGGAGAGACCTTGGGAGGTCCAGCCTTCTTCTTGCCACTTGATGGCAACATTATTTTAGCCCAGGATTAGTAGACACTCTACACTTATCTTAAGTGGAGAGATGGACATCGTGGGGTAGACTATATGGTATACCATGTGCAGATTTTCAGCCCACCTTCTTTGCCGGAGCCAAAGGTGGATGACAGTTTTTCTGAGTTGCCTAGTTGGGAGGTGACTCAATTTGCATGGCACGTAGCTTGGGAATGGATGGACCATATGGGGGAGACAATTTCCATTATATTTCAGATTCCATTCCTCAAGGAGGGACCTCTAGACACCACTTGCTATCTTCTTCAGCATTATACCTTACATGATGATGTCTTGACAACTACTTGCATGCTAAGGAGGAGCATTGTGGAGGATTGGATTGATGAGATAACATCACTGCATTTGGAGGGGATCATCATACAAGGATGCTACAGGCAAAGGAGAAGAAGACACAGTCTATCCTTTCACTTGCTTGAGGGCAAGCAATCTTTGGGAGGGGAGGACTGTAATGTCCCAAACTTTTGCAAATAAATTGGGACATTAATTTTTGCTCATATTATCTAGGAGATAAATAAAATGGGTAAGGAGACCCATTTGCATAAATAAAATTCCACATGAAGTGGGATGGGATCCATGGAGTAGCCATTTTTGCACCTCCTAGTGTAAAAAGGGGGCAAACACATGAGGATGAAGTCATGTTGACCAAGTCAACAACGCAACACAAGAGGGTGTAGCTTGCTTGGGAAGCCAGCACAGTTAGAAAGGGAGGAAAATTCTAGAGAAAGGAAACCCTAATAGGGTGGGGTCCATGGCATAGAGACATCATTTTCATATAAGGAGGATGAGGCAGCCATAGAGGGCATTATTGAAGATTTGGACTTTGAGTCTATTTGCAATCTCCAGCTATTCAACTGAATTGCAGTGCCTTTGGCACGAGGGATTCCTATTTAGGAGTTCCTCTCCTCTCTTGAGTAGCTCAAGGAGGATTGCTCTTCATTTCTCCATATTCAGGCAAATGGCCATAGCCACTTCTTCATCTATAGTGTAGTCACTGGGTTGTGTTGCAGGTGTTGTTGTGTAGGAGATTCCACAACACCATTCCTTGGATCATTTCTCATAGGAAGGAGTTCCTATTCTTTGGGAGGATCAACAAGGAGGGTTTCTAGAGCTAATTTGCATATTTTGGCAGAAGGCCAAGCTTCTCCCACCTTCATCAGTGCAGTCCTTTCCATAGACTGTGTTATCTCAGAGTTTGTCTGCAGTGGGGGTTTGCACTCAAGGAATCCATTGGAGGAGGTTGTTTCAGTTTGTAGGCCATATTCATTCTTCTCCTACTATTGCATATTATGAGTTGTTGCAGCTACCCAGCAACTCCGACATTATTGTATTTTCATATTTTATACATGTATTGTAGCCAATCCTTCTAAGGATTGTGTATTAGTGTTATAATAGTGTTTTCAGGGGTTGAGAGCATGCTCCCCCTCATTTCTTGAGCTATTATTGTAATATCATTTTATTATCATTTTACATGTTGCAGTGTCTCCATATTACTACGCAATCATAGCTGGGGTTCATATGTGTAGCAGTGTTCTCTTGTAATTTTACCTTGAGGATTGGTATTGTTCATATTGAGCATCATTTCCCTCAAGATTTTGTATACATTTGCAGCTGATATTATTATAATAAGATGGCTATGAGTTCTTCGACATTTTCAGAAGATTGAGCAAGTTGTCTTTAGGTTTATGATTTTCATATTGCTGTAGCTCATTCCCTTGAGCAATATCTTCCTGAGGAAGGAATATCTGCATAACTATAGACAGAGTCTGAGGAAGGGCCAGATAGCCTCCAGTTCTCATCCTCTCTTTAGAGGTGAAATAACTAGTAAAAGCCCTCTCAGTCAATCTCTGACATATCCTTGTTCATATTCCCGACAAAGGAGCATTTCAGCAGGTGAAAAATCTGCTGATTTCCATTTCGGGACATTACATAAAATGATGAAGATTTCAAAAATAATATTTTCAACAATTTTTAATATAATCATGGAATATGTGAACAACTAATAGCAACCAAATATAATTTCAAAGGATCTTGTCATGGAGGATAGGGTCAACTTCCTACTAGATACAACCAAAGAAAAATGATCCACACCTGAAGACTAGATGAAGTTACTCACAAAAAACTGTTTTATATCTCAAACCTTCTGTGTTGATATATTTTGTTTCTTTATTTTAGTTTGCTACTGACCAAAAAATCATAGTGATAGATAATTTTATTTGTTTTGAAGTATTAACACCTAGTAGTGTGGCACATGGTAACAAGAGTAGGCTGTATTGGTCTTTGATATGTGGAAATTCGACTGTAGTACAAAATTAGGCAAATTTTATATACATTATAGATATGATATTGTCAACCTACTCTAGATTTTCTTTGATAATATACCTCATGTATTTTATACCAGTAAACCCATAAACTAAAATAATACAACCCAAAAATCTCAAAAACACCAAAACTATTTAAAAAAGAATGAAAAACACAAAACAACTTAAAAAGATATAGATATAATATACATATCCATATTTTTAAGTAATGGATTATTTTTCTAATTTATTTTGCAGTCCCGAGGCTAAAACTATTCTAAAAGTTGAACAAAATGCATATTTACCTATCTATGAGATGAATAACATATAATTCTCTATTGGTGCCATATTGATTTTTTTTCATCATATATTTTCTCCATACCAAATCATATTCTTATTCATATTTTTATATTATGGTATGAACAACTCTCTAATCAATGAGATCCACTGTTATTTTTGTAAACTTTTCTCTTCATCATGATGACAGTAGCATATAAATGAATTGCATAGTATGGATATCTCTTTGGAGATAATTTTGTATATGAATAAACAATTAATTATTGATATGCCGATACCTTGATATGGGTACCTTTCCAAATGATAGATCCCTGCTTTGGAATTTTGGTTATGAACCCATATCCAAAGGTAGTTGATCTTGAGATCAATCCCCTATAGAGAAAATGCATTTTTACAACTACACATATAGATCCATGGATTGAATTTCTACAAATGACATGGATACATTTTTTCGCAGTGAAAAATACCGTCCAAAATTTTACTCATACTTGTATTTTGGAGCCTACTGTGGATCTTGCGATTGGTCGTTCCATAGTCACTTCTTGGTCAACTGATGCTTTTTGAGCTCCCCCTTGGATTGGAGGTGTTGAAGTCAGTTGCACACACATGCTCAGTCTGAAATAAGTTCAATATTGCAATCTTCTATGTAAGCTTAGACAAGCATAGCATGTTCCATTAGGATTGTGCATGTGTGATGTCCAATCCATGTTGATAGTCAATGTGCACTGACAACGACAATTTCTTAGATTATATATGCATTCGTACTTCTGTTTCTGTGGGTTTTTCAAACTATCTCTTTCGTGCACCTTTGTTTTCGCGAGTGTCATTTTCACATTTTCGGTTTTCACTTTCACATGACTTTACTTTAATTAGTGTCATTTTCATTTTATCTTTGCTATGCAATGTGTTACTTTCACTGTCGTCCACATATCGCAAGAGTCATTCACACTCTAGATATTGGTGTATTTTCACATGCTAGCATTCACAAAATGTATGCATGCTTGTTTTGGTGGTTTCAAGGGTTTATCTTTGTGTGAATGAGTTGGTATACACATGTTAACATATGTCTTAATCATTCCCAAAGTTTTACGAATTGTTGCATAAGTTTCTTCACGGTAATTGCACAGTATTTGTTTAGTGTCGCACTTGTTGTAAAGTCATCACAAGGTTTTCACATTGAGGGAAATATGTTCTCAATGTGTCTAGATGATTTAAGTTGTTTTGTCATCAATTTTTTCATGTGTGTGATCGCAATCAATTCATATCAATGTTCACATCAGTCTCTTCAGTCCCACACTTAGCCAATTTTCAGAAGTTCCCCAGCAAACTAGCCTCATCCAACCTTCATCACCTGCGCATTGCGCAGTTACAACCATCAAGTTGCACCCCTTTTCATTGAAATTTCTTGAATTCATAATTCATGCTTTCCAGTATTGCGCACTTCGAAATTTTAGTGCTCAAGCTTGACCTTACCTCCCAGAATTGTGCAATTCATCTTCCCATCTTGTCCTCAACTACGCATTGTGAAATATCTATCCTCAAGATCATCCCTTGAGCTACTGAGTTGCACAAATACACAATGGCCCAACCTCCTCTGCCTTCCATAACTATGCAATTTTCCCAAGTAGTGCAAAGCACTGCAGATAAATTCACTTAGTCCAGAAAATGTGCAGTTTCTGTTATCACTCAGAAAAAAGTGAAACATCATTTGACATGGTCATAGAGTTCATTTATAAAAGGTATGGTCATAGAGTTCATTTATCATAAGTTGGTATAGGAAAATTTTAATTTTTTCATCTTTAAACCTATCCCAAGGTTTCAAACCCACCTCCATTCAAGTCATATCATGTCCCATCAGTCATTATTTGCTGGCATATTTCATTTCCCAAGATTTTGAATTCAAAAAGGTCACTTTGTCCAGTTTTTCCTCTTTTCGTAGTGATTTACACTGTAAAAAGGCAGTTTTTGCTACGAAACTGCTTAATAGTTTCGTAGCGAAATTTCCAGAAAATGAACTAGCCACGCTACGAAAAACAGTTTTTTCTGCCTGTCTTGTCAAATCCGGTGCAAGGTGTCAGTCCATGATTAGTAGAGTTAGGGTGGGTGTCATTCAAGTCAGTTAGGGTTAAACCAAGGTACAAAGGTCATGTCTGAGGTCATCATTATTGTTTTTATCATGTATGAGTCATGATTAAGGCATGAGTTGTCATCAAAACTCTAAAACATTACCCAATTATGTCTTTGTCATTCTTCGCTTCATCTTTTCATGCTATCGAGTTCTGGAGAGCTGTTTCACCAAGCCAAGCTGGTTTCTGGCATTTTCAAAAGTTGCAGGTGTCACTAATCAAGCGAGGCAGAGAAGGTATAAAATCACCATGGCTACAAAGAAGAAGACCAACAAAGGTGGTCACTACCTTAGTTTTGAGCCAATGGACACGAGTTTGTTAAATGAAGACCCAAATGAATTGGAATTGTTTAGAAGAACATGATGTTTGCAATTCTGCCAAATTTTGCAAGGGTGTCATTTGTAGGTTTCAAAGGAGTTTGCTAAGAGTTTTATAGGATTAGCTTCAAAGGTAGGAATGTTAAGGCTCATAGTAACCCCATAAACCATTGCAGCAGCAACAAGAATCCCTAGAGGAGGAGAGTAATGGTTCAAAGGAATCAAGTTCACCATGCAGGACTGTAAAGAATTCATCAAGATATAGCATAGTGAAATTGATCTCACAAATGCTATCCCAAGGAGCTACATGAAGGAAAACCTACTCAAAGCTGCTACTGATCATTCAGAAGTACTTCACCTATGAAGGGAGGTATCACATGGTCTACTCATACCACCTTAGGCTTCTGCTGCATTTTGTGGGTAAGAGGTCTCTTGATTTTCCCTTTTAATTATACAGAAGCTTAGCTAAAATTTCAGACAATATTGAAGCTAAATCAAAAGGAAATGAAACCTCTCTATTTCATCATGGTTTGATCAAGTTTCTAGTGTTAGAGGAGTTAAAAATATTAGGCAAAGATTGGTCATCTTTTCTGTTAATAAGTGGTTTTGAAGTAGATGCTATCACTCCTAAAAGAACTCCCAAACCTAGAGATATCCCATCACCTTCAATGGTAGAGTAGTTAGAACCAATAAGCATGGAGATAACGCCTTTGCAGAAGGTTAATAGACCCAACGCTACACCTTCAAAACAAAAGCCAACAGTGAGGAAACATGGCAGCAAGAGGATTACAAGGAACCAAACAGTGGCTAAAGGTAATTTAGAGGACATATTGCATGCCATTGATATTGAAGAAACTCCCATAGTCCAAGCTGAAGACATAGAGGAGGGAGGAATGAAGCTTAAGAAAGTAAAAACAGCTAAGAAGTTAGAATTTGTAGGGGATAATGCTGGATTTACGTTTCAAGCTAGAAAACCAATGACAAGACATGCCAGAAAAGTCTTGGAAAGTAGCAAAGAAGCTCAAAAGGTTAGTAAAACTGTTCAACCACCACCAAGCATCATAGACCTCTCATCACCTGCAAAAGAAGATATGGTCATCAAGAAAAATAAGGGCAAAGAGAAAATCACTGAAAAGAAAGAATTTGAAGCCCTTAAGGAGCAATTGAAAGAGACAAGGGAAGAGATATTAGTCTTGAAGAAGGAGGAAAAGAAGGATAGAGCTGAAAGGATCCAGTTTGAACAAATGAGAAAGATTTGTGAGGATCAAGTCACAAGTGTCTAAAAGACCTTGGAAAATTCAAAAAAATTGATAAAGTGGACTCAACCACTAAGAGGAGAGGTCAAGCAACTCAAAAAGGTAAATCTAAACCTGCAAGCCAAGAACATGTCACTGAAAGATCAAGTGAATGAATTAGAACAACAACTGGAGTTGATTCATGAAGAGTTGGAAAAGAAAGGCTTAAAGATGATTGTGGTTGATGAGCCCATTGCTCATCTGATCATAAATGAGGAAGGAACACCAAAAGAGCCATAATATGAGGTTTAATATGCTTTACAGAGGTTCATTACATGTAGAATATCAAGTTTTTGTAGCTAGAGGTCACTTTTTGGAGACAATTTTGAAATCTCTAATTTCTGCACTTTTACACAGCTTCGTAGCGTTTCTTAGGCTTAAAGCGAGGAAAACACTATGAAAATACCTGTAGCAGCCTTTTTGCCTCTAAATTCACTTTTTACAATTTTCAAGGAGGGAGTTTGATGGTGGTGATGTGTCATGACTTTTTTGACACCATGGAACAACAAAGGAGCAAAGTTATTGGCTTCAGAAACTACTTTTTCAACGTTACCAAAGCTCGCTACGAAACTGTCTTTTTTTTGTAGCGAGCTATTTTTGAAAGTTTTGGAGCATCTTAATGGTAGTTCTAGACAATTGGACTCCTCCAACATATCAAGGGACCTTAACATCAAACATTTATGACTTGAATGAAGTGTTGTGGAGACAGGTCATCAACTAAATATCTCGTTAAATATAAGGGTTATGTATTCCTGAAAAATAGGGTTTCGTTGCACATGTTTAGGAGAATCATAAATGTGTAAAGTGGTGATGAACTATGTCATAGATTTTTCGAGCATGTGATACTTATTTGGAAACTGTCATGTAATTGTTTCACAATATAAAATAGAGTATGTAATAAATAGGAGTTATAATTTTATTAGGAGATGTCTTCTTTAAGGTGTAGCTGTTAGTTTCTTTTTAGAAGTCATGTTTTTTATGTATGTGATGTGTCATAGGAGGATTCGATGAATCTATCCACCAGGAAGATCATCCTTGATGAAAAGAAGGTCTATTTAAAGACAAAGCATCGAAGTAGTGAGGGGTTGGAGATTTTTTGCACCAAACTGTTGCTTTATGTATTTTGACTTATATTAGTAATACAGAGTGACTTTCTTCTTGACAAACCTGAGATTCTTATGGATTTTTTAATGTCTTATTGATCTACATATTATGTTTTACCACTTGCAGTAGATTTCATTTCTATTGCTCAGAATTCATAACTCTATGCTCTGACTTCCTTTAGTAATGAAATTACTGTGTTTTCCTTTTTTTTTATGAGTTAATTACTTTTACTAAAGACTTCTATTTTCCTCAACTTCCATGTCAAGAAACCTTGCCATTGAAACTACTGATTGTTGACTCCATAAGCCCAATGGTAGAAAACCTGCATTATTTCAACCCGCAATCATAAAAACAAGATACAATTTCTATAGAGTTAGCCATCTAGAATTATCATTAACCAATATCATAAAATCCCTTTGAGAGATCCCTCTCAAATTGAAGAGGCTAAGCTTCAGTCAAAAGTTGGTTTGAAATAGTTACATAGAGTTGTCTGATCAACAGCCAATCAAGTACAATTTTATGATAACATTTTGGTGCGTCTTCCAGGAGTCTGAAGGATAATTTTCCCAAAAATTTGAAGCTGAACTCTTGAAGGTATCAAGATATCAGAAGCTGTTCGAGGCTGCATCTACCTTGGTGACTCCATTCAAAATTCTCATGTTCAAAGGTGGCTTTGAAAAGGAGATATGTAATATCCCAAAATGGGGATGCAGCAATACATGAACACAAAACTGGAAATAGCAATGAGAAATAAATCATAATATGTGTATAGAACACATAGCCATGAATTAAATGTATAGCAGCAAGAAATATACTCCATTATATCAGCCAAAAGTGGGGAAAAGCAGCAATATGAGCCCTAAAAACGTTATTCCCAGAGAATTGCATTATAAAAGGAAGAAATAACGTTGGGGCCCCTTAGATTATGTAATATGGGACCTACATCCATAAGGGAATCATAAAAAAAATCCCTTAGATGTGTTGAACAGATCTCCGAGTCCCGATATGGCTTAAAAATGCCCAAATGCCATGACTTAATTTATGCAGAGTTTTCTGAAGCATGCACAACACGATTTTATAAGGGTTTCTGATGCAATATGGTATGAATAGCAGATCTAGAGTTTATTACATCAATACATGGATAAATATGGATATCTAGCTCCTTTTACACCTTAAGAAGATAACCCGGTAAGGGCTTCATGAAAGCACAAGTACAAGATGCATATATCTGCAGATCTGGATCTAAAATAACGCAGTCTACTGAAGTAGTATGTATAAATAGATGAAGAATACAAAAATGAAGGAGGATATTTCTTACAAGTTTCCCGGGAGAAGGGTTGGCCCTTTCCCTAAGGAACTAGCTAAAAAACAAGGGATTTAACCCTGTCACTGCAACTCTGCAAGAAATGACACAGTTCCTGTAAGGGACTACGCTGTAGGTGATGGAAGTGCTTTGGCCAAATGCTTCACTTCGATGGAGCCAACTCTAGAGAAGGAAATAGAGTTGGGGTGTTATTGATTTCGCCAGCAGGAAGATGGGTGCCTCTATCTTTCAAGCTGGAGTATGAAGCCACAAATAACGTGGCCGAATATGAAGCACTCTTACTTGGGTTGCAGACAGCCAGGAGCATGAACATACAAAGTTTAAAAGTTCTGGGAGATTCAGAACTAGTAGTCAGGCAGGTGAAGAATCAGTGTCAAGCTAAACATCCTAGGCTGAGAGCCTATAGGAATGAAGTTTGGGATCTGGTGGAGAAATTTTTCTTAGCATTTAATATCCAGTTCATGCCTCGGGAGAAAAACAGAATGGCAGATTCTCTAGCAGTGGATGCTAGTACTTTTCGGCTACCTCAGAACCCTCTATTGAGATATGAGATTGAGGTGCGTTATAGGCCATCAATCCCAGACAACATCAAGCACTGGCAAGTATTCGAAGATGATGAGCAAGTCAAGAGATTCTTGAAGACAGTTGGGGAGTTCTCCAACATGGAGATCGACATGTGTGAAGAAGAAGGGACTGAAGAAACATCAGGAAACAAATGGGAAGAAAGGGTAGCAGGTCACAAGTTTCTGCAATTAAAAGGGAATGTTATTCCCCGAGGGCTAGTGCCTTTGGAAAGGCTGTTTAACAAGAATGATGTTCCATTACAGCCAAACAAAGTTGTAGAAGAAAATTAGGTTGAGGACCTGAATCTGGGCACTAAGGCTGACCCTAAAATCGTGAAGCTGTCTAAGAAGGTCCCGGGAGAATATAAACAGCTGTATCAGAAGTTATTTCAGTCCTACAAGGATGTGTTTTCCTGGTCATATCAAGACCTAAAAACCTTCGATGTCAGCATTATGCAGCATAATATTCCACTGAAGGGAGATGCAAAGCCACATAAGCAAAAGCTTAGACAGATAAATCCACTATTGCTACCTTCTATTGAGAAAGAAATTAAGAAACTACTGAAGGCTAAAATCATTGTACCATTGAGGTACTCTAAGTGGGTAGCTAATCTAGTCTTTGTATGGAAGAAGAATGGATAAATAAGACTATGTGTTGATTTTAGGAACCTGAACAGGGCTTCATTGAAAGATAATTACCCACTGCCCAAGATGGATCACATATTGCAGAAAGTGGTAGGGGCTGCCTGAATGTCGATGATGGATGGGTTCTCTGGGTATAATCAGGTAGTTGTGTTGCCAGAAGATCAAAAGAAGACGGCCTTCACCACCCCATGGGGAACGTTTATGTATGCCAGAATGCCTTTTGGGCTGATTAACGCAGGGGCCACTTTCCAGAGGGCCATGGATATTGCTTTTATTGGAGAACAGGACCAGTTCATGGTGGTATATCTGGACGACTTTACTGTGTTTTCAAAGGATGATGCAGAGCACATAGAACACCTGCGCAAAACCTTTGAGAAGTGTAGAAAGTATGGCCTCTCCCTTAACCCACAGAAGTCTTTGTTTGCACTAGAAGAGGGTAAGCTCCTGGGACACATTGTAACTAAAGATGGAGTAAAGATAGACCCCAAAAGAGTGGAAGTCATAAATAGTATTGCCTTGCCCAGAAACAAGAAGGAAGTTCAGGTGTTCCTAGGTCGTATAAACTTCCTGAGGAGATTCATCCCTAACTACGCTGAGATATTTAGGCACATAAATGATATGCTAAAGAAGAATAATGAAGTGAAATGGTCCCCAGAGTCAAGGGAAGATTTTTCCAGAATTAAAAATGCATTTATTGAAGCTCCTGTGTTAGCCGGGCCAGATTATGCCAAACCATTTATGATCTTCTCCTTTGCATCCCCCCATAAAGTAGCTGGAGTTTTGTTGCAGAAAAACGAAGAGGGGTATGAACAGCCTATTGCCTTTTTCAGCCAGGTGCTTCGGGATGCTGAACTGAAATATAACATATTGGAGAAGCAAGCGTATGCTCTGGTGAAATCCCTCAAAGCTTTCCGAATGTATGTTTTGCAGTCCCACATCACTGCATTTGTTCCTACAGCAGTCGTTAAAGACATTCTTATCCAGGGGGACAGTGAAGGAAAAAGAGTAAGTGGATAGCGAAAATACAGGAATACGAGCTAGATATCCGTTCTACCAAATTAATCAAGGGACAAGGTTTAGCCAAGATCCTGTCTGAATCAAATTGTCAGGCATTGGGTATCAATTTGTCTATGACAGAAAACGAAGATACTGGAGTAGGGGAGGAAGCACAGAGAATAGAAATAGCCTCCCAGAAGGTACATATGAAGTACCTTATCAGCCCATGGTGTAAAGAGTTGGTAGAGTACCTCCTAACCCTCAGTTGCCCACCCAGCTGTGAGAAGACTAAATACAGATCACTGAGATTGAAGTCACAGAATTATATGGTTGCAAATGGTCGGTTGTATTGGCGGGATCCCTCTGGTATCCCACTCCTATGTCTTACGGAAGAGGAGGTGGAGAGTATAATGGCTGAGTTCCACGAGGGAATTTGTGGGGGCCATTACAGTTGGAGGGCTATTGCTCACAAGATTCTGAAGGTTGGCTTCTTCTGGCCTAAACTGTTTGGAGATGTATTAGCTCGAGTTAGAGCCTGTGAGAAGTGTCAGAGGTTTTCCGAGAGACAGAAACTAGAACTGCTCCCCATGATCCCTGTCCATGTAGATGAGCCATTCTAGCAGTGGGGAATCGACTTCATAGGAGAAATACATCCCCCCTCAAGTGGACAGCATAAATGGATATTGACTGCCACTGATTAATTTAAAAAATGGGTGGAAGTTGTACCTTCCAGGAATGCAAATGACACTGTGGTAATAAAATTCATGGAGGAACATATCATATCCAGATTTGGTTGTCCCGCTAAGATAGTAACTGACAATGCACAAGCTTTTAAATCCACAAAATTTGTTAACTTTTTCCAACAGTATAATATTGCACTGGGTCACTCTACGGCCTACTATCCCCAAGGGAACGGCCTTGCAGAGTCCTCAAACAAAACTTTGGTCCGAGAACTGAAGAAGACTATCAACGAGAATCAGAAGAATTGGGATTCTCAGCTGAAATTCGCTCTGTGGGCAAACCGAATTACTAGCAAGAGGGCAACTGGGAAGTCCCCATACGAATTAGTTTATGGGAGAGCAATAGTTCTTCCTGTACAACTGGTTTTACCGGTAGCTCGTTTCCTGCAAGAGAGTCAGGAAGAACCGGATGACGTGACTAGAAGAATTAACCAGCTGGTGGAGCTCGAAGAAACGCGTAGTCAGGTAAATCAGAGGCTAGAGGCATACCAGGAGAAAATGAAAGAGTTGTTTGATCAACATGCTAAAGACAGAAAGCTACAGACAGGGGACTTAGTACTCAGGTGGGACGTACGAAGGGCTGATAAGGGAAAACACGGAAAATTAGACCCCCTTTGGTTGGGCCCTTTCAAAATTGCAGAACAAGGTGGCAACAATACTTTTAGGTTGGAAAATTTGCAGGGGGATGTGCTGGACACCCCTGTCAATGGTCAATTCCTTAAGCCTTATTTCCAGTACTGATCCAGGCCGTGAGAGCCTAATGTACCATATTGTATATTATGTACTGTTTTAAAATTTGTTTGAATAATGTGTGTTTGTTGATGAATCATGGGGAGAAGAGGTAAGAGTCGAAGGAAATGATAAATGGCGTTCACAGAAGACAAACAGGTGGTCTGCGTTGTTCTCGACACATTCAAGGATGAACGTGCTGTCCCCAGGTGGAGCCAATGTTGATCAACATTTAGCATAAGTCATTGATTTATTAAATGTTGATGGGTCATGCATCAAACATTATATCAAAGGGTGAAACATTGGAAAAGATGGTCGAAATGAAACAAGGTAACGAAAGTCACGTGCATAAAAGCCAAAGGCGGAATTAATACGAAAAGGCTGGAGTATAAAGCAAAAAGGCTAACAGAAACACAAAAGTGCAAAGAAGTGGTACAGAGAGTGCAAAATGCAAATATTAAAAGAATTACCACCACATGAATATGCACACAAGGGAAATTCCAAGGGGGTCGAGCAGCGAGGAAGGGAAGAGACCCATACCCCCGTGGAATTGTGATAGCGTGGCGTGGTGGGGACCCAAGGCTAGAATGAGGTGGTAATTCCTAAGCACGAAGTATAGTGACGTGGCAAACGCAACGTGGGCCCGTACCACTGGTAGGGTATGTATTCAAATCATTTTGTGAATGATATGTTTCAAAGGTAAGGTAAAGTATCAAATGGTGTTACATGGCAAGGAGGTAAGGTAAAGTTCGTAGGTAAGCTGGTACTGAGGCCCATACCAGTATTAAACCCGGCACGCGGTGTTCGCCTCTCCACAACCAACACCCAATTCCCACATGCCACATGCCCCACTGTCAGCGTCCTTACGACACTTGCCCTACTTATTTCACCTCTAACTGCTTTTACCTCAAAATTACCAGTCTTAGATAGCAGTTTCCCGTATTTTACTATAGTAAAAGTCTTGGGTCTTCCAGTTACGACATATACAAAGCGGGAACAAGTGCCAGGTCTGCCAAATCATCACCAGACTACCCCTGCGTCGCTTTCCCAAGAAAATTTACCTACTGCACAGGTACTCTGTCCCTTTCATTCCCTCTGTTTTCCTTTCGTTTCTCTTTTCAGATTTCGTATGTCAGTCATGGGAAGAGGGACACCCAAGAAAAACGAACCAGAAACTCCCCAGGTCTGAGAAACCATAAACCCTCCTGGGTTCGAGCCTTTCATCGACAAGCAAGCTGGAATCTGTGATCACTAATACCCTTTCCCCATTAGCAGTATAAGGCCTGAACTTTTTTCGCATCATGTCCATAATAGGGATCGATACTGGGTGGTTGTGTTAGGCTTTTACCATCAGATCACTCCCCCAGTTTTCCCGGTGGTCGAGTTCATCTACTGGCTTAGAGACGCCTACGATGAAGACCGAGGCATGTTTACCTCCACCCAAGGAAACCAGATTTTCTCCCTTTCGCCCGAAATCATCAAGCAAGCCCTCCGTTTTCCCACCAGCGTCCCCTACACTGCTTTCAGCGACGAAGCTTTAACTTCCCAATTTACCAAATCGCCATGGGAGCATCAAAAAAGCTTCATTGCTTCTATTTCCAGCAGCCAGGCTACTACCCTTCCCGGTACGGAACTCCTCCCAGTAAACCTGTTCAAGGAGGAAGTACAACCCATCCTTGCGTTCATTGCGGGTCTGTTAGGTGTAGGCGGGTTGGGGGAAACCTCCAAAGTATGTGTTTTCTTTCTGTGGTTAATGTCTCAGAAGGGGGTTGTCCTATATATCCCGGGTTACTTATCTGCCAGCATCCACACCCAGTTCCAAGAACTTCCTGAAACCAATCATTTTCGTTTCTATTCATTAGTGTTCTATCTTTTCTTGTATCAACATGATGATAGGTTCGAGCGTTCGGGCTTGGATAGGGTATATGAGGTCAATTCTTAGCCCTGACCTGATTTTGACTGGAACTCTGCAGTGTGCCAATTGCCAAAAGGGGTGGGTTACTCTAGTTTCCTGAACGATTTCATGTCCATTGCTTACACCATCATTCATGGGTCGCCCTCACCTAGGGTTTTTCCTGAAATGAAGAACTGGCTGCAAGCTGGTAAAGTCCAGAGCACCGGGGACTGGTATCTCTCTGATAAATATACCGAAATTCGGGTCTATGGAGCCGAGATTGCCCCTTACCTGCTACTGGTGTTTCTCGCCCGAAGATTTTATGCTCTGGAGTATATTTTTCAAGCCCTCAAAGCTGACCAGCTCCACTTTGTCCCCGCTAAGAAAGGTTACATACTGAGGCTTCCTACCCAAATCGGCTCGTTCGTCATGAATTCAAGACACGCCCTTCCCATTGTCGAAAAGCTATTACAGGGTATGGACCTAAGACAGGGGAAGACTTGGGCCTATGATCCACAGGAGATTATTTCAAGCAGAAGAAAGAGGAATCGGTCCGCACCTTATATCCATGAACCAAGACCGTTTATAGAGTGGAAGGCTAACATGAAAATTTGGCCTTTGGTTTCGCAGATGGAGACAGATTCATCTACCACCGGGGAAGAGGAAGGCATCAAAAAATGCCAAGAAGAAGAAGTTGGTCCTTCAAGAACAGGTTCTCCCCCTTGTAAAAAACAGAAAACAGTCTCAAGTGAAGCCGAAATTATAGGAGAGGAACAACTGCTTGAATCGTTCATACCATATGCGCCACTTAACAGTAGCAAGGCTAGAATCAAAGTGTTGAGGGACAGCACCACCTCCTCTGAATTCACTGAGGTTTCATAGGAAATGGGGGACTATAATTCACCAGTGGCATTCGAAAGGATCAAGAAAAACAAGATAATCAGAGATAAATACAAAGCCGAGCTGGAGGGGTATGTAGAAAAGTATCACACCAGGGTTTCTGCCAGCATGAATGTCGATACTGAGCATCTGGTACTGTCTATGGCCGAAGCCCTTTTGGACCCTGATACAGGCGCCACTAGCTACCGGGTACTCCAACATGCAATTGACATGACTAAGGTGCCAACAACTGATATGCGTAACCTGTTTCAGGTTGTAGCTGATATGCTAAAGGATGAGGTAATGCGAGCTACCATTGCACTGAGGAAGCTTGAGAAAAAGCATGAACAGATGAGGACTACCCTGAAGAATGAGCAGGCAAGTGGCCGCGCCCAGGAAAATCGAATACGCAGTCTCCAGGACCAAATCAAAGGGAAAGACACTGGGGAAACAAACCTGCAGGCCTTTTTAATAGACCAATTGCGGAAGGAAGTTACCTCACTGAAAGGAAAAGCCCACATGCCAGCCGCCCAGCATGTGCAGATAGCTGAGTTGGCACAAGTAGAGAAAGAGAAAAGGGAATTGGCCAGCACCTTGTCACAAGAAAGAGAAGAGAAGGAGAGGTTGGCAAGAACAATCGCTACTCTTCAGAGTAGGTTGACAGAGCTACAGAACACTTGGGATACGCACAGTTGTGCACCAACTACAATGCCACCTGAGACGAGTTCACTTTCAGAAAAGTTGGGTGCAGCGAAAGCTGCAAATGACATAATGGAGAAAGAGGCTTCCAATGCAAAGCAAAGGATCACGGATTTGGAAAAATCCCTGTCAGAGAATACCAGAATAATAGAAGTATTGCAGAAAGAAATTGAACAGGAAAAGAAAACGAGGGCTGACCAGCAGAAGACTATAAATGATCTCGAAGCACGCCTAAAAGGTAACCTCACTCTCAGAGAGGGTAGAAAGATTATTTGGTCTGAGATCATTTTAGCTGTAACAAAGCAATGGGAATTTCTGCAAGTCATCGAGGAGATGAAATCTTCAGTACTCTATCTCAGAAGGCGATTTCAGGAAGGGGATATCAATTTAGTCAACAGAGCTCAGCATGCCAGAGAGTATGTGTCATTCTTGAAAGAGCTGAGAGCTAACGAAGCAGAGCAACACGGCATAACCAGCAGGCACAAAGAGGCCTTGGAATGTCAGAAACTCATCGATAAGGAATCGGCTCGCATCGTGGCTTCAAAGGCCTTGCAGCAGTTGATATACACCGTGGACCGGTTTGATGCAGTTTGGGCTGAAATTACGACAGCAGGGCTTCCGACGTGCTGGGATTCCACCAACCCTTCTATGCTGCAACCATTACCGGAATATGAAGCATTCCTGAAGTAAGAAAGGGACCGAACAGATGTCATGTCAGATAAAACCACCCGGCTCAAGGTCGAAACCATGATCGCATCACTGCGCCCGGATTTTGCTCTTCTTCACTTGTTAAATCATAAAGTCCCTACTGAGGCAAATCCGAGTGATCTCGCTGAGGCTTTCATCAGGGTAGAAGGATTTGCAATGATGCCCGAGCCTGCCGCGGACAATCAGCAGAGGTGCGACCAGTTCGTTGGCCAAATTGCCAGTTCATCCGCAAACGCGCCACCACCAGTATCAACAAAAGCCTCGACCCCTTCTCACAAATGATCAATTGTTATTTCATGATTCGGCCCTCATGGCCTTTTTACTTTTTACTGAATTAGTTACTTTTTAAAGTTTTGAGTGGGCTACTTGCTCCACTCCAACATTTTATATTTTTTATCAGACTACTGTTTAACTTTCTGTTTTAGAAACGGCCAAGTGCCTGACTATCCATGATGAGAGGCCTGATTCCTCATCGTGAGTTTTGTTGTTTTGATAAGGACCTGTAACAGATTTTGGTCATGCGAAGAAGATATTTTCTCAAAAAATATCTTCTTGCTGAGATAGGAAGAGTTCTATATAAGTAAGATCGAATGAGAAAAAAGGGTTCCAGATTTTCTGAAGAAATTTGCTGTGTAAGAATATTTTGTATGCTTGTGGTCGAATTATTAATGAAAATGCACAGAGCCCGTAGGGTCTCAGCGAAGAGAAGTTCTATTTTACATGAGGATTCCGATCTGGATGTTGTATGGTCTGTGACTCTTTCTTCGTAGTATCGTTTCGTTGTCTATTTCACTGTCTCCATCTTCTTTATATCATGTTATGGAATGCGAGTGACTCACCAGTTCTGATATAAATTTATCGTTATTTGGTACTTATATGAGACTGGTCTAGCTGCTTTAAATATGGCTCATGCATGATATGGTGTTTCGTCTCATATTTCATTCAGATTTCTTCTGTATTAAATATTGTGGAACCTTATTCGTTCAGAACTGATTGGTATATATGGATTCTTAGTTCTTAAGCCCATGTTATGCCAAAATATGCTTTTCGAGTACCGTTCCATTGGTAATTAGTACGCCTCCTTTACCTTCTGCACCACAAACGCCTTTGATTTAACAACCTCTATATAGCGTTTGGGAACCAACTCTCCTTAATGAAAGATGTTTCTAAGCTGTTTGATGCATCTGTGTAAGTAATTCTCCTCTTGCCTCTGCATGTTTTTATATGTTGCTGATTTGAAAGCTGTCTGGTCCCATCTAATTTTGTAACTCATCAGAGAAGTTGATATAGTAAAGAGACCTGAGCTGATAATGGTCTTAGGATATACCTTACACTCTTTACTAGCTAAGATGTCCTAGGCACTGGTCTCTGACAACTCGAGGCTGTCTCTAGGAACGACAACACCTCCAAGGAAAGAGATGTTGTCTCATTAATGAATCTCCATATTTCCCCTCCCAAGCATGCAAGCTAGCCAAATAGCTATCATCATGAATAAGTAAAGTACTCAAGGAGGCAATAAGATGCTTTCCAGAGGTCCCCTTGAGGTATGGGATCTGAAATGTATTGGGAAACATCATTCCCATGTGGATCCTCCATCCCCAAGCAATCATCCATACAAAATGAGTCACCCCCCAACATGGAAACTCCTGAAAATTTTCCTCTACCTTGAGCTCATGCAATGTAGGTGGGCTGAAAATCTGGACATGGTAGACATAGTAGCCTACCCCACACTTTCCTCCTCTCCACTTATGAGAAGTGTAGAGCATATGCTGATCTTGGGGTGCAATACTATTGCCCTCAAGTGGAAAAATGAAGACTAGATCTCTAAAGATCTCCTCTCCAATGTTGTGAATCAAGCTAGCCCAAACCATTCTATATGTGATGGATAGGAAATCATCACCATATGGCTTCCCATCAAATTCATGGCCCACCTCATAAAAAAACAAGTGTTTGGCTGTGGTGGCCATATCTCCTCTCATGCTCCCATTAGAACATGTAATGCAGAAAGTGTGGGAATCCTCTTCCCAAAAGGACACATCCAACCCATGTGTCTCTCTCCTAATCATGCTCCCTGTTGATTATATCGTTCACCCTTTAATATTTTGATAAAGGTCATGAGGAGCAGATTAACCGACATCATTTAAAAGTCTAAGAGTTCCAAATTCGGTAAAGGAGAAATAAAATTAAGCTGAGTTATATTCGAAAATAGGATAAGCACATTTGGTAATGGAGTGGGAATTTACAAGGGCCTTATTTTAAATTACACAAAGGAAGTAAACACAAGGCGGGCCCGCGCATACTCTATATGCGCACGTGAATGAAGTTGCAAGCACTTTCCGGGGGGGTCATAAAAGAGAGGGATAAGGCGGAGCCTTCCCCCCCTGAAATCCTGATGATGTGTCCAGGCGTATGACACAAGGCGATCATTTTATGGAGAAAAAGGGATGGGATTCAGAGCTATTACGGAATTCACCTCGCGTCTTTCGAGGGCCAGGTTTTGGAGTACAACTGTCACCACGACATGAAGGTAAGGTAAGTTTTTAGGACACTCGGTACCAAGGCTAGTACTGGTATTTAACCTAACATGCAGTGTTTACCTATGAAGAGTCTAACACCCAATCCCTACATGTTGCGTGTCTCACTGTCAGCATCCTTACAATGCCTACCCTATTCTTTTAACCCCACCATTTTTTCTCAAGCTGCCTCATTCTTATATAACTGTCTTCCGTCTTTTACTGTGGTAAAATACTACTCTTTGTCTTTCGACTACTGTATAAGAAAAAGTGGGCACCCAGTTCCAAGTTTGTCTGGTTGTTGTCAGTACCCTTGCGTCGCTTTCCCAAGAAAAACTCTACTCCGCAGGTATTCCATCCCTTTCATTCCATTTGGTTTCCTTTTTTTGTGTTTTGAGTTTGCATGATGGTCATGGGTAAAGTCACAACTAAGAAATCTGAGCCAGAAACACCCCAACTCCTTGATTCCAGGGCTGTTCTAGGGCCTGAACCTTTCTTAGACTTACAAGCTAACATTCGTGACCCAAAGTACCCATTTCCCATTAGCAGCTTCAAGCCTGAATTGTTTAGGAAACATGTCAAAAACAGAGACAGGTTTCAGGTTGTTTTGTCTGGTCCATATCATCAAATAACCCCCCCAGTATATCCAGTGGTCGAATTCATTTGTTGGCTCCGAGACGCTTACGATGAATGTCGGGGCATGTTCCTCTCAGCTCATGGGAACAAAATGTTCACTATCTCCCCCAAAATAATTAGAAAAGCCCTTCGTTTTCCTAGCAGCTCAAACTATGTCAATTTCAATGAAATAACGCTGACTCCTCAATTTGCAAAGCTGCCATGGAGGCAACAGAGCGATTTCATCGCCTCCATAACTGACTCTCAAACAACCCTCCCCTCCGCAGACTCAGTGCCCCTAAGCCTATTCAAGGAAGACGTCCAGCCTGTCCTTGCTCTCATCGTGGGTTTATTAGGTGTGGAAGGTTTTGGGCAAGCCTCAAAGGGATGCATTTCTTTCTTATGGCTAATGTTTCAACCCAGGGTCATTTTAAATATTCCTGGTTTCCTGGCCTCTGCCATTCAAACTCAGTTCCAGGAGCTCTCAGACACGGGTCGCTTTTGTTTTTGTTCCATGGTATTTTATATTTTCCTCTTCCAGCATGCTGATAAATTTGAGGGTTTGGGTTTAGATGAGGTGTACAAGATAAATTCCCAGCCCAGACCAATTTTTTACTGGAGTCTCGCAACGCATCAGTTGGCTAATGGGGTGGGCTACTCAAGGTTCCTAAGTGATTTTATGCCCATAGCTTATACTATTATCCATGACTCTCCTCCACCTAGGGTTTTTCTTGAACTGAGGAGATGGTTACAGTATAGTGAAGCTTAGAGAACCGGGGACTGGTATCTTTTTGATAACTACACTAAAATCCGAGTTTATGGAGCTGAGGTCCCTCCCTACCAATTGCCAATTTTTCCTGCCCAGCAGATTTACGCTTTGGAATACCTCCAGCAAACCCTGAAAGATGACCAAATTCACTTCCTACCTGCAAAAAATGGGTTTATCCTCAAGCTTCCCACAACCATTGGCCCTTTCATTATTAATTCAAGGCACACCCTTCCCGTGGTGGAAGATCTACTTAAAGGCATGGATTTGAGGAAAGGGAAATCTTGGCCCTACAATCCAAAGGGAATCATTTCTAACAAAAGGAAGAAGAATAAACCAACCCCTTATATGCATGAAATGAGGCCTTTCATCGAATGGAGAGCTAATCTTGAAAACTAGCCTTTTCTTTCGCAAATGGAGATCGATTCATCTGCGATAGGGGAAAACACAAACACCGCTTCGACTAGAGAAGCTGGTAAGGAATAGGTGGAGGAGGAAGGTGCGTTAGGAGAGCGTTCTCCCCCTTTCAAAAGACAAAAAACAGGGACCAGTGAAGCAGAGGTTATCGGAGATGAACATCTGCTCCAGGAGGAAATACCATATGGGAAGCTGGATAGGGGCAAAGCAGGAATCAAGGTGCTTCAAGATAGTACTATTTCTTTTGACTTTTCAGAAGTTTCGCAAGCCATTATAGCTAGCAGCTCTCAGGGTGCGAGTGAAGGCAGGATGAGAAATAGAGCAATCAGAGATAATCACCGGTTAGAACTAGAGGGGTATGTTGAGAAATACCACACCAGGTTGTCATCTGCAATGAATTTGGAGACTAAGAAACTAGTGATAGCTATGACTAAGGCCGTTCTAAACCCACATGTTGGTAACACCAACTACAGGGTGTTGGAGATCGCAATTGACATGTCACAGGTGCCGACAATTGACAAATGTAACTTATTTCAGTGTTTCGGTGACATTCTTAAGGATGAAGTGATGCGGCTCACCATCACTCTGAGAAAGTTGCAGAGTAAACATAGCCAAGTAGTGGAGAATTTTAGAAAGGAAAAGATCAATTCCCGCACCCTCACGAATGATATACACACTCTCCAGGAGGTGATAAAATGGAAAGAAAAAGCTACAACAGACCCCCAGGTTCACCTTATCAAGAATTTACAGAAGCAAGTTGCAGCCTTAAAAAGAAAAATAAATATACCGGGCTGTCATCATGTGCAAACAACTGAGCTAGCCCAGGCTAAAAAGGACAAGGCAAACTTGGCTGATTCTCTTGCAAAGGAGAAAGAGGAGAAAGAAAAGATCGCATAAGAGATGGCTAATCTTCAAGGAAGGATGAATGCATTGCAGATAACTTGGGACACACATGTATGCTATCCACCCACCCTACCAGGGACTAGTTCATTGTCTGAATAGCTTACAACTGCACTGGCTACAACCAAAGCACTAGAGAAATAGGTCTCGACAACGTGGCAAAGGATCAGTGAGCTAGAGGCCCTCCTTGCTGAAAATGCAAAGAAGATTAATGCTATGCAGAAAGAGATTGAGGAGGGGAAGCAGGAGAAGGCACGGTATGAAAAGACCATCAATTAACTCACCAGTCGCATAAAAGGAAATGTTACCCTCCTGGAAGCTAGGCGACTAATTTGGACGAAGATTATCGCAGAAGTCAAAATGCACTAG
The DNA here is from genome assembly GCA_034641835.2 of Pinus albicaulis. Classification (NCBI taxonomy): domain Eukaryota; kingdom Viridiplantae; phylum Streptophyta; class Pinopsida; order Pinales; family Pinaceae; genus Pinus; species Pinus albicaulis. The sequence continues at coordinate 283,368,172 of CM076584.1, read as the reverse complement.
GTGTTCTTAAACGTCATCGAGGAAATGAAGCCAATTGTTCCCCTTCTCAAAAGAAAGCTTCACAAGGGAAGTACCGATGCGTCCAACACGGTCCAAAATGCAAAAAGGTATGTCTCCTTCCTAAAAGAACTAAAGTTAGAGGATGTGGTGAAACAAGGTATAAAGAGCAGGTCCATGGAAGCTTCAAAGTGCCAGAAATAAATAGAAAAAGAGGTTGCTTGGAGTCTAGCCTTGGATGTTTTAGAAAAAGTAACAAACAACTTAGAACGATTTGAGGTGGAATGGGCTGAGATAACACTTGTAGGACTCCCATCATGCTGGGAGCCCACTCACGCTATCCTACAGCCATTACTAGCATATGAGGCCATTCTGAAGGAGGCAATGAATCAGACCAACATTACCTCTGAAAAATCCACTAGGCTAAAACCGGAAACTAGAGTTTCTGTCCTCGGTAAAGAGTTTTCACTCCTGCACCAAGTTAAGCATAAAATTCCTGTTGAGGAAAACTATGATGAGCTAATGGAAGCCTACATCAGAACAGAAGGTTTCACATCTATGCCTGAACCTACAGCAGACAGTTGGCAGAGGTGCTCAAAATATGCCAGCTTGTTAGCCAGCTCCTCAGCAAACGTCCCACCACCTGCGTGAACAATGACCTCAACTCCTTCGCACCAGTGAAAATGGTTAACTCATGATTTATCCTTAGTGGCATTTTAGTTTTAGTTTTAATTTCTACTTTCAAGTTCCGAGTGGAATTCATATTTCACTCTTGCATTCACTATTTGTTAGAACAGTTTTAATGTTTTGTTTTGAAATGGCCACGAGCCTAATTTCAAATGATGAGAAGCGTTCTCCCTCATCACGAATTTTGTTATTTTGATTAGGACCTGAAACTTCTTACTAGCACGCGGGGAATATATTTTCCCAAAATATCTTCCTGCTTAGGTTTTTGTAAATTTTATATAAGCAACAAATTGAGATGGAAAAAAGGTTCCATATTTTCAGAAGACACACCAAGAAAGAACTCTGTATGCATTGTGTTGAATTTTTGATATAAAAGTTGAAGAGCCCGTTGGGTCTTAGTGATAAGGAGTTTCATCTTTATTGGGGATTCTGGCCTTATTACTTCACAGCCTGTAACTCTTTCTCTCTTATTTTTTATAGCTTGAATGTTCATTTCGTTTACATTCACATTTCCTATATCTTGTTCTGGAATGCGAGTGCCCACATGTCTTGGTATGAATTTATCATTGTCGATAATCATGCTAAACGTGTCTAGCTCTTTAAATATGGCTCAAGCATGATATGTTGTTTCATCTTTCACTTCTACCGTAATTCTTCCGATATTAGCAGTGATGAAATGTCATCTTTAAAGTTATTTTCATGTATGGATTCTTGTTACCATATAAGCCCAGTACATGCTGATATTCATTTCTAGATTTCATCTCTGTTACAGCTAATATGCTTTCCATTTTTCTTATGCAGTAATCGCCATCTAATTATTTACCTCTGTGAAGCACTTTAGAATCCAGCCCTCTTTACGGATAGCTGTCTTAAAATTGTCGGATATGTTTTTATCAAAATTCACGCTCTGCCTCTGCAATACCACTTTTGTTGTGCTGAAGTTTTGTGAGTTTTGGTACCATATTAATTAAACCTTCTTGTTTATATATGATAGCATGAGAGCCTTTTTCTGAGCAACCTTCCCATGTTAAACCATATGCTCCTTGCTATATAGGATGTCCTAGGCATTGGTCTTTCACAACTCAAGGCTGTCTCTAGGAATTACAACATCTTTCTAGCGCCATTGCTGGGGATACGAAGTTGAGAAAAGATAAATCCCTGGGCCTCGACAAAATATTTATTCACTCTTCCGAACAGGTGAGCAATAAGAGTTGAGAGTTGTAGATCCCTCACCTTGGTTACTCCACTGTCTGTTATAAGATAAATCTATTTGTAGTCCTGGCTTCTTGAAAGCCACATCTGAGGTCAGATACATTTCAGCTGAAGACACCTTCGGTGTCTGACCCAGAAAATATTTTACATAAGAGGGGTTGGAGAGAAAGGCAGTCATTCCATACAGATATCCCTAAATTTTCTTTGGAAGACTCACCATCCTCCTCCCAAATAGCCCAAAATCAAGGCCCTGACTCCTCTGTAAGAACCCTGATTACTTCTCGGATAATCCTTCCCTGGAGGACATTCAAGTGAAAGACAAAGCTGAATATGTTGATACCACCAGCTTCTTTCTTCATCCCACTCCCGAGGTTGAAGTGGTCAAATAAGTCACCAAATTATCTGCTATTAACAGTCCATATTTTCCATCAACACCTCAAGCCTCTGTCCAATACATTCCCATTGTCATACACACTTCGCTTCCACCACCTCCTCTCACACATCAGATTCTCCCACGACCCCTGATGGAAAATTTTCTAGGTTTCTTGATGAAAAAATATGCCCCCCTAGTATTACCTCAAGTCTTGAATGATATGCCTCAAGACTATCTGAAAATCTTACCCCGTTTCAATGGAGAAAATGAGATCGAAGCTCAGAAGCATCTTGAAGTTTTTTGCGCCTTTGCAGAGAACTTTAATGTGGAACATCTAGATGTAGTCTTAAGACTGTTTATTCAATCTCTTGATGGAGAAGCCAGAAAATGGTTTAAGACATTGGGAAACCACTCCATCACTACTTGGGAAGAGATGGAAAACTCCTTTGTCAAGTAATGGGGGGAAAAGAAAGATCACGGTTACTGCCTCACAGAATTTAATGCACTCAGGAAACAACACAATGAGGGAGTACTAGAGTTCATTAAGAGGTTCAACAAGCTATACTCAAGCCTTCCAGTCGAAATGAAGCCTCATCAGACTGCTGCCAAAGTGGTGTTTGTAGCAGCCTTTGATTCTGCATTTGGCTTCTCTCTAAGAAAAAGGAAGCCTGCCTCACTAGATGATGCTCAGACGGATGCACTAGAATTGGAGGCTAATTTTGCTTCCACAGGAAAATCAAAGGGAAGATTAGATCAATATGCTAGAAGAAGGAGAAAAGAAGAGGTATCTACTTTTGGCCAAGAAAGAAAGTCAGCTGAGAACAAAATTGAAGAGATGAATAAAATGATTAAGAATCCTTCAAGTAAGCTGGTCAAACTTGAACTCGGAGCCAAGAATTCATCCTCTAAAACATTCCAGAATGCTCCAAACAAGGGTTACAATCCGCAATATAGAAAGCCACCCCTACAAATACTGAAAAGAGAACGGAAGGAGCAGAAATACCAGGTACCACACCCTTTGTATCGGGAAGGTCAAGTAGAAGTTCACACTGAAGATACTACATATGAGCAAGATGACCCATATCTTGCTTATTCTAATGGAGATTAAATCAAGAGTCCTTTGCAAGAAGGTGATGGAACGGGGGCTCCACTACAAGAAGAAGAAGAAAGGGCCAGAGTCACTAAAGACCCAGAGATCGACGACTACTGAAAATAGTGTGTTGATTTCATGGAGGCGCAGTTCCACAGAAAATATTATCTCTGGTCTTCCAGGAAGAGGAATCGCACACAGGATGAGGAGGAGGAAGTGCCTCAGAAAGGAGCAGCTGTTCAGAAGGAGAAAATGGTGCAAAAGGTTGCAGATAAAGGTAAGAGGCCTCTTAACGAGCCTTTACATTCAAATAACCAAATTCCTTCTTCTTCAAAGTTAGCCACTACCCCAAATCCCAAGCTTGTGTTGAAAGAAGTGAAACCTATAGTTGAAAATAAAGAGCCAAAGGAAAATATAACGGAAAATTCCTCTTCTGTCTTTAGTTTACAAAAGGAGCTTGAGAAAGTCAAAATCCCAATCCCCCTGACTGACCTGATGAAGCAGCCAGCCTATCAGTCCCAAGTCACCACTTTTATGCTTCCTCCAGAAACAGCTCCTATTCCAGACAGTCTAAACCTTCAAGAAGAAAGGACCATGGTCGTGTTTGGGCCCCATGTTGAAGAGTTAGATGCCTCGAGCCCCCCTTTCTACGTGTCGTTAGTAATCCATGAATTACTATTGCATAACTATATGTTGGATTCTGGAGCATCCCACAACCTCTTTCCCTTGTCAGTTATGGAGCAACTAGGTTTGAAAATAACCCATCCATACAAAGACCTGTATTCCTTCGACTCCAATAGGGTCAAGTGTCTAGGGATGATCAAAGACTTGGTGGACAATTTGGCCCAGATCCTAGCCAAGAGTGTGGTGATGGATATAGTGGTGGTCGATATTCTAGCCCGTTTTGGAATGTTGTTGTCAAGGTCCTAGGGAACCAAAATCAGAGGGTCAATAAAACTAGATTTGACTTATGCTACTATCCCTATCTTTGGAGGGCAAGAGAGGAGGTTGTACAAAGAGACGAGGTTTGTAAAGATGGTTACAAAGGCTGATAACTCTATTAATTCACCGGTGTATAGTAAAGAAGGGTAGTTCTCATGTCTAATGTTGGAAGAAGACCAAGACTATGCAGAAGAGCCATCATTCTATCAAATTAAGACAGAACAATCCTCAGAAGACAAAGAGGCTGGAGTTTGGACGCTACACTTTGATGGAGCTAATTATAGAGAAGGAAATGGAGCTAGGGTGATACTGATTTCGCCCACAGGTCAATGGGTTCCATTATCTTTCAAATTAGAGTACAAAGCTACGAACAATGTAGCTGAATCTGAAGCTCTACTTTTGGGATTACAGGCAACCAGAAGCATGAAAATTCAGAGCCTAAAAGTTCTGGGAGATTCAGAACTGGTAGTAAGGCAAGTGAAAAATCAGTGCCAAACCAAACACTCAAGGCTGAGGGCCTATAGGAATGAGGTATGGGATTTGGTGGAATTTTTTTTCTTGGCATTTAACATTCAATTTATGCCCAGAGAAAAGAATAGAATGACAGATTCTCTTGCTGTAGCTGCCAGTAATTTTCAGCCTCCGTAGAATCCTCTCCTAAGATACGAAATTGAAGTTCATTATAGGCCTTCAATTCCTGAAAATATCAAACACTGGCAAGTGTTTGAGGATGAATATCAAGTAAATATATTCATGGAAGTAGTGGGAGAATTCTCAAACATGGAGATAGATGCTGGTGAAGAAGAAGAAACTGAAGACCTTCCCCAGAACAAATGGGAGGAAAAGGTGGCTGGTCATAAAGTATTGCAACTAAAGGGAAATGTTATACCTAGAGGGCTGGTGCCTCTAGGGAGGCTGTTCGAAAAAAATGATATCCCACTATAGCCAAACAAATTGGTAGAAGAAAGTTAGGTAGAAGACCTGAATCTCGGTACCGATGCTGATCCAAAAATTGTGAAGCTGTCCAAGAAAGTTCCGGAGGAATATAAAGAGCACTACCAGAAAATATTGCAGTCGTACAAAGATGTGTTTGCATGGTATTATCAAGACCTGAAGACCTTCAACATCAACATCATGCAACATAAAATTCCCCTAAAAGGAGATGCGAAGTCACATAAATATAAACTCAGACAGATTAATCCTCTGCTGCTTCCATCCATAGAGAAGGAGATCAAGAAGCTATTGAAGGCCAAAATCATTGCGTCGTTGAGATACTCTGAGTGGGTGGCTAATCTGGTCGCAGTCTGCAAAAAGAATGGAGAGATAAGGTTGTGTGTTGATTTCCGAAATTTGAATCGAGCATCCTTGAAGGATAACTACCCACTTCCCGAGATGGATCATATTCTGCAGAAAGTAGTAGGATATTCACAGATGTTGATGATGGATGGTTTCTCTGGATACAATCAAGTGGCTATGGTCCTAGAAGATCAACAGAAGACTGCCTTCACCACACCCTGGGGCACATTTATGAATGCATAGATGCCCTTTGGTCTAATCAATGCAGGGGCCACTTTCTAAAGGGCCATGGATATCACCTTTGTTGGGGAGTAGGATAAGTTATTAGTGGTATACCTCAATGATATTATTGTTTTCTTGAAGGGTGACCCAGAGCATATTGAACATTTACGCAGGACATTTGAGAAATGTCGGAGGTATGGTCTCTCTTTAAACCCTCAAAAATCATTGTTTGCGTTAGAGGAGGGTAAATTATTGGGGCACATTGTGACAAAATATGGCGTCAAAATTGATCCTAAGAGAGTAGAAGTTATAAATGGCACTACCCTCCCTAGAAATAAGAAGGAGGTGCAGGTGTTCCTTGGGCGCATTAACTTTCTGAGAATATTTATCCCAAACTATGCAGAAATTGTTCAGCATATAATTGACATGCTAAAGAAAAATAATGAGGTGAAGTGGTCCCTTGAATCATGAGAGGGATTTAGCAGAATAAAAAATGCCTTTGCAGAGGCCCCAGTGCTAGCTGGACCATACTAGGCTAAGCCTTTTATGATTTTTTCATTTGCATCACCTCATACAGTAGAAGGAGTTTTATTGCAGAATAATGAGGAGGGGTACGAGCATCCCATTGCTTTCTTCAACCAAGTGCTCTGTGATGCTGAATTAAAATACAACATACTAGAAAAGAAAGCTTATGCCTTGGTGAATTCCCTCAAGGCATTTCGCATGTATGTTCTGCAGTCACCCATCACTGCATTTGTGCCCACAGCAGCAGTGAAGGATATCTTGATCCAAGGAGATAGTGAGGGAAAAAGGGGGAAATTGATTGTGAAAATACAAGAATATTAGCTGGACATACGTCCCACCAAGTTAATCAAAGGACAAGGATTAGCTAAAATCCTATCCGAATCGAATTTCCAGGCTCTGGGCATAAATCTGTCTACGAGAGCGAACGAGGAGTCCGAAAAGATTGAAGAACGGTATGGGATAGAGACAGCTACCCAGAAGACTCACATGAAGTATCTCATCAGTCCGTGGTATAAGAAGATTTTTGAGTATCTTCTGACTCTCAGATGCCCCCTAGCTGTGACAAAGCTAAATATAGAACACTGAGGCTGAAGTCGGAGAAGTTTTTTGTTGCTAATGGTTGGTTGTACGGGCGAGACCCTTTGGGCATCCTGCTCCTGTGCCTTACAGAGAGTGAGGTGGAAAACATAATGGATGAGTTTCATGAAGGTATTTGTGGAGGTCACTATAGCTGGAGAGCTACCGCTCATAAAATTTTGAAGGCTAGTTTTTTCTGGCCCAAACTCTTTGGAGACGTGTTTTCTCGGGTCAGAGCCTGTGAGAAGTGCAAAAAATTTGTAGAGAGACAGAAGTTTTCACCCCTGCCCATGATCCCTATACATGTAGATGAACCATTCCAGCAATGGGGGATTGACTTTATTGGTGAAATTCACCCTGCGTCAAGTGAACAACACAAATGGATATTAACTGCCACTGATTATTTCACCGAATGGGTGGAGGCTATACCTGCAAGGAACGCAACAGATACTGTGGTGATAAATTTTATGGAAGAGAACATTATATCCAAACTCGGATGCCCTGCCAAGATAGTTACTGACAATGCCCAGGCCTTTAAATCCGCTAAGTTCGTCAGCTTTTGTCAGTAATATAACATTGCACTGGGACATTCCACCGCCTACTATCCACAAGGAAATGTTTTAACAGAGTTTTCTAATAAAACTCTGGTGAGAGCACTGAAGAAAGCCATTAACCAAAACCAGAAAAATTGGGACTCTCAACTAAAGTTCGCTTTATGGGCAAACAAGATTACTGGCAAGAGATCAACAGGGAAGTTTCCATATGAATTGGTATATGGGAGAGCGGCGGTCTTTCCCATACAATTGGCCTTACTAGTAGCAAGGTTTATGCAAGAAAGCCAAGAAGAGCTGAATGATATTACCAGGAGGATGAACTAGCTGGTAGAATTGAAGGAAACCTGAAATTAGGTAAATCAAAGGTTGACCGAATATCAGGAAAGGATGAAGGACCTGTTTGATCAACATGCCAAGGACAAGAAGATGCAGGTTGGGGATTTAGTACTCATATGGGATATTCGAAGAGAAGAGAAGGGGAAGCATGGTAAATTTTATCCATTGTGGTTCGGCCTCTTTAAGATTGTGGAGCGGGGGGGAAACAACACATTCAAGTTAGAAAATTTGCAGGGTGACTTACTTGACGCCCCTGTAAATGGTCAGTTCCTAAAACCCTACTTCCAGTTTTGATTATGGTCGAGAGAGCCTGATGTATTATACTATACATTAGTCATCCACTTTTATCTTTGTTTTAATGTCATTTGTTGTGAATAATCATGAAGAGAAAAAGAAAAGTGCAGATGAGCTGTGTCTACAAAAAAGGGTTAACAGGTGGTTTGCGAGGTTCTCTACACGTCCAAAGATGAACATGTCGTCCCCAGGTGGAGCCAATGTTGATTATATCGTTCACCCTTTAATATTTTGATAAAGGTCATGAGGAGCAGATTAACCCACAACATTTAAAAGGCTAAGAGTTCCAAAGTCGGTAAAGGAGAAATAAAATTAAGCTGAGCTATATGTGAAAAGAGGATAAGCACATTTGGTAATGGAGCGGGAATACACAAGGGCCTTAATTTAAATTACAAAAAGGAATTAAACATAAGGCGGGCCTACGCATACTCTATATGCGCATGTGAACGAAGTTGCAATCACTTTCCAGGGGGGTCACAAAAGAGAGGGATAAGGCGGCGCCCCCCCCCCCCCCCCCCGAAATCCTGATGACATGTCCAGGCGTATGACATGAGGCAAGAGTTTTACGGAGAAAAGGGGATGGGCTTCAGAGCTATCACAGAATTCACCTCACATCTTTCGAGGGCCAGGTTATAGAGTACAGCTGTCACCATGACATGAAGGTAAGGTAAGTTTTTCGGACACCCGATACCAAGGCCAGTACTGGTATTTAACCCGACACGCAGTGTTCACCTACCAAGAGTCTAACACCCAATCCCTACATGCTGTGTGTCTCACTGTCAGCATCCTTACAACGCCTACCCAATTTTTTAAACCCCACCATCTTTTCCCAAGCTGCCTCAGTCTTATATAACTGTCTTTCGTTTTTTACTGTGGTAAAATACTACTCTCGGTATTTCGACTACTGTATAAGAAAAAGTGGGCGCCCAGTTCCAAGTTTGTCTGGTCATTATCAGTACCCCTGTGTCGCTTTCCCAAGAAAATCTCTACTCCGCAGGTATTCCATCCCTTTCATTCCATCTAGTTTCATTTTGTTGTGTTTTGAGTTTGCATGATGGTCATGGGTAAAGTCATTGTTGGGGTTCCTATGTTTTGGCCAGATTGGCAAGACCAAAAGATAAGACAACATCAAAACCACTTTTAGACCTCAGGATCTAGCTCTCCTGGGTACAGAGAGGGATCTCTCTATAAAGGCAAAGGTATATGTCTTTGGATTTCAGTTTTGAAGATATTAGGCTAGCTATAAGGCACAAGGTTTGTTTAGTTTAGTTTGTTTGGTTGTTGGGAAACAGGAAAGGAAGGGTTAAATACAAGACAAAGGGTGAGAAAAGAGGATTTTAGGAAAAGGAGAGATATTTCAGAGAACACTCGAGACCATTGGGCAATGGAGTCAGGAAATGGTTTACTTTCTATTCAATATTCAAGGCTTTCAATTGGGCTAGTCATCTAAAGCATAAGATCTTAAAGATGATAGTGTGGTATGAAATGGTAAGGAAAGAAGGAGAATGAAAAGGAAACCTCCAAGGTGACCACTTAGGAAGAAGATCTAGGGACAGGACATGCCATTAAGCACCTATCATCCAACTCCTAAAAGGTTAACTCTTCAGACAAAGGAACATTAAAGATTTAAACACAAAGGTGAAAACCTGAGATCAGAGAAAGGCTTTGAAATTTCAATGCTTCGGCATCCAACTTAAGGGTTCTTCTTAGAAAGGTTCAATTGATTGAAATAGACCCTAGTGAGATAGAATAATCATTCCAAACCCCTAGTATCCCAATTCTTTCAATTAAAAGCCAACAAGAACATCAAATAACAGATTCATTAATTAATACATCAACTAGCAGTGAATAACGCTACTACACTGGTTAAATTATCTTGAATTAGTTCTTGGATAACACAATCAGTAGAAAACATCAAAGGTAAGGAGAGAAGAAGCATTAGGGCACCATGCAAGGGTATATCCTAAGCCAGATTTCTGATGTTTACCAGAGAAATGAAATGTAATGAATTACAGAGAGAAAACAGAGACAGGCAGAAAACATCACCACTGCTTTAAATTAGGATCCAAAGAAATGTGATTGTCATATTAAAGAGCAACACCAGTCATGTACAACACTGTCCAACAGATTGATATTCAGTCTGAAAACATCCTCCTCAGCCTATCTTACAACTTTACACAGAGAATTAAATCTCAAGGGAAACAACTTAAAATTCACAGTTATCTGATCAATAATCAACAACAACGTTTTCTCATGAGTTTATATCTGAAAGAGAGGCAGAGGAGGTAGATGAAACACTAAATGAAACATTAAAACATAAGTAGAAGAAGAGGGTCGAGGCCCATTCTGTCTTAATATATATGCATTGATTTTTGGTACTCTTTGGATGAAAGAGTGGTCTTCGACAGGCTGAAATTAACTGTGGGTATGTTCTTTGATGTACTTTCGGCTGTGGTACTCTAAAATACTCTGGTGAATAAAAAAAAAGGCAGATAAATGACTTCAGGCCTACCATACTGCATAACAAATGCTCTGGTAGCATTAGGACTTCTTTCAGGGTGGAAATCTTCTCAGGGACACGATGTAGAATAAAAACAGTATGGGTACTTTGTCCTTTCTCGGGAGGAAACTTCTGTTGATGTGAAACACTAATATATTGTTTTCTATGCCTTAGGCCTCCTTAGGCCTTCTGTGTTAATCATAAGGTCTTCATTCTGGTACATTCGCCTTTTGATCATTGTATTAAGGCTTAAAGTCTTCAATTAGGGGCTTTAAAACTCTTTAATCCTATATTGATACTCTTTGTCGCTTCATGACTGTCTCTGTCTGTGAATTTTGAGCTTCAATGGTGCTGGATAGGTTTTACAGAGTTAAACACTTCTCTTTAATGGAAATATTTCACTCTAAACACCGTCCCAGACATTTCTCTGTAATCTCAGGCTCTAAAAATAGACTTCTCTGTGCTCTGTGCCACTATAACAGTGACTGTGAGAAATGGCGGTTTCCACCGCCTGTACCTTGAAAAATCACAAAAATATGTTAAGAAATCCATGCATAGGGGAGGATTGATGCAGTGGAGGGCTGTGAGAATGGTAGCGCAACAGAGGTGAATGCAATGGAAAACGGTGAAAAATGTAGTGAAATGGTGGAAAAATGGTCTGGTGAAAGTTTGATGGAGGAATGCATGTGGATCGTCTGATCATAACTGGAGGCGATGATCGACGGTGGAGATTAACCAATGGAATGAATTTGGAGGCCAAGCGAAATGAAATAAACTTTAATGTAAAACATTAAAGTTCTAATGTTTGGGTGGAAGAAATGATTTCCCGTGTAAATCTAAAGTTTTGATCATAGGTGAAAATACAAAGGAAATTGACGAAAACACATGAAATGGGCTTAAGATGGTGGGACCCGGTCATGGGCAGAGGGAAATTTAATATGGGCCATCAGATCTCAGGAGGATATCGACGGTTGTGATGATCCGATGAAGTTCAATGGTTGCCCGATGGAAAAATATGCAAGGAATGTGAGGTGCAGTGTGGGCCGTTGATCTATATAGATCAACGGTCGAGATATCTTGATGAAATTTCAATAAAAGAAGTGGGGAAGTGGTTTTAGGATGAAAATCATTGTTTTCACATGGTGAAAAGGGAGGACTGTTGTTTTCAATTTTTGAACGCGATGTAGGTCTCCGGTTGACACGTGACGTTTAAAAACCGCCTATATCGCGTGAATGTGAATTGTTAACGTTCGGACGAGGAAACAATGTGATATTGATGTGGGCCGTTGGATATGGGACTGTAAGATCTGATGACAGGAGATGGAGCATGATATGATAACGTGCATGATTTGTTAAGGTGAGGTCAAACAGAAGGTGGTTTCATTGTGAACCATCTGATCCATGCGATGGACGGCTGAGATCTGGAGAGAGAGAGCAAAGGCGGAGGATATGGTTAGTGGGTGGGAGAAATACTGGCCATCGGATCAAAAGGAATGAACGGTTAGGATCTAATCGGAAGCGAAGGAGGTAGGGGCCAAACCTCTGACGAGCTCATGAAGCGATTGGCTCTGGACCGTCGGATCAGATTCAAATCAATGACTGTGATTGGATCAGAAGGTGACCAATCGGGGACATGGGACGGAGCGAGAGCGAATCCTGGCTGTTGGTTCTTGTGCATTCAACAGCCAGGATTGCATTGGGAGATCGCAATTGGGGGAAACAAGAATGGCGCAATAATAATTTTTGATGGTGCGAGATTGCGATGGTCGTCGGATCACTTTAAGATCAACGGTGGAGATCTTCATCGGGGGTTAATAAAAGGAGGAGGCGGGCGCGGTGAAACGTGCATGGAACTGTTATATATTTTTATATCAACGACAAAGATTTCTTCAAAGGCTGACAGAACGAATACACCATCGCATCAGAGATTTGTTGTTTACAAAGGAAAACCACCCCGCTCCAACTCTCTGATGCAATAAGCGCCTTGTGGATTAGCGCTTGGTCTTAGCACTCGATTTTATGGAGGGGAAGTGGTTAGGGGTTGGCCGAAAAGGGGCTAAGCCTGTATTATAATAAAAATTTGTTTTTGGGTTAAAAAACAACATTTTTAAGGCTTTAAAGAGGCTTCCAGTAAATGAAAAAATGGATTTTTAAGCCAAAAAAAGGGTATTTGTAAGGTTCAAAGGGGTGACGGGATGATTTAGAAGGCTTGGGAAGGGATTTTTGGGGTTAAAGGGAAACTTTGAAAAGGGGAAAAATGGATTAAAATGGGGAAATTTGCAGGGATACAAAGGGGCAAAGGGAGGCCTTTTTTGAGCATCATTTTTTCACAGTCAGTGAGTTTTTTTGGATGGAAACAACAGTGAAGATTTTTTCAAAGGCAAAGGACACACAGAGGCTTCAAGGATGAGATATTTTCATAGGAAATGTATCTCTTGAAGGCTCAAAAATAATTTAGCCACCTGTTTGCTTGACAAAAAATTCATAGGTGGCTAACAATCACAACCAAGAAATCTGAGCCTGAAATCCCCCAAGTCCATGACTCCAGGGCTATTCCAAGGCCTGAACCTTTCTTAGAATTAAAAACTAACATTCGCGACCTGCAGTACCCATTTCCCATTAGTAGTGTCAAGCCTGAACTATTTAGGAAACATGTCGAAAACAGAGACAGGTTTCAGGTTGTTTTGTCTGGTCTATATCATCAAATAACCCCCCCAGTATATCCAATGGTCGAATTCATATGTTGGCTCCAGGAAGATTACGATGAATGTCGGGGCATGTTCCTCTCAGCTCAGGCGAAAAAAATATTCACTATGTTCATTAGAAAAGCCCTTCGTTTTCCTACCAGATCAAACTATGTCAGTTTCAATGAAATAACGCTGACTCCTCAATTTGCAAAGCTGCCATGGAGGCAACAAAGAGATTTCATTGCCTCCATAACTGACTCTCAAACAACCCTCCCCTCCACAGACTCAGTGCCCCTAAGCCTATTCAAGGAAAACATATAGCCTATCCCTGCTCTCATCGCGGGTTTACTAGGTGTGGAACGTTTTGGGCAAGCCTCAAAGGGATGCATTGCTTTCTTATGGCTAATGTCTCAACCCGGGGTCGTTTTAGATATTCCTGGTTTCCTGGCCTCCACCATTCAGACTCAGTTCCAGGAGCTCTTAGACATGGGTCACTTCCATTTTTGTTCCATGGTCTTTTATCTTTTCCTCTTCCAACATACTGATAAATTTGAGGGTTTGGGTTTAGATAAGGTGTACAAGATAAATTCCCAGCCCAGACCAATTTTTGACTGGAGTCTCGTAACGCATCATTTGGCTAATGGGGTGGGCTACTCAAGGTTCCTAAATGATTTCATGCCCATAGCTTATACTATTATCCATGAATCTCCTTTGCCTAGGGTTTTTACTGAACTGAGGAGATGGTTACAATATAGTGAAGCTCAGAGCACCGAGGACTGGTATATTTTTGATAACTACACTGAAATCCGGGTTTATGGAGCTGAGGTCCCTCCCTACCAATTGCCATTTTTTCTTGCTCGACGGATTTACACTTTGGAATACCTCCGGAAAACCCTGAAAGCTGACCAACTTCACTTCCTACTACAAAAAAGGGGTTTATCCTCAAGCTTCCCACAACCATTGGCCCCTTCGTTGTTAATTCCAGGCATGCCCTTCCCGTGGTGGAAGATCTGATTAAAGGCATGGATTTGAGGCAAGGGAAAGCTTGGCCCTACGATCCGAAGGCATCATTTCTAATAGAAGGAAGAAGAATAAATCAACCCCTTATATGCATGAAACGAGGCCTTTCATCGAATGGTGAGCTAATCTTGAAAACTGGCCTTTGCTTTTGTAGATGGAGATCGATTCATCTACGGCAAGGGAAAAAGTAGACACCACTTCGACCAGAGAGGCTGGTAAGGAACAGGTGGAGGAGGCAGGTGTCTCAGGAGAGCGTTCTCCCCTTTTCAAAAGACAAAAAAAAGGGACAAGTGAAGCAGAGGTTATTGGAGATGAACAACTACTCCAGGAGAAAATACCATATGGGAAGCTCGACAGGGGAAAAGTAAGAATCAAGGTGCTTCGGGACAGTACTACTTCTTCTGACTTTTCAGAAGTTTCGCAAGACATTGCAGTTAACATCTCTCAGGGTGCAAGTGAAGGCAGGATAAGAAATAGAGCAATCAGAGATAAACACTGGTTAGAACTAGAGAGGTATGTTGAGAAATACCACACCAGGTTGTCATCTACAATGAATTTGGAGACTGAGAAACTAGTGATAGCTATGACTGAGGCTGTTCTGAACCTAGATGTTGGTACCACCAGCTACAGGGCATTGGAGATCCCAATTGACATGTCACAGGTGCCAGAAATTGACAAATGTAACTTATTTTAGTGTTTCGATGACATGCTTAAGGATGAAGTGATGCGGCTCACCATCACTCTGAGAAAGTTGCAGAGTAAACATAGCCAAGTAGTGGAGAATTTTAGAAAGGGAAAGATCAATTCCCGCACCCTCACAAATGATATACACACTCTCCAGGAAGTGATAAAAGTTAAATAAAAAGGTACAACAGACCCCCAGGGTCACCTTATCGAGAATTTACAGAAGCAAGTTGCAGCCTTAAAAATCAAAATAAATATACCGGGCTCTCATCATGTGCAAACAACTGAGCTAGCCCAGGATGAAAAGATCAAGGCAAACTTGGTTGATTCTCTTGCAAAGGAGAAAGAGGAGAAAGAGAAGACCGTAGGAGAGATAGCTCCTCTTCAAGGAAGGATTAATGCATTGTAGATAACTTGGGACACACATGTATGCTCTCCACCCACCGTACCAGGGACTAGTTCACTATCTGAATAGCTTACCGCTGCACTATCTATAACCGAAGCACTAGAGAAATAGGTCTCGACAGTGCGGCAAAGGATCAGTGAGCTAGAGGCCCTCCTCGCCGAAAATGCCAGGAAGATTAATGCTATGCAGAAAGAGATCGAGGAGGGGAAGTAGGAGAAGGCGCAGTATGAAAAGACCATCAATGAACTCACCAGTCGCATAAAAAGAAATCTTACCCTCCTGGAAGCTAGGCGACTGATCTAGGCGGAGATTATTGCAGAAGTCAAAATATTCTAGGCATTCTTAAACTTCATCGAGGAAATGAAGTCAGCTGTGCCGCTTCTCAGAAGAAAGCTTCACGAGGGAAGTACCGACGCGTCCAATAGGGTCAAAAATGAAAAAAAGTATGTCTCCTTCCTAAAATAACTAAAGCCGGAGGAGGTGGTGAAACAGGGTATAAAGAGTAGGTTCATGGAAGCTTCAGAATGCCAGAAAGCAATAGAAAAAGAGGCTGCTCAGAGTCTGGCCTTAGATGTTTTAGAAAAAGTAACAAATAGCTTAGAACGATTCGAGGTGGACTGGGCCGAGATAACACTTGCAGGACTCCCATCATGCTGGGAGCCCACTCACGCTATCTTGCAGCCATTACTAGCATATGAGGCCATTCTAAAGGAGGCAATGAATCAGACCAACATTACCTCTGAAAATTCTGCTAGGCTAAAACTGGAAACTATAGTTTATGTCCTTGGTAAATATTTTTCACTCCTGCACCAATTTAAGCATAAAATTCCTGTTGAGGAAAACTATGATGAGCTAACAGAAGCCTACATCAGAACATAAGGTTTCACATCTATGCTTGAACCTGCAACAAACAGTTGGCATAGGTGCTCAAAATATGCTAGCTTGTTAGCCAGCTCCTCAGAAAACGTCCCGCCACTTGCGTCAGCAACGACCTCAACTCCTTCACACCAGTGAAAATGGTTAACTCATGATTCGGCCTCAGTGGCCTTTTAGTTTTAGTTTTACTTTCTACTTTCAAATTCCGAGTGGAATTCATATTTCACTCTTGCATTCACTATTTGTTAGAATAGTTTTAATGTTTTGTTTTGAAACGGCCACGAGACTAATTGTAAATGATGAGAAACATTCTCCGTCATCATGAATTTTGCTATTTTGATTAGGATCTGAAACTTCTTACTAGCACGCGAGGAAGATATTTTCCCAAAATATCTTCCTGCGTAGGTTCTTGTAAATTCTATATAAGCAACAAATTGAGATGGAAAAAAGGTTCCAGATTTTCAGAAGACACACCAAGAAAGAACTCTGTATGCATTGTGTTGAAATTTTGATATAAAAGTTGAAGAGCCCGTTGGGTCTCAGTGATAAGGAGTTTCATCTTTATTTGGGATTCTGGTCTTATTACATGACAGCCTGTAACTCTTTCTCTCTTATGTTTTATAGCTTGAATGTTCATTTCGTTTACATTCACATTTCCTATATCTTGTTCTGGAATGCGAGTGCCCACATGTCTTGGTATGAATTTATCATTGTCGATACTCATGCTAAACATGTCTAGCGCTTTAAATATGGCTCCGACATGATATTTTGTTTCATATTTCACTTCTACTGTAATTATTCTGATATTAGCAGTGATGAAATGTCATCTTTAAAGTTATTTTCATGTATGGATTCTTGTTACCATATAAGCCCAGTACATGTTGATATTCATTTCTAGATTTCGTCTCTGTTACAGCTAATATCCTTTCCATTTTTCTTACATAGTAATCTCCATATGATTATTTACCTCTGTGAAGCACTTTAGAATCCAGCCCTCTTTACGGATAGCTGTCTTAAAATTGTCGGATCTGCTTTTATCAAAATTCACGCTCTTCTTCTGCAATACTACTTTCGTTGTGCTGAAGTTTTGAGAGTTTTGGTTCCATCTTAATTAAACCTTCTTGTTTATATATGATAGCATGAGAGCCTTTTTCTCAGCAACCTTCCCATGTTAAACCATATTCTCCTTGCTATATAGGATGTCCTAGGTACTGGTCTTTCACAACTCAAGGCTGTCTCTAGGAATTACAACACTCCCCATAAAGATAAGAACAATATCAGAAAATGAAATCATGATTAGAATCTCAATGAGGGAAATACTGAAGGTTTCATGTGGTGCTGGAAAGTACCAACGATTTCCCAAGTAGTCACAGCGCAGTTTCCCAAACTGTTGCTTCAGAAGATGGTAAGGCAAGTTGGTTTTTAATACATGGATAATTATGTATGTCCTTACATCTACTAATGAATAGTAAATGGCTGGGTACATCAATTGAACATACATGAAAGGATAAAACACTTGCCCAATGCCATATAAAATATGGTTGCATCCATCATACCATTTGGCCCAATGTTGACCATGGAGCTCAATGAAAAGCTTGCCCTCTTGTGGAGCAATGCACTGCATAGAAATGGTAAGAGCATGAAAATATTGTGTTATATAATCAATAAATGAAAAAACAAAGTTCCCAACATTTACTATAAGTAATATGATACATAGGTCCATGAATAAGTCTCCCATAGTGGTATGACATACTCCCATGAAGAGGAATGAATCATATGCAGCAGGAAGATTGCCCTTCTTGTGCTTGGAAATCCAAGTTAAGAAGATCAAATCTTTGTAATAGATGTTTTCATTCACTATTCCATCTCTCTCACCTCCTCCTTGTTCACAAAGTGCATCAATTGTGAAATGATCCTGGGGACACTCCATCAATAACCCCAAGCTCCCAAGTGACAACGATGTTGGCCTATGCAAATAGGCTCCTGCCAACTCATAGCTCCATTCTTTGACATGCATATTGTCAAATACATCTCCCATAATGCTGCTACACATAAGAAGTTACTCCCAAAGTGGAAGTACCTCTTGATCATCCGAGGCTAAGGAGTAGCCCCTTTGCACCATGATAGTACCATCTCCTACTCCTACAACACCATGCAAAGTGTGAGAGCAAATGTGCTCTTACTCTCCCAAGAAAAACCAAAGCAACAAAAGTTTTTGCTGCCTCCTCATAACTCCATCATACAAATCATGTGGTGAAAACATGGTGATTGATATGAAGAATGTCATATCAATACAATGTTTCCATACTCCTTGCTTCCCAATGATACAAGTATCCTACCACACCTTCTTCACCCACATACCCTTAGAAAGAGGATGATGGCCAAAATCTTTCAAGAGTAGCCAACGCAGCCAAGCCTCCTGCTACCCAGTGTCATATATTTGCAAGTAGCTTTCCAGCTTCTTGCTCATCATCCACACCCATCCATCCACATGTAGGTGCCTCCCATCATGTTATTCCTTAGCACTCTCCCAAGGAAGACTACCATCCTCCCAAATCAAATTTCTCCTATTGCATTTCATGGTGTGTTGAAATGCAACTTCTTGGAGATATTCTAGAGAAGACCTCTCATCAATGTCCTTCTTGAATCCATAAGGATCCAAGTGCGATGAGGGAAAAACCTCCTCAAATTGTTGAAGAACTTTTCACTCCATGATGTGTTGAAGTGTACCTCCAATGAGATCTCTCCATGATACCTTCTCCTCATCAATGGCCTTCCAAAACCAGTAAGTTTATGGATCTGCTGTAGGTAGAAGTTTCTCTTTGAGCTGGGGAGTTCTCATTAAGAAAGGGTCATCTAGAAAGGAGAAAATGTTTCTCACTTCAAGATGTCTACCATCTATCACTTCTTCCTCCATTTCTTAATGAACGAAGCTAGCATTTGATTGCTCCCATAAGGAATGGGTCTTCTTTTCTTCACTATTGCTCTTGTATAGCGCAGTGCAATTCTGTTGCTCTAAATCAATAGTATAAAATGATGTAGATCCCTCCATAATATTTTCTGAAATGATAAGAGATGGAAACTTAGGCATACCTTGGTGAAATTTGGAAGCATCTTGTAGGGCTGCAAGAGTTCCTTCCTGATATGTGTTGGCTTCCCAAACTGCTGAAGATGAATGTTGCTCCTCCATGGTTGCAACAGTGTTGGTACATGCCTCTTCTAGTGTTGGTGAGGGCTTCTCCCTCCCTTTTCCAAATCCCCTGATCAACCTTTGAGAAAACTCAGCAAGAGTAGGCACTCTTGCATGGCTCAAATGGCTGAACCACCAAGTGTTTTCTTCACCTTCAAGGTGCAGCGCAGCAATTTCTACAGCCTCTCTCTCTACTACTGGATGTAGTAGGAAGAATGCTTCTAGCTTCATCACCCAAGCCTTTGCTGCAAATGTGCGTGATCCATCAAAAATGGACAATAGAAATCTATTGCCTCTCATCATCCCATAGTTGTAGGGTCTCCTTTCTTCTTCTAGTTGAATGAACTGTGGTAAAGCTAGAGTCTCCTTGAAGGCTCTAGGTTTAGCTTTGTATTCAGCAAGGTATTCACTTAGAATTTCAGATTCCAAGTGTCCTTCATGCTTCTTTTCTTCTCCTCTTCGAGAATAGGAAGTGCATGGCCTTTCCTCCTCTTGAAATCCTCTAGGAATTTCATTGCAAATTTTCTCCTTCATCTTCTTAACCTCCTTGGAGAGGTTCTTTCTGGATTTGAAAAGTGATGAGATCAAGCTCATTCTCTCCATAATTCTAATCTTGCCTCTTTTATTTTTCTTCTTAGTATTCTGCTAGCATAATGGCTGGAACTCATAGGCTGAGCCAAGATTATGCTCTAATACCACTATAATATCCCAAAATGGGGATGCAGCAATACATGAACACAAAAATGGAAATAGAAATGATAAATAACTCATAAAATGTGTATAGAACACACAACCATCAATTACATGTACAACAACAAAAAATATACTCCATTATATCAGCCAAAAGTGGGGAAAAGCCGCAATATGAGCCCTAAAAACGTTATTCCTAGAGAATTGCATTATAAAAAGAAGAAATAATGTTGGGATCCCCTAGCTTATTCAATATGGGACTTACATCTAGAAGGGAATCGGAAACAAATCCCTTTTGATGTGTTAAACAGATCTCCCGGTCTCGATATGGCTTAAAAATGCCCAAATCCCATGAATTAATTTATGCAGAGTTTTATGAAGCATGCATAGTGTGATTTTATAAGGGTTTCTGATGCAATATGGTATTTATATCATATCTAGAGTTTATTACATCAATAAATGGAGAAAAATGGAGATCTAGCTCCTTTTACACCTTAAGAAGATAACCTGGCAAGGGCTTCATGAAAGCACAAGTACAAGATGCATAGATCTGCAGATCTAGATTTGAAATAAAATAGTATATTGAAGCACTATGTATAAATAGCTAAAGAATAAAAAAATTAAGGAGGATTATTCTTAGAAGTTTCCTAGGAGAAGGGTTGGCCCTTGCCCTAAGGAACTAGCTCAAAAAAAGGGATTTAACCCTGTCACTGCAACTCTGCAAGAAATGATGCAGTTCCTGCAAGGGACTGCGCTGTAGGTGATGGAAGTGCTGTGGAAAAATTCCAAGATATGAAAATATTCTCCAGAACCTTCCTTACTGATCTCTCAAAGGAATGTAGGCTCCCTCCTTTGAAAAATGAGTGCAGAAAGTGGTGTTGTGAACCCCCACTATAACACCCTGTAACACAATGTTATACTGCTGCAGAAATAACACTATAACTAAAAGAGGATGCTTGGCCTCAAGCCTGGATGTGGAGAACTTCAATACAAGCTCCTTCAAGAGGCCTCTCAAGAAAGGAGAAGGAATTCCTAAACAAGAATGCCTTGTGTTAAGCAGTACAGCAATCTCAACTAAACAATTGAAGAAAGTAGAATAGCTAAGCAGACATATCAAAATATCATTCATAAGTTGTCTTGCTATGGCTATCTTGCCCTCCTTTTAAACATGTGTGAGCCTTCTTTCCTTGGGCGCCACTCATTAGGGTTTCCTCCACCAAGGAATCTTCCTCCCACTATCTCTGCGCTGTCTCACAAGATGATCTCCACCTCCTATCCCAACGTTGTTGACTTGGTCAAACTTGACCTTGTCCACATGAAAATGTCCCTGTTCACACATGAGGGTGTGAAATCTAGCTTTTATTTTGATCCCCTTTCACATTACGAGGGACTTTATTCAGATTTGTATTATGCATGGGCCTCCTTACCCATTTTTTCAACTCATAGGTGAAAAAGACAAAAATCAATATTCCAATTAGCTGCATGCTAAATTTGGAATATTACAAGATATATAAGGAGTAATCCTGACCCAGATCCACCTACAATTGTGGATAATCCAAACACAATTTCCAGAGGAATTCAAGGCAGTTCTGCATAATCAGGTACTTCATTACACACAAAAGCCTTGTCCTCTGAAGTTTTAAGAAGCCCTAAAGATAAAAATTTTGATGATAAAGTTCAGGAAGTCTTGTTTGGGCCTAAAAATGAAAAGGAATTGACTTAAATTATCTTAGACCTACAAAGATGAGGTATTGATACCTCAGCCTTAGTGACACAAAAGGATAAAGAAGAGTTTTGGGAAGCAGTCACATCGAAGTTTTGTTAGAAAGGGAATCTTTGGATAGGTTGAAGGAACTAGACCCATTTGAAATTTTGCTAAGAAGAAAATCTGGTGTCCCTTTACCTGACTAGATTTCAATTTTAATTGGTTTACAAAGACCAACATCCCACCTCATAATAGTTCCTCTTCCTCTACAAATGTTGTCCCTAAAACTACCACAGTTCCAGTCATTATGGCAGGAAATGTGCCACCTCCACCTGTTGCTACACCTGCTAGGTATGCCCCTCTTGTTCTCCTAGCTGCCTTTAATGCCCTTCCTAGAAAATATTTTGCTAGATTCAAAACTCGGGGAAGTGATGAAGAGATTACAACTGAAGAGCATGTAGACCAGTTTAATGACTTCATAGATAGGGAGGAGGTTGACCATGAAGATGTCAAGATGAGATTATTTTCTCAGAGCTTTACTAGTGAGGTCATAAAGTGGTTCAAAGCATTAGGAGAATTTTGAGGTCTAAAATGGGCCTCCTAAGGAAACAATAAAATAATAGCTGAAACAA
Organism: Pinus albicaulis; assembly: GCA_034641835.2. NCBI lineage: Eukaryota > Viridiplantae > Streptophyta > Pinopsida > Pinales > Pinaceae > Pinus > Pinus albicaulis. The sequence goes on along the minus strand of CM076584.1, from coordinate 283,345,678 downwards.
TAAAATAATAGCTAAACCAATAAAATAATATTTATGAATTTGCAATTCACTTTTTGCACCACAATCCATGTAACCATAGTTAAATTCAATTCAAAAGTTGTACCAAAATAAAATTAATAAAAAAATTGTATTGATGTGACTATAAATAAGAATGAGCTTTTCAAGAAAAGTCATTATCATTGAACAACTAATGCATTTGTCCTTTGTACTTAAATAACTTAAAATAAAATATAAATATAAATTTATAAATTCTTAATTATATTATATGCTATTAATTAAAATTTATATTATTTAAATTGTATAATAACATGTAATTAATATACTATATAAATATAATATAATATAATAAATGTATAGGGATATGCATTGTTTCTTTCAAGAAATATGAAATGACAATAATATTATTTTATTCAAAAATTGTGAAATGACATTTATTATGAGTACTTTACTTTATGAGTTTAAAATTACTTAGAGCACTACCATGGTTAACCATGAGTTTTTATCCACCATTGAAAATGTGACAAGTAAATACCTTTAACTCAAGCAATGCCACTTCAACCATTAGGGATGATGTCATCCCCTAAAATGTGATTGGTTCTCATAAAGTGAATTTTGATTGTACATTTTTCTTAGGAGGCCCATTTTAGACCTCAAAATTCCCCTAATTCCCTTGCTGCAGGAAGCCTGCATAATTGAAATGAATTTTAAGATAGCTTCTTGAGAAAGTGGGGAAATAGAACCAACCCTGTGCAAGCCCTCACTGAGTGTAATAGTTTGAAAAGAGATGTTGATGAAACTGTCCAAAATTTCTCCAAGATATTTAATAAAGTTTATGACTCCATCCCTGCCCATTTAAAACCTCCACCAGGAGAAGTCCAACTGAGATATGTCGAGGCATTTGAATATGAATTTTCTATCCTGCTAATAGAAAGAGAATCCCCTTCATTAGCTGAAATGAAAAATGATGCTGTGAAGGTGGAGGTGAATATAATAGCAGCTAAAAATTCCAAGATGGGAAAGACAAAATTGAAAGAAGAAGATAATCCTTCCACCTCATATGATAAATTTGATTCCATGATGAAGACAATGGAAAAAATGATGGATAGGCTTGCCCTTGGGAATGCCTTTGCTCCTCCTACACAATATGAACCTCAATTTAAAAATCCTCAATTCAGAAGACCTCAAAATCAGAAGAGTTCAAGAGAAAACAGAAATCAGCCTGACCCTCAAGTAAGGCCTCCTTTTCAGCAAAACTTAGTTGATGAAGAAGATCAACCTGAAATACCAGAAGACTTTATTCATTACTTGGATGAAAACATGTCAAGGATTTTTTTGACTAAGGAAGAACATGATGAGTTTGATCATGATGTCAACAAGGGTGAGGAACCATCTGATTACCTTAAAGGATACCAACATGCAATCTTTGATATGAAGAAACAATACAACCTCAGAAACATAAATGTTCCTATTACTGCAAACAAAACACAACCTAAGAAATATGCCCCAAAAGTGGCTGAGGTTAGAAAAGATCCACCACCTCCTCCTCCTTTCAAAGAGACTAAAAAAATTTCTTGTGTTTGTAGTTTGGTGAATGAGATCTCCAAGATCAAAATCCCAGTACCTTTTGGAGAAATTCTTAAGGTGAATGAATACAGAAGTTAAATTGTTAAAATGATGAATTCCCAACTAGGAGTTGCTGACATCATTAATGTTCAAGAAGATCATCCAACCATATATTTGGGGCCAAGATTGGAGGATGAACAGAATGAATAGGTGCCTCATTTCTATGTCAGTCTTAATATTCATGACATGACATTGCATAATGCCATGTTGGATTTAGGGGCCTCTCATAACCTCATGCCTAAAGTGATCATGGAGAGGATGGAATTTGAAATCACTAGGCCATATAAGGATTTGTTTTCCTTTGATTTAAAAAGAGTTCAATGCATTGGTTTAATAAAAGATGTTGTTGTTGGTATCACACAAGTCCCTGCCAAGAAAGTGGAAATGGACATTGTAGTAGCATAAATTCCACCCAAGTTTGGCATGGTTCTATCCAGGTCTTGGGCAACAAAGATCAAAAGCACCATGCAGATGGACCTAACTTATGCCACCATTCCTATTTTTGGTGAGAAAAGAAGACTATATAGAGATACAAGGATGGCTTATATGGTAAGTAGTAAAGACAAACCCCAGAATTTCCCAATTTATGCTGTTGAGACTGAATTTGGATCTACCATACTCTTCAATGAACCAACTGATGAAGCAGAAGATGAGAACAAAGAAGATATTTAGCAAGCAGAAAATCATCAAATCAGTGAAGAGAAGGTAGAAGGTTGTTGGTTGTTACATTTTGATGGATCAATAGGAAGAGAGGGGGCTGGAGCAAGAATTTGGATCACAACTCCAGAGGACGAAAGAAAGTTATTTTCTTTCAAACTGAACTTTGATTGCACAAATAACATGGTTGAGTATGAATCTCTACTTTTGGGTTTAGAAATCTTGAAAAAAATGGGTGCCCAAAAGATTTCTGTTTGTGGATATTCTGAATTAGTTATTTAGCAAGTTGAGGGTGTATATCAAATTAAGGATGTGAGAATGAGAGTATACAGAAATTTGATCATGGATATGTTAGATAATTTTCAAGAATATTCCTTTCTTGTGAAGACTAGGGATCAAAAATCATTAGCTGATACCCTAGCTGTCTCTGCAAGTCTGTTTGTTGTCCCTGCACATTCCACTGAAATGTATGAGGTTGAATTTTTCCATAGGCCTGCTATCCCTGAAAACATCATTCATTGGAAAGTTTTTGAGGATGACCAGCAAGTAAAAAACTTCATAGAATTGAAAGAGGAGTTTGAAAGAACACAAGTAGATCAACAAAACATGTTTGCTGAAAGAATGGGGAATTATAAAGTGTTACAGCTAAAAAATAATTCTATACCCAAAGGTCTTATCCCACTTGAAAAGATTTTTGACCAAAATGATGTGTTCAAATCTCCTAGGATACAAGCTGATGATGAAGAGGTAAAGAGTTATAACCTTGGTATAGTAGCAATGAAAAAAATGATTAAGCTTTCAAATTTTCTTTCAGTAGACATGAAACATAAATATATTGAGATGATGAAAAGGTTCATAGATATTTTTGCATGGAGTTATGCTGATTTGAAAAAATATGATCCTACCATTATTCAACATACCATTCCTATTAAATAAAATGAAAAGCCTTTCAAACATAGGTTGAGGATGATGAATCCACTTCTTATGCTTCTGATTGAGAAGGAAATTAAGAAGCTATTTGATGCAAAGATCATTGTTCCCATAAGATTTTCAAAATGGCTTGCTACCTTGGTTCCAGTCAGAAAGAAGAGTTGAGAGATCAAAATCTGCATTGACTTCAGAAACTTTAATAAAGCCTCTCTGAAGGAAAATTACCCTCTCCCTCATATGGATCAAATTCTGCAGAACATTATTGGTTCCCAAAGGATGTCTATGCTGGATGGTTTTTTAGGTTACAATCAGATACTAGTGCATCCATAAGATTAGGAGAAACTGCATTTACCACACCATGGGGCACATTCATGTATGCCAAGATGACCTTTGGTCCGATGAAAGCAAGAGCGACCTTTCAAAGGGAAATGGAAATTGCATTTTCTAAGGGGAAGGATAAGTCGGTGGTTATCTATCTAGATGACATAACAATTTTCTCAAGGAGAGAGGAAGACCACTTAAAGCATTTGGAGAAAGTTTTGCTGAAGTGTAGAAAGTTTGGAATTTCTCTCAATCCCACTAAAATAATTTTTACTCTGACTTCAGGGAAGGTACTTGGGCATATTATATCTAAATATGGGATCAAGATTGATCCAAACAGGGTCACTACCATTCAAAACGTAGATCTACCTAGAAGCAGGAAATAAATTCAGTCTTTCCTTGGAAGAGTAAATTTTGTGAGGAGTTTTATTCCCAATTTTACCTGAGACTGTCAAAGACATAACCAAGATGCTTAAGAAAGGAGTTGACATTAAATGGATATTAGAAACAAAGCAGTCATTTGAGGAAATAAAAAAGGTGCTTCCTCAAGCACCAGTGTTGATTAGCACGGATTTTTCAAAGGAATTTCTGATTTTTACATTTGCATCAAAAAATACAATTGATGGAGTTTTGCTGCAGAAAGGACAACAAGGTACTGAGCAGCCTATTTCATTTTTAGCAATACCTTAGCTAATTCAGAACTGAAGTACAATATCCTAGAGAAACATGCCTATGCTTTGGTCAAAGCCATCAAAGATTTCAGAATTTACATTCTGCATTCTCATGTTATAGCATTTGTTCCTAATGCTGTTGTGAAGGACATCTTGAATCAAGCTGATCCTAATGGTAAGAGAGTTAAGTGGATAGCTAACTTGCTAGAATATGACATAGAAATCAGACCTACAAAATTGGTGAAAGGTCAAGGGCTAGTAAAGCTGATGGCATAGTCCAATTTTTACTGTCTTGATATGAATTTAATTGCAGAAATTTTAGAATTATCAAATGAAGATGAAGATCTAATTACCATTGAATAAATGTAAATCATATGTGACTGGTATAGGGACATTATTTTTTTTTACATCATCATAGAGCTCCTACTGAATTGACAAAGTATAAAGCAAGGTTTGTGAAGCTAAACTCCCTGAGGTACTGCATCATTGATAAAAATATGTATTGGAAAAATACTGGTGGTATTATTTTGAATTGTTTGCTGGAAGAGGAGGCTAAAAAAGTGATTGAGGAGTTTCACAAAGGAGATTTTGGAGGTCATCATAATTGGAAGACCACAATAAACAAGATTCTCAGAGCAGGGTACTACTCACCTACAATCTTCAAAGATGTCTACAAAAATATAGCTGCCTGCCCTGAATGCCAGATTTTTTATGGCAATAAAAAGCTTGTTCCTTTACCCTTGATGCCTATTTATGTTGAGGCACCATTCTAAAAGTGGAGGATAGATTTTATTGGTGAGATTCATCCATCATCTTCAGGTCATCATCGCTGGATCTTGAAAAAAACTGATTATTTCACCAAGTGGATTGAAGAAATCCCAACTAGGCAAGAAAATGATTCAGTTATGATTTTATTTTTGGAAAATAACATATTGTCTAGGTTTGACTGCCCCATGAAGATCATCACTGACAATACACAGGCATTCAAATTTAAGAGGGTGATCAGTTTTTGTGATCAATATCACATTACACTTGGACATTCTACTGCATATTATCCACAAGGTAATGGTCTTGCTGAATCTTCTAACAAGAGCATTGTGAGGATTATTAAGAAGGTGTTGCAGGAAAATAAAAAGTCATGGAATTTGAAGTTGAAGTTTTCTCCATGGGCTGATAGAGTGTGCACTAAAAGGTCAATTGGTACTTAAACCTATGCGTTGGTATATGGAGCTGAAGCCATCTTTCCTACATCCTTGGGAGTGCCTGTTATGAAGCTGCTGCAAGGATTAGAGGAGGAGACAAATGAAATTCAGAGGAGAATAAACCAGTCAATAGATTTGCAGGAAAAAAGGGAGGAAGTTTATAACAACAATCAACAATCTCAAGATAGAATTAAGAAGACCTTTGACAGGAAGGTCAAATAGGAAAACTTTCAGATTCAAGATGTGGTATTGAAGTGGGAGGCCAGAATTGAAGAAAAGGGGAAACATGGTAAGTTTGAGAATTTTTGGAAAGTTCCATTCATAGTGGCTGCATTCCATGGAAACAACACTTACATACTATAGGAGATAGATGGACAACCTTGTGCTGGAGGGCCTGTCAATGACAAGTTTTTGAGGACTCTTCCTCTTAATTTCTACTGATATTTCATTCCATTGTATATATTCCATTGTGTTATTTTTTTCTGCTAATAAATACAATCTAACCATCAAGTTTGAGCCCGAGGTGAAAGCCATTAGAGTTTCAAGGAAAGCTTGTCAAATTTCAAAGTTTTTATTTCCAAGAAGATGGATAGCACTAGAACTACAAGTTCTTTGGTGTACCACAGGGGCACCCCATCCCAAGTGGAGCCAATGTTATCACTCAGAAAAAAGTGAAACATCATTTGACATGGTTATAGATTTCATTTGTCAAAGGTATGGTCATAGAGTTCATTTATCATAAGTTGGTACAAGAAAATTTTAATTTTTTCATCTTTAAACCTATCCTAAGGTTAAAACCCACCTCCATTCAAGTCATATCATGTCCCATCAGTCATGATTATCTGAAATATTTCATTTTCCAAGCTTTTGAATTAAAAAAACGTCACTTTAGCTAGTTTTTCCTCTTTTCGTAGCGATTTACACTGTAAAAAGGCACTTTTCTCTACGAAACTACCTAATAGTTGCATAGTGAAATTGTCAGAAAATGAACTAGCCACGCTACAAAAAATGGTTTTGATACCTGTATTTTCAAAACTGGTTCAAGATGTTAGTCCATGATTAGAAGAGTTAGGGTGGGTGTCATTCGAGTCAGTTAGGGTTAAACCAAGGTACACAGGTCATGTATGAGGTCATCATTACTATTTTTAGCATGTATGAGTCATGATTAAGGCATGAGTTTTCATTGAAACTTTAAAACATTACCCAATTGAGTATTTTTCATTCTCCGCTCTATCTTTGTATGCTATTGAGTTCTGGAGAGTTGTTTCACAAAGCCAAGTTGGTTGTTGTCATTTTCAAAAGTTGGAGGTGTCATTAATCAAGTAAGGTAGAGAAGGTATAAAATCACCATGGCTACAAAGAAGAAGCTCAACAAAGGTGGTCACTGCCCCAGATATGAGCCAATGGACATGAGTTTGTTAAATGAAGACCCAACTGCATTGGAAGTGTTTAGAAGATCATGATGTTTGCAATTCTTCCAAAGTTTGCAAGGGTGTGATTTGCAGGTTTCAAAGGAGTTTGCTAAGAGTTTTACAGGATCAGCTTCAAAGATAGCAATGTTAAATCTCATAGTAACCCTAGAAACCATTGCATTAGCAACATGAATCCCTAGAGAAGGAGAGAAATGGTTCAAAGGAATCAAGTTCACCATGCAGGACTGTGAAGAATTCATCAAGGAAAAGCATAGTGAAATTGATCTCACAAATGCTATCCCAAGGAGCTACATGAAGGAAAAATACTCAAAGCTACTTCTAATCATTCAAAAGTACTTCACCTGTGAAGGGAGGTATCACATGGTCTACTCCTACCACCCTATACTTCTGCTACATTTTGTGGGTAAGAGGTCCCTTGATTTTCCTTTTTACTTATACAGAAGCTTAGCTAAAATGTCAGACAAGGTTCAAGTTAAATCAGAAGGAAATGAAACCTCTCTATTTCATCATGGTTTGATCAAGTTGTTGGTGTTAGAGGAGTTAAGAATATTATGCAGAGATAGGTCATCTTTTCTATTTATAAGTGGTTTTGAGGTAGATGCTATCACTCCTAAAAGAACTCCCAAACCTAGAGATATCCCATCACCTTCAATGGCAGAGTAGTTAGAACCACTAAGCATGGAGACAGAGTCTTTACAGAAGGTTGATACACCCAAAGCTACACCTAAAAAACATAAGACAACAATGAGCAAACATGGCAGCAAGAGGATTACAAGGTGCCAAATAGTGGCTAAAGGTAATTTAGAGGACATCTTGCATGCCATTGATATTGAAGAAACTCCCATAGTCCAAGCTGAAGACATAGAGAAGGGAGGAAGGAAGCTCAAGAAAGGTAAAACAGTTAAGAAGTTAGAATTTGTAGGGGATGATGCTGGATTTATGTTTCAAGCTAGAAAACCAATGACAAGACATGCTAGAAAAGTCTTGGAAAGTAGCAAAGAAGCTCAAAAGGTCAGGAAAACTGTTCAGCCACCACCAAGCATCATAGACCTCTCATCACCTGTAAAAGAAGATCTGGTCATCAAGAAAAATAAGGGCAATGAGAAAATCACTGAAGAGACATAAGTGGAAGCCCTTAAGGAGCAGTTGAAAGAGGCAAGGGAAGAGATATCAGTATTGAAGAAGGAGGAAAAGAGGCATAGAGCTGAAAGGATCCAATTTGAAAAAATGAGCAAGATTTGGGAGGATCAAGTCACAAGTGTCTTAAAGACCTTGGACAATTCAGAAAAATTGATAAAGTGGACTCAACCACTAAGAGGAGAGGTCAAGCACCTAAAAATGGTAAATCTAAACCTGCAAGCCAAGAACAAGACACTGAAGGATCAAGTGAAAGACTTAGAACAACAATTGGAGTTGATTCATGAAGAGATGGAAAAGAAAATCTTAAAGATGACTCGTGGTTGATGAGCCCATTGCTCAACTGATCATAAATGAGGAAGAAACACCACAAGAGCCATAAGATGAGGTTGAATATGCTTTAGAGAGGTTCATTACATGCAGAAGATCAATTTTTTTCAGCTGGAGGTCACTTTTTGGAGACAGTTTTGAAATCTGGAATTTCTGCACTTTTACACAGTTTCGTAGCGTTTCCTAAGCTTAAAGCTAGGAAAATGCTACGAAAAAATCTATAGCAGCCTTTTTGCCTCTAAATTAACTTTTTGCAGTTTTTAAGGAGGGATTTTGATGGTGGTGATGTGTCATGACTTGGTTGACACCATGGAATAGCAAAGGAGCAAATTTATTGGCTTCAGAAGCTACTTTTTCAATGCTACCAAAGCTCGCTATGAAACTGTCTTGTTTTCATAGCGAGCTATTTTGGAGCTATTATTTATTCCTGAAAAATAGGGTTTTTTTTCACATGTTTATGAGAATCATAAATATTTAAGGTGGTGATGAACTATGTCATATCTTTTTCGAGCATGTGACACTTATTTGGCAACTGTCATGTATCTGTTTCACAAGATAAGGTAGAGTTTGTAATGAATAGGAGTTAGAATTCTATTAGGAGATATCTTCTTTAAGGTGTAGCTATCAATTTCTTGTTAGAAGTCATGTTTTTCAGTTATGTGATGTGTAATAGGATAATTTGATGAATCTAGCCACTAGGTAGATCATCCTTGATGAAAAGAAGGTCTATTTAAAGACAAAGCATCGAAGTAGTGAGTCGTTGGAGATTTTTTGCACCAAACTGCTGCTTTATATATTTTGACTTATATCAGTAATACAGAGTGACTTTACTTGAAAGACCTGAGATTCTTATGGAGTTTTAATGTCTTATTGATCTACATCTTATGTTTTACCACTTGCAGTAGATTTCATTTCTATTACTCAGAATTCATAAATCTATGCTCTGATTTCCTTTAGTAATGAAATGATTGTGTTTTCCTTTGTTTTATGAGTGAATTACCTTTGTTAAAGACTTATATATTCCTCATGTTTCATGTCAAGAAACCTTGCCACTAAAGCTACTGATTGTTGAATCCATAACCCCAATGGTATCAAACCTGCATTCTTTCAACCTACAATCATAAAAAACAAGATACAATTTCTATAGAGTTAGCCATCTAGCATTATCATTAACCAATATCATAAAATCCCATTTGAGAGAGCCCTCTTAGACTGAAGAGGCTAAGCTTTAGTCAAAAGCTAGTTTGAAATAGTTACATAGAGTTGTATAATCAACAACCAATCAAGTACAATTTTATGATAACAGTTTCTATCCCCAGTCCTGTATGAACTGCACACTACATAGTCTCAAGGCTCCAGCCTCCTAATCTATTGAACTGTGAAATTGTGCAATCACCTGGGCTCATCTTATCTCCAAAATAGTGCAATTGGCTAAAACAGTGAAAATCCCTTAGTCTGTCACCCTGAGCTCTAAAACTGTGCAATCGTTTTCCTCAGTCCAACCTGAACTGTGCATTGCATAGTCTAAGAGCCCACGGTCCACCCCTAACTTCCAAGCTACACAATTGGGTAGTCACTGTGGCTCTCCCTTGGTCAACCATCCAGTTTCAACTCAGTTAGTGGATCATCATGCACCATCTTGGACTAGGGGTTTATTAGGCATATGTTGTCTTGTCATGAGTGAATTGCAGATGCAAGAAATTTATCATGCTATGAAAATATGATGAATAAGGAGATGGAGAAGGAGGACATGCTAGAAGACACACATGGAGCTAAAGTGATAAGATGATCAACAGGAGATGAGATAGAGGAACATTGGCCTATAAAAAAATATGAAGATCAAGATCACATGGAAGAATCCTCATCTTCAAGTCATAAGGAGGAAGAAGAGGAGTACATGTATCATATTTTCACGAAGACACAAAGAAAGAAGCATCAAGAAGGAAAAATTGGCACTGTTACATCATCATGATGTCCATGTCATTAGTGTCATGTCATATCCAGCCACAAGTCATCATATGCCACATCATTATTGTGGATCATGTAAATTGTATTGAAATATATTGTAAAGTGGAATTCCAAAGGATACACATGGAATATGAAGATTCATGTAAGTTGAAAAGTCATAGGAATTCAAATAGTCATGAGAGTAGTCAAAGTGTCACAAGGAGGGTGAAGCATCACCCGTTGGTTATATATACACCTTCATTGTATGAGGAGATGACTTTTCACCTTGGCTCCACCCACAAAGCATTAAAGAGATAAACTAATTCTTTTCTACAGCAAGTATTGGCTCCAAAGCTCCATTATTGGAGCTAGTGATGTTCATTGTATACACGCCTCTTGGAAATTTTACATAATAACAGAAGCCTTCAATGCCAACACCTTCTTCATGCATGAATTATGATTTTTTGTAAGATTATTCTACAAATGTTTTTATTTAATTTTTTACTTCACATGTACTAAGGTAGGTGAACTATTTCAGCTATTTTACTACTTATATTATTAAGAATGTGCTGTAATGGTTCTTGTCACTGTCGCATAATTGTGGGATATTCTGCTAGATATTAGAAAGATCTTTCTCATTCATTGGTTGTAATGACCATCACATCCCTTGTGGACTATTCCGCTGGATTTTAGATGGATCTTGTTTTTTGTGTGTGTGTGTGTCTTGTTGGGCAGTAGTATTATCTCTCTCTTAGAGGCCCACCTTTTCCTTTACCAGTGTAATAGAAGGAATTTGAAACACATATGATCGAACACTCACCAGGAACACCGCCCTTTATTTTTTAAGGTGCATGTGAATTCCTACCTCTTTCTAACAGTTAGATTTAAGGAAAAAATATAAGTATATATGGTAACTGAGCCAATATTCTGGGTGGGGATCCTACTCGAAACATTGTGAGGTATAATTTGTACTTTACATCAGGGAGACCCCTTGGTTGATCGATTTATAGCACCATCGACAATGGTGCTAGAAGGAGGGCTAGATGACAAGCTGAGCCCGTTGAATCTGGTTTGAACCTCTTATCTAAAATGGCTCATCCTCAAATCTTTCTCCTAGGGTGTTTCTATAATTTTTCCATTTATAATTTTTTCAATCCTCGATGAGCCTCTCTATCACTTGTCTCAATTAAAATTTTATGGTGAGGACATAGCATCCATAACCAAGCACATTTATTATTTCTTAAATTTTATGAATCTTATGAAATCAATGATGACGAATTTTCTTGTGTGTTTTTCTTCCTCACCCTTGAAGGTCGTGTTAATAGTGCCATAACATTCCACCTACTTCCATTCATTCCCTTCATCATTTCCTTGGGGAGCTTCATCAGGACTTTGATAGGTATAATTACTGAGATGTTTGTAAAAGAATAAATCTCTTAAGAATGAGGTCTAATGAATCAATTGAGGATTTTTCTGATCGATTCCTCTACCTTTGCTATGACATTCTTGAAGAAGATATGAATTGGGATTTATTGAAACACGAGTTTGAGCACTTGGTTCTTATATATTTACACAGTGAATTTGAACCCCTTGATTTTCCTACTCCCCCAACTCTTGTGAATCATGAGACACCTCTAATTTCAGAGGATAAATTTACTGCTCCTCTTATTCTTTGTACTCCTCCTTTTCCAGTTCCGCTGACAGTGCCTCTGTGCGATGATAATATAGTTGAAACATATTAAAATCAAATTCCTAATCCATTTTCTCATTCTTCTTCTTATTTTCATGATTCAGATTCAATGGAGGAAATTCCAGAAAGGCTCTTGAATCCTACAGCGAAGACTAACTCCTCCATTTTGCAAGGTGATGTTACTGTTTGTAATTTGTATCTTGAATCTGATTTAGATTTATGTTATCCTATATCACCTACATTCCATGACTCTTTGTACCATGATCTGCATGAGGAATCTATTCCACCAACTAGTTTTCTGCACTCGCTTGATTTTCACGTTGTTGGTTCAAATTGCGATCAGATATAAGGCATGAGTCACTAATGGGCCTCTAAATTAGACATAAATTAAGGCCCATATAACTTTTCTTAGGAACATAAAATATATATTAAATCTATCCTTCTACACTTAATAATTTTTTTTATGCTTTAATATGTTCTTAGGAAGGTTTAAATATTATTCCATATTTGTGCCTAATATTATTTATTTTTGTATAATATTGTGAGAATATTGGGCAGATTATGAAAATTTGAAGGAGACAATTTAGGGACTTGATCCCTATTATTGAAGGATAAATATTGGAAAATAAATGAAAAAAATATCATGAAATTATTGAGAAATTCTAGAGATATTCTCGAACAACGATGATTGAGAAAATCTAGGAATGTGTTCCCCGTCATTTACTGCAAACTCCTAGTGTTGGGAACTAGATCCACTATTTGAGGGATTTTGGAGAGGAAAGCTTCCTCCTTTCAAGGGGAATGCTTCCTCATAATTTTTCATAAGTACTAATTCAAATTTGCCTCTAGGGGCAGGTATTGTTTAGTCTTATTGTGGAGAAAACTTGTTTTCTGGTAGCTCCACCTTTTTTTCTTGCAGGGATGTACTTGGATTGATTTGAATAATGAATATTGGCCCTATTTTTAGCTTCTAAGGCTTGATTTATTCCATATTAATATGACCCTCATTGGTCTTGGAAATCCTGGGAGCCTCAGAGCCCTCTTGCACAATTTATTTATGTTCTTTTCACTTCTTATTCACATGCATCTCTTATTTATGTTTTGCATATTTATGTATCTAGTATTGTTTCTTTTCTTGCTGTAGGATTTAGTTAAATGATTGAACTGAGTTGTTTTGTAGGTTTTTTATAGGTTCAAAATCAAAATTCATCCTTGGAATAACTTTGGAAGGTCATATTAATCATTAAGCTACTTGGATTTGGTTACTAGTTCATGAATATAAGATTTCTAGAAATGCCTTGTAGCGAAATAGTAGTAATTTTATGATATTTCTTAGAAGGGGTTAATGAGATAAATTTGAATTAATTCCACTTATATTAGGTCATAATAATGTTAAATTTAATAAAAAAATTTACCCCATTTCATTTACACTTGATTAGGTTAGGCATTTTATAGATTAACTATCTCACTAGTTCTTGAATTTCGAGGTTTTAAAGTTAGTACATTTATGTTATTTTTTAGCACATGTGAATACGGGTATTTTGGAGTGATTCCATTTGGAATGGAGACCTAAGACATCATTCCTTCGATATTCATCATTCAACATCTCACTATTCGTATTTTTCTTGAGTGGTTGAGGCACTTCAACCTTCGTTTATGGTTTTGTCAGGTCCTTACTGTCTTGACCTGACTGCTGAATATGATCATATCCATTTTCCATCATAGGATTCTCATCATAATCACATGCCTCTAATTGAAAATTCATCTTGTCAAATATTTTTAATTTTTGAAGAGGATCATCATGAATTTTGCGTTTGAATCGTTGAATGGTTGGAACAACCTTACCTAGAAACCTTCGTCCCAAATAACAAGTTGCAATCTTTCCTAACGCTTGCTAAGAATTTAGGTGCAAATGTAGCCTCATCTGCGAGAATATTCTAAGGTTTTTCTCATTATGATTTCCATTGGAGAGGTAATAATGTGAATTGGATGAAAGTAGTGGTTGTAATATATATTTCTACCCACAGGAAATACCTTCAAAATTTTGTGCAAGTTATTCAATTTTTTATCTTTTCCATTGCACATTACTTTATATATGTTTTAATAGATTGTATCTTTTTGATTGCAAGTTGGGAACGACTATGGTGGCTACATTATAAATTCCATTATACATGACCCCGACCTTCTTGCTGGTTAAGTTAGGAGTAGGTCTAGTTGCATTGTAGTTTACCTGCACACCCATAATAGATTCATTTCTTGTAGTTTGTCTTTTGTTTTCTATTGTTGATTTCACATCATGTTCTGCTTTAGCCATTTTTTGTTTTGTGAATTTTTATTTATTTATTATTTATTTTCATTATTTTCTATTGGTAAGGCCTTGCATGAAGATGATCTATTGGCTTAGAAGGGAATGTGGAAAAATAGAAAACTACTTTGTAACACTACAACATTTGGCTAACTCTTTGTCCTTCTTCTTTGTCTGGGTTACATATTTTGGTTGATGATGTTCTGACATAAAATATGATCCTTGCGTTAAGAAAAACTCATGTCTAACCATGAACTCCATGTCTATTTTGGAAACCTTATGCCTACACTCGGGTTCTTATGTTTTGGTGTTTTCAAGATTATCCAATAAATTAGAGAAGGAAAAGGGGAAAATCTAAATGAGCAAACCAATATCATAGGTCTTACATATGCTTCTCTGAAGGGACAACCTCTCCTACTCTCAATAAGTTGGGATCCATATTCCTCCCATCAAATAAATAAGTGTTGATGCACAATACCATATAAATAAATAAATAAAGGTGAAAGAAGAGAAAGGATTCATGTGCAGAGAGGTAAACTGAGTAACTTAGTCGGGGTATTGTACAAGCTCGTTGAAAGTGGAGTAATGTTTGTTTCCCTGAAGTGATCCCATCAGGTATGTTGGAAATTTGATTCTTATGTCTTAATATGTTGTCCTTGATGGGAACTCTTTGGTAAAATATGGAGTATATGTCTTATGGAGAAGCTCAGTAGTCTATCAGAAGAAATGTGTAATTTCCAGTAGAAGATTGGTTAATATTCATACTACAAGTTCTATAAGTGGGTTTGTACAGGCAAAGTCATGTATACATGCAGATAAGAATGATCCAAGTTGGGTATGCCTTTTGTGCTCTAAAAAATTTGATACCAGGAGGCTTTACCATGATATTAGCCCACAATATTGAGAACTGTGTCGTCTATTTGATTCCGTCCATGAATACCATTGTCAGTTGTGTGGTTTTGACTCATGGTATTGGTAAAGGATAAATCTATATAAGGAGAAGAAGATCATAGTGCAAAGGTGTGCATGTGTAAGGGTTGTCACTAAATACTTCTCTTTGAAGTATATCTGCATGGGATGAACTTTGTTTTATTGGTAGATCTGAATCTATGATGCACCCTTGGATATAATGATGGATCAGGATCTCTAGACCTAAAATGACTATGTTCCTGCATGATCTATTGAAGATATGCTTAGATCTGTGATCTGGTGCATGTTTGCTGAAGTGAATTGAAGAAATCTGGGTAAGTTCTATAGATCTGATACATTTTTCAAATTTAATATTTACAGATATATACGCTAGTTCATCTTGGTAAAAGCGTGTATATACATGGCTTTGTCTCATAAAAGGCGCATATGGAAGTCAGGGTTTTCTAAAGCTTATTGCAGAGGTTTTCTATTTATTAATGTTGTATTTATGCTATCTACCAATGAAGTCTTCATGTAGATCTAGGTTTCTTGAATGTTATGTATGCTGCTAAGTTGATTATGTACAAATATGATCAACGAGTGAGTAAATATGTTTTATGATGTCTGAATAATCAAGGGTTCTGCAATACTGAAAAGATATCTGACTGAAAACCTCAGATCTGGATCTGAGACTGACCATATTCTGGAAGATCAGTATTCATAGATCTATATGCAGGTTGGTGTCAAGGAAAGCGCGTATACACGCGGGTTCAGTAAAGAAAAGTAGTGTCTGAATTTTAAGATAATGAATGTTCAGGGTTGATTTTGATTTTGCATATTGATTCTAAAATCTGGGTTATTACTATGTTCTAGGTACAGTGATCTCACTGTTTTGATTGAAGTATTGGATGAAGTTTATTATTGTTGTTCTTTAAGAAGATTTGTGTTGAAGTTGTGTGATCCAGTATTAAAATTAATGAAATGTGGTATGTAGTGGTTCTGAGGGTTGAAGCCTTCAGTTTGGAAGTAGAAGCTTCTTTCCAGTAGAATCTAGTGCTCTGATCAGGGGGTTTGAAGCTCCCTTCCAGTAGTGGCTGGTAAACGAGATCAGGGGGTCATAGCTCCCTTCCAGTTGTAGCTAGAAAACGAGAGAAGGTTGCAGCCTTCTATAGGTAGATGCCTGCGTACTGATATGAGTCTGCATCAGTACAAAATTGTAACCAGCTTTCCATATAATAAATATTGAAGATAAAGACGACAAAAACGGTGGTTTTATCTCGAATTGGGTTTCCACCTTAAATCTTGGTGTTCATGTGTGATGATTTATTCTACTGTTACTGCACATATTTACTGCTTAACTAACTGATGCATAAATGATAAGCTGAGTTAAAGTTTGTTTCTGAAAGTTTATCTAACAATAAAGTTACCTTAGTATACACAAGTTTCTGTTGGTATATCCGCGTGCATATGCATGTTGGGTTCATTTAAGTCGCATATGGAATTCAGTAAAGAAAAAGTTAAAATTATCAGTAAGCTCTAAATACTGATTCACCCCCCCCCCTTCTCATTATTTTTCCCAACAATTGGTATTAGATCAGGTCCTTCTGAAGAAGCTTAATTGCTAGAAGGAAGATCAGCTAAGATGAGAAATCAAGATGGGACAACATCTATCAGGTCTCCTCTCTTCAACGGAAACAATTTAATCTGCTGTAAGGCAAGGACAAGATCCTATCTTTAGTCTCTTGGAGCAGATGTATGGGCTATAGTTGAAGGAGGTTTTTAATATCTAGCTTCAGTTCCAATAGATGAAGCAACAAGAAAGAAATATGAAACCAATGCAAAGGCGGTCAATGCATTATTGGGAAGTTTGACTAAATCAGGATTTGTCAAATTCATGCAGTTGAATACATCAAAGGAAATATGGGACAAAATAATTCTAAGCTATGAAGGTGATGCCCAGGTCAAAAGTGATAAACTCAAAACTCTCAGAATTCAATATGAAAAACTTAGAATTCAAAATGAGGACATCATTGCCAGTTTCTTTTTACGTCTAGATGATATTGTAAATCGTATGAGAAATATGGGTGAAACCATAACTGACACTACTCTGGTAGAAAAGGTTTTAAGATCTCTAACTCCCAGATTCGAGTCAAAAGTGTTTGTTATTGAAGAGAAGCAGGATCTACAAACTCTTACTATTGTTCAACTTCATGGGATTCTGACTACTTGTGAAATGAGAAAAGGAGGTCCATATGAAGTCAAAGAATTTGTCTTCAGAGCTACTGCAAAAGGAAAGTAGGTAGAAGAATAAGAAGGATCAGGGTATGTTTTAGAAGAAGATGAGATAAATTTTGTAAAGAATCTAAAACTTGGCACTGGAAGGTTTAGAGGTAAGCTTCCTTTTAAATGTTTTTCTTGTGGAAGAGTTGGTCATTATGCTGCTAAATGTCCCCATAAATATAGTCATGAAAAGAGAAAGGAAGTTGAAAAAGGAAATAAGAAACATTTTATCAATAGAAAAAGATATTATACTCATGAAGATAGTGATGGTCTATCAAATAGTGAAGAAGGAGAATCTAATCAAGATATTAGACTACTCATGGTCTTTGAAAAATACTCTAGTGAGGCTAAAGATACTTTTATGGATGCATTAGAAGAAAATGACTTTCTTGATGAAATAAATCATCTCGAAATATGTTTGGAAGAAAACAAAATTTCCATAGCTACTCTAAAGAATCAGCTTATAGAAAAGGAGAATCATAATGATAAATTAGAATGTGAAATAGTAAGTCTAAGAAAGGAAATTGAAAAAGTGAAAACTTTAAATATTAGATTTGCTAAAGGATCTAAAATCTTAGATGAAATTATCAAGGTACAATGATCTCCTCTTATAAAGACATGTCTTGGATATATCAGAGCATCCTCTCAGTCTTCAGCACCAAGCTATCTAAATGCAGTTAAAGCCAGCCTACAACATTCTCTCACTCAGCAAAAGAACAAATAAACTTCACAGGTAAAGCATGACCACTTTAATAAAATGAAGAACAATAACAGAAATATCAATTAGTAGGTAAACATAAATAGAAGGTTTCATGATCGAAGAAATTTCTTATTTAATGGACAATGTTTCTCATGTCATAATTTTGGTCATAAATATGCTCAATGTGTTGCATACAAAACCATTATGACCAGAGAAGCTGTAATATCCCAAAAGGGAGAATGCAATAATACTTAAACAAAATATAAGAAATGCAACTAAGTAAAAACAAATCTAGGGACAAAATAAGAATATACAAAGAAGTTGAGCCATTTTATTATATGGAGATGAATAAGTTACACAATGTATAGAAAATGAGTAGATCTAGCCTAAGAGATGGCCTAGAATCACCCTGAAATGATGCTACAAATAGAACTACGTAACTGGTGAGCTTACAGAAAGCAAGACTACATTGTCCCTTCTGCTGAAGATATACCTGAATTGCTGCAAAAGGAAATTTAGATCTATGGAGCTTGGGAGCTTTGATGATGCCAAGATTCAAGATTTAGCCAATGTGATGGGAACCCAAGATAACCCAGAAAGGATTTTCCAGATCTACAACTTTGGAAAATCACCCTCCTAGTGTTTGATCGTTTGACTGTTGGGTTTATAGATCTGAAGCTAGATCCGATCAAAATATGGCTACAATAGGTTCTAAAAACAGATCTGAGCTTTGGGGTCTGATCCCTCCTTCAGATCTACAAGCTAGGAGCTTGAGACCTTGTCTCCTCTTCTTCCTCCTTCAAGTTGCAGCAACTGAATATGCAATTGCTATAGAAACTATGCTCTACAAGAGGGAGAGGCTCTATGCCTACTGAAATATGCTGCAATAGACTCCAAGCTGATGGAAATAGTGATGGAAAAGTGAGGGGATGATCCCTCACATGATTACTAGCTGAAATACTAGTAACTTCCTTCCTCCTTTGGATATGCAATGATGGACTGTGTAATCCTTGATGGGACTTTTGCTGATAGGAGGTCAATAATGTTTGGCCTGATGCCAGATCTGAAATGAAGCCCTGGGAATGTTGATATTCAAGCCCAAGGTGAAATAATAAATGTTATTCATCAGTATTTTTCACCTGTTGTTGATGACTAGATTCCTAGCTGAGTTTTCTAGAAGCTGATCTCCAAATGTCAATTTGTCATCTAGAAAACGCCCAATTTTTTTTTTCTTTCCTAGCCCTTCCTGTCAGCTTATGATCAGAGCAATATTCATTTTTCAAATTCATGTCTTGTTTCAGCAAAATATCCCTGTCTATAGCTGTCTTGGTCTTGCTGGTCTACTATCATTTTCCCCCTTGTTCTCATGAAACTCACTGTCCAATATTTGACAAAGTGTCTCCCTTCCTATCCTTGATCTTCTTCTCAAACACAATCAGAATTAATGAAAGTTTCCCCTAAGTTAGGTAGTGGCGCTTTAGAGAATCCCTTCCTCGAAAAAAAAAGCCTGAGCCAGAATCCTTTGTTCAATACCAATCAACCCTGAATTAGCGCTTAATCTACAAGAGAAAACCTTGATATACCCTTAAGTCACGCCACTAACAAGCCTTGATGTCTCAGTAGTGAATATACAACAATTCAAACTGATATTAGGTGGATTTACAATGTTTCAATGTCTTTTTCAAGAGCAGAAGTGTACCAGTGTTCCAGAAGACATTATTAAACTTAACATAAGAAGACAATTGCTTCTCATGTGGTTTTGAGCCGGGGATGCAAGCACTAGTCAGAAAGGTATTTCAATGAGCTCCTGAAAACACAGTCAAAAGGTTAGTGACTTATGACTAGCAAGTAATACTCTGCAGATACAGATTAGGTTGCTTCTGATGTCTAAAGATGCATAAAGGTATTTTAACAACAGGATTACATATCTCAGAAAATTGCCCCTCATGGCATATTGCCAATTTGTCACTTTATATTTACTTAACTGTGAATAGGCACTATAAGGAAAGATGACATAGTTTGACAAAGGGATGAAATAGCATCACTATGTAAAACCTCCTCCAAACATGAGCAGAGGGTTGGATGACTTTGTAAAACCTCCTCTAAATATGAGCAGATGGTTAGGTCATTGGTTGAAAACCTCCTTCATTTAAAAGCAGATGGTTGGGAAATGTGATAAAGGCCTCCTTCATTTAGCAAGCAGAGGGCCAGGAATAGAGGTATGGCCTCATTTAAAGAGCACAAGGCTAACAAAGCTACAAATAGCCTTAAAAACTTGTTTTACACCTTTTTCTCCAATGGATGAAACCACTAACACAACAGTGGTGTTTCAAGGATTGATTATATGGTTTCACTGTTTGAAAGGCAGAGTTTGAGTGCAGTGGGAAACAATTGGATGATTATGAGTGGAAAAATGTTGTTAAGAAGATGGCCAAGTAGTGGTAATGTAATAATCAAAGAGGTTTGGTTTTTCTTCTATAAAATATCTCCTTCAAAGGCAACTTGCAGCTAAAGTGAACAAAATTTGGACAGACTCATCAAATGTAAGGAAAGGGTATGGCATGTGTTTTAAATTCAGGGACAACATTCAAAGAAATGAAGCATGCCACTGTCACAAACAAAGGCCTTTTTATGAAACATGTGAAAACACCTTGTTGTTGCATGTGATTGCATTAAGGGTCTCTGAAGGCCTTTCTCCTTGATGAACAGATATAGGTAAAGCCATGGGTGAATGCAAATAAGGTTTGTCATCCACAGTCAAAGGAAAATATCCAAGGGCACCTGAATGTTTTGATCAAATTGCACAATAGCCATAATTATCATAAAAACACCAGGAGAGAAGAAATTTTCAAAGTAATTTTTGGAGTTGTGAATTATCTCTTTCCAAGATGTGGCATGAGGGTGCTGAAGGTCTCTTTTTCTTATGTTTACAAAAGGTTTCCTCCGAAGGATACAAAGTCACATTTCTTGAGAGGGCATTACTATCTATCCAAGTGCTTTTCCCAACACATAGGAAAAGAACACTTTCATGATCAAAACCATGCTTCTTTTCTAAAAATTCAAAGGATATACAATTCTTAGAGAGACAGAGGTCACAAGCAAAGTCACCTAGAAAAAGAACAGTTGATTTGTCAACTTGAAGATGGCCTCCCTCACAGAAGGCAGAGGGTTAGTTTTCTTAAGGTTTTCACCATGCAAGTTAGCTCATACAAATGGTTAAAGAGACACTCAAAAAAAGTTTCATGTTTATATCAAAGGACCCTCATTGGCAGATCAAGGCTTTTTTATAAAGGCTTCAGAGAAATACAGCTCAAGAAATGGTAAGACAGAGGTTAAGGAGCACCCAGGCAGTTTGTTTCAAAATGTGTTTATGACCAAACAGAGATGAAATTGACAAAAGTGAGAGATTTTTTGTCCCTCATAGGTTCAAGAAGAAAAAAATCCTTCATTTTGTACACAAGTATCATTTTTTATGAGAAATGTAAAAAATACAGATGTCACGAGAGAATTTTTGCACCAGGATTCACCATTTTGACCAGTGTTGGGATAGTCAATTTTTTAACAACCAAATGGATACCAAATGAAAAACCTCAAGAATATTTAAAAATTATGCTTCCATATCTTTCCAATGATCCATCTTGGGCCAAATTCTGACAACAGGAAGGCATCCAAAAGTAGCCTGCAAACAACACTATGTATTTCTGCACCAACATTCACCATTTTTGACCAATGTTGGGAAATTCAATTTGTGAACAACCAAATGGAAACCAAATTAAAAAAATAAAGCATATTTGGAAATTATACTTCCATATATTTCCAACGAGCCATCTTGGGCCCAATTTCGACACCGGGAAGGCATCCAAAAGTGGCCTGCAAACAACACTATGCATTTCTGCACCAGGATTCACCAGTTTTGACCAGTGTTGGGAAAATAAATTTTTGAACAACAAAATGGACACCAAATGAAAACAATAAAGGATATTTGGAAGGTAGACTTCCATATATTTCCAATGAGTCATCTCAGGCCCAATTCCGACATTGGGAAGGCCTCCAAAATGGGCTGCAAAAGTGTGCGGCGAATTTGAAAAATTGTGCGGCGCGCCTGTGTAGCAACACATCTACTCCTTAAAAATGATCTATTCAAAGAGAAGAAGGTCCTACCATGTCTTAAAGACCTCAATCATGAACACTTAGAAGATCAATCTGATGATACCTCCTTAAAACTCAACAACAAGAAGGTTGCAATACGGTTTCAAAGGTTGCAAATAGAAATGTGTCATTACCCTTTTTCATCATAAGCATAAAAAATTGCACAGTTATCATGACATAATGTTTTTCCGGAGCAAGTAAAAGACCAAAATAGATTTTTAGGGACCTTTTCACCTCATAAAATTAGTGGATACATGAGTGTTTACTGACAAAAAACTGTGTGTAAGGTTTGTTTGAAATTTCTTCAAAATGATATAGCCTTGGTAAAAGTCTCACAGAGCTATTTTTAGGTTACAAAGGCCTCCAAGATCATTATGGAAAATGCAATTTAAAGAGAAATGGAATAGCCACCAACAGAAAAATTGTCCAAGGTGCCAAAAAGAAAGAAAATTTCTTTTCTAAGTTGTTAATTTGTTGGTTACTTGCTAACACAATTGACAAGAGTTGTTTTAGTTTCATTTTGAACAAAAAACTTGTCCACCTATTATAGAGAATTGATGATCAAAGAAAGTGTTTGTTGGTTAAGAGATTAGTTGCTTTGAGTAATAAAATAAAACTGTGTTGTTTTCAAAAGGGAAATTCTCTTGTTCATCAAAAATCAGAGAAACAGAGTTGTATGGGGAGTTTTTCTAGTCTTCTTGAAAAGGTTTTATTTGTATTGAGGAGAGTCAAACTACAAAAAATTGCTAGGAGAAAAGCAGAGTCTTTTTGGAGGTCTTCAAATAAGCCTAAAAGGTGTCTTAAACAGTGGTTGCAAAGGATAGTTAATTTGCTACCATATCAAAAGAAAAGAAAACAATGTTAAAGGGATAAAGCTTGGTCAGTTTAAAAGAGGTCTCTTTTATGCTGTGGGGTAGTAAAAAATTGGTGCAACATCAAGAATCAAAGAAACATAATTGTAAAGGCCCTGTCAATCAGTTTAAAGAGACATTTTAACAATGATTTCAAAGGAGCACTGAGTTTTCCAAATGAACAGTGAGAAATAGTGATAAGAGGATGAAGCTTTGTCAAATTTGAAGGAGGTCTTCTATGTTATGAAAAAGAAAAGGTTTGCAGTCTCCAAAATCAGAGAGACAGTGATGAAATGGATAATGACTTTGTCAAATTAAAAGAGGTCTCTTTTATTATGAATAGTAAAAGAGCGAAACAGTGAAAGAAAGGATGATTGATGTAACAATTTGAAAATCTTGTTTGTGCTATGAATTGGCCATGATTATACACAGTCTCTAGGAGAAAAGAAGACTTAGATTGAAGGGTCCCAAGTCAGTTTAAAAATATATCTTAACAATGTTTGCAAAGGGAAGATTGTTTGCTAAATCAAAGATCAACACAGTGAATGGGATAAAGGCTTGATCAGTTTAAACGAGGTTCTTTTATTTTATGAGACATTGAAGAATGTGTGCAACCTCCATAATCAAAGACACAGAGTTTTTTTTTTAAATATTTTAAATCAGTTTGAGGAGAAATTTCAATAGCAGATTCCCAAAGCACACTTTGTTTGCCAAATCAAAAAGTGTTCCTGCTATGAGTTTCAAGGATTAAAACAATGATTTTACAAAAGGTTGTATCAGTTTGAAAAGAGTATTATTTACCTTTTAAAAAATAGCGATATATGATGAGGGCTTTGCAAGTTTGAAGGAAGGAATTTGTCTTTGAATAGTGAAGGATAATTTAGTGCCAGGGAGGAGGTTTAGGAGCTAATTTGAAAATCTTTCCTATGCTATAAATGACTTAGAACACACCTAGTCTCTAAGAGAAAAATAGACTTAGGTTGAGGTCTTTAAATCAGTTTTCAAGGGTGTTAAAACATTGATTTCAAAGCTGCTTTGATCATATGAAACCACAGAGAGAGACATTTATTGTAGATAGGGCTTTTGTCAAAATTATAGAGATCTTCTTGTTGTGAGTGTTGAAAGAAAATTCTTGGCTAAAGCAAGGATAAAAACAATGATTGAGGGAAAGAGGTTTTTGGTGCCAAAAACACAAGGATACTTCCCTTAAAAAACCACAAACATGTCTTGTTAAAGATCTCTTGGCTCAAACACAATACTGAAGAGATGACTTTAGTGATGGTGAGGAACAAGGCAAAGAGTCTAAACATAGCAGTGATAATGAAGAGAAAAGTAATGGGAAGTAAAGCAGTGACAAGGATAGACAAGACAAACCTCAAGCAAGCCATGATGAGGGCAAGAAAACAAAAAACATAGAGCATGGAGGGCATTCTCCAAAGCATGTGCTAGCTGCCTCTCCTAGGCAAGGGGCCATGACTTCTTCACCAAGCTAAAATGCCAAACAACAAGGAAGAAAACCAAGAAAAGCTCAAAACTACTCAAAGGAGGCGCCCGACACCAAAATTGTAGAAAGACACCTAAAAGCTCACAATTTTGGCCTCATATTCACAGCATGTTTCTGAAAACCCTTGAGGGTCATGCTCGCCAAAATTGGGTGAAATTCAACAAGTTTTGGTTTTTGGCTAAAAATCATAGGCATCGCCATTTCTGTTTGGGACATCCTCAAAGGATGAAAATGGTATCATTGGATGCCATAATTTCAGGGGCATCTATTCAGCGATTTTTAGATCAATTGAAGATGACTTGCTCCCTCAAAATGGTGAAAAACACTCACTTTTTCCACACTCAGCCCCGTTTATCAGCAAAGTCTATTTTTTGGGTTTTTACACACAGGTCAGCTTTTGAAAGGCTTCCAGTGATTAGTTTGGAGAAAAATAAGAATTTTCAGAAAATATACATTCAGATCTTTCCAACGAGCCATCACAGGCCTCGTTTCAACATCGAGAAGGCCTCCAAAAGTTGCCGGCAATACAAAGGACATTCTGTTGATATATTTCTTAAGTATTTTTGTGAAAAATGCACCTTTCTAAAGTGACTTTTCCTCATGTGCGTTTAGCTATTTTTGGGCATGATTAGTTATGAAAAGTCAATATATTTTCCTTTTTTATCATTTTTGAGATATTTTATTAGATATTTTGTGCCTTGGTCTTTGCAAAGCCTCAAGGACAAAATCAGATATTTTTGATGGGCTAATGAGATTACAAGTTGCACTAGGAGGTTTTCCCTCATCTTGGCCTATATATTCCATGAGAATTCATTGTAAACAAGGTTGAAATTGATGAATAGAAGCAATATATGGTTATAAAAGCTTGGAAGAAACACTTGTCTCATGCATTGGATAGTTTCTTGAATGTTTTTGGATGATGAAGGAGGTCTGTTGTTGGATTCCTTGACTTGGTAAAATGGTATAGTGTCCCTCTCTGTTATGCATCTTAGATTTCATTCATAATTCCATGTTCTTGCTTGCTATAATACATTAGAGAATATATTTGAGACATGCCCTAGGAGGCACCTCAAATTTCCTGTTTCTTTATAGCTTCTATGTTTTCTTCCTTCTTAGTTATATCAAAGAATCCTTGATTGCTCTTTGATAACTGAAGAAATGGTTTTCTTGTTTCATTTATGGTTTTATGCATGCCAATTATGATTCATGGTATGCCCTGCTTACTCATGGCTAGTCATAGCTCCACCTCTGAAACCTCTCTTTGATTGTTAGATTGTCATATGTTGAAACAAGGAGGTCTTGTACTGATCTTGCCCTTTGCATAAAACTATGCAATCTTGCTTCAAAGTGCCCAATAGCTTGAAATAATATGCTTAGGCGTTTCCTCATAGTGATTTGAGTTGTTTGTTTGTCTTAAATGTATTTCCCCAAAGTCTGATAGAAATTTCCTAAAGTTAGAGATCCATATATCTCTATGTATTGCTTGAAA